>SRLM01000489.1:425668-973178 GCA_015708895.1 Populus ilicifolia | reverse complement strand
AAAAAAAAAACGCAGTTACTCTGCTTTCTTTTCTTTTTTTTTCTTTTTTAATTTTTTTTAATCTACCGCTACAATACCTAAACCATTTAATTTTAAATATTAAAAAATATTCATTACATGAAAATTAATATAATGATATCATCATCATCACATGGTATTAGAACACAATCAACAATTTCAGCATTACATGACTCAAAAAATAAATGGCATAGCCTCTAATTGGAGGGGACAGCGAGAACAGAAAACTCCAAGTCAATGTGGAAAATTATTGCTGAGAGCTGACAGCTACAATATGACAAGAGATCTAGAGCACTATCATATAGTTGATGAATTCACAAGGGATTTCTTGTTTTTTTCCCTTCCTCATTCTCTGATTCATGCTCAGTCACAGCTCTTTCACCCCTAATCCCACGAATTAGAGAGGATGTGTGTTAAGACAAAGCGCTCTTTGTGCTGTTGTTGCTATTCGTTTCCCATAGGACTTGCTTCTCCATTGTAGATGATACCCTTTTGGTTGGCCAATCTCTCTCTGCGAGCCAGACACTAATATCTCAAAACGGCACTTTTGAACTCGGTTTCTTCAAGCCAGGCACTTCTGTAAACATTTACCTGGGAATATGGTATAAGAACTTCGCAAATAAGATGATTGTTTGGGTAGCAAACAGGGAGAGCCCTTCAAACGACCCAGCTTCATCGAAGCTTGAATTGTCAGCTGATGGCAATCTTGTCTTGCTGACGAATTTCACCAAAACAATTTGGTCAACAGCTCTTGCATCTTCAATGTCGAATACTAGTACAGCAGAAGCAGTGATTCTTGACGATGGAAACTTTGTCATAAGAGATGGCTCAAATCCACCTACCATATATTGGCAGAGTTTCGATTATCCAACTGACACATGGCTACCAGGTGGAAAGCTTGGAATCAACAAGCACACTGGGCAGGTGCAGCGGCTTATTTCCTGGAAAAACTCAGAAGATCCTGCACCAGGTATGTTCTCGATTGGGATCGACCCAAATGGAAGCAGTCAGTTTTTCATAGAGTGGAACAGGTCACACAGGTATTGGAGCAGTGGTGATTGGGATGGAGAAAGATTTACCATGGTGCCTGAGATGAGATTGAACTATATTTTCAATTTTAGTTATGTATCAAATGAAAATGAAAGCTATTTCACCTATTCCGTGTACAATTCCTCAATTCTTTCAAGAACCGTGATTGGTGTTTCAGGACAGATCAGACAGCTCACTTGGTTGGAAGGTGTTTGGAATTGGTTTCTTTTTTGGTCTCAACCAAGAGACCAAGCTGGTGTTTATGGTTTATGTGGGGCTTTCGGAGTCTTTAATGAAAATTCATCCAGCTATGATTGTGAATGCCTGAAAGGTTTTAAACCATTAGTGCAAAATGATTGGTCAAGTGGTTGTGTTAGGAAATCTCCTTTGCAGTGTGAAAATAAGAGAAGTGTTGGAAAGGAAGATGGATTCCTAAACATTTCGAGTCTGACATTACCTGCAAATTCAAAAACATATCAGACAGAGAGTGCTGAAAGATGTAGATTGGATTGCATGGAAATTTGTTCTTGCGTGGCTTATGCCTATAATAATAACAGTGGGTGTTCTTTATGGGAAGGAGATCTTATAAACTTACAACATTCAGGGGTTGCTGATGGCGGGGCTGGAGCAGAAATTTATATCAGACTTGCTGCTTCTGAGCTTGAACTACAGATTGGTAATGGCAGTACCCGAACAGGTATGGTTTTGAACATATAGACAGTATGATACTTAACCTTTCTTTCCATTTTTTCTACAATAAAAAAAATTCTTAATCCATTGTACAGGTGTTGTTATATGATTTGGTAATATTTGATCTATATTTACTAGTCGGAAATATCAAAAAGACAATACGGACAACCTTGGCTGTTGCTATTCCAACAACTCTGTTCACCTTAGGCCTCTGTATGTACTTCAGATGTCTGCGCAAAGGAATTCTCATACACAAAGGTACATCCTGGTTCTTTCTTTAATTTCTCTTGTCTTCTGGTAGACTTAATTTAATTAAATCTTAAAGTTACTGGTAATGAAAAGTAAGAAAAAGCCCTCCTCTGTAACTATGTGTTCATTTTGTTGGAGTTAAGACACGTTTTTTAAATGAAAACTGTTTGTATTTGCATAAAATTTTTTACTGAAAAATGTTTTTTTCTCGTTTTCGTGTGTTTGTCTCCTGTAAACTAACACATCTCCGTAAAACTTCTCATATAAAATGTTCAAAACGTAAAAGGTTGTCTATGGGTAAAATATCTAACACCAAACAAACACCAAAGTTTCTTTTTCATGACAAAAAATTGACATTTGGAATCCTTTTTAATGTCGGAAATTGTGATTATAATAACCTGAAGCTGTTACATTTTTGCTTGATATTATCAGAATTGCTGGATATTTCAAAAAAGTGATTGTGGTCAATCATTTTTAATTTTTTTCTTGAACAGGGAAGGAATATAAAGGTCACGATTTATTGCTCTTTGATTTCGATACCGATCCTAGCTCAACTAACAAAGAATCTAGCTCTGTTGACAATCGGAAGAATAGATTGAGTAAGAATATGGAATTGCCATTGTTCAGTTATGAGAGCGTATCAGTTGCAACTGGACAATTCTCAGACAAGCTTGGAGAGGGAGGATTTGGACCTGTTTATAAAGTAATTTACGTTCAAATAATTATTCTAACCCTTTTAGAAAAAAAATGAAAATTGTTTGAATGAGCTTTCAGAATGACTTTTGGTTCATTTATTAGGGCAAATTACCCACGGGACTGGAAATAGCAGTGAAGAGGCTTTCAGAAAGATCTGGGCAGGGGCTCGAGGAGTTCAGAAATGAGACAATTCTAATCGCCAAACTGCAGCACCGGAATCTTGTCAGGCTATTAGGTTCCTGTATTGAGCGTGATGAAAAAATGCTGATCTATGAGTACATGCCAAATAAAAGCTTGGATTTCTTTCTCTTTGGTCAGCATTTTCTTGCATTAACTTTCATTTACTTTCCAAATGCTTCAAGAAATTTATATCAGATTTGTGTATAAACTATAAGCAGATGCAAACAGAGGTCAAATCTTAGATTGTGGTACACGGATTCGGATAATCGAAGGAATTGCTCAAGGCCTTCTGTATCTACATAGATATTCACGGTTACGAATTATTCACAGGGATTTAAAACCTAGCAACATTCTATTAGACAGTGAAATGAATCCAAAAATATCTGATTTCGGGATGGCTCGAATTTTCAGAGGCAATGAAACTCAAGCGAACACCAACAGGATCGTTGGAACATAGTAAGTTTCTTGAATTCCACTTTCCAGTACCAGCTACTCTTAACATGATCTGTGCTGACCTTTTCAAACGTTAGCGGCTATATGTCCCCTGAATATGCTATGGAGGGCCTCTTCTCAATAAAATCTGATGTGTTTAGCTTCGGGGTGCTGGTACTTGAGATTGTGAGCGGCAAGAAGAATACTAGTTTCTACCACAGCGACTCCCTCAATCTTCTTGGACATGTGGGGAGCTTTCATATACGCTCATTTCCTTTTCTCCCAGCTTGATTTGTATTTGACTACTTTCCTAGTCTCCACATTAATGATGCAGCATTTGTGTTGTTATACCTTAGGCATGGAAGTTATGGAATTCTAATAAAGCTTTGGACTTGATGGATCCAATCCTGGGAGATCCTCCTTCAACTGCTACGCTGTTGAGATACATAAACATAGGGCTTCTTTGCGTTCAAGAAAGTCCTGCTGATCGGCCTACAATGTCTGATGTTATATCCATGATCGTAAACGAACACGTGGCTCTCCCAGAACCTAAGCAACCTGCTTTTGTTGCAGGCAGAACAAAGACCACTGATGAGCTCTTCTGGGGTACCTTCCGTGAATAATATGACAATAACGGCGATAGATGGGAGATAGTTTTGTCATCAAGAGGTCTAAAGGACATGAAGCTACTTCGTCAGAGGAAGCTATGAGTATGGAACGTGGATCAAGCTTACTTGTACAAGTTCTCCGATTTGAATCGTACAATTGTTTGTTTCAGTTTTTCCTATTATTTTTTTTTTAGATTATTTTCATTATTTTAGATGAGTTTTTCCTATTATTTTCATTATATAGAAACATGAACAACTCAAATCAAGTATTCATAGAACACGTTTAATTCAAATCTTAAATATATTAAAAACTCATCTTCCTTTCAGTACAAATTCATCATATAATATCACATAACCTGTTGGGGAATCCGACCGGTGATGTTCTGATACTTGCTCATAGGAGACCAAGCACACTGACACAATATTTAACGTGGTTCGGCAAAACCGCCTACATCCACGGGAGAAGTCAATATATTTAGAGATAGAGAAAGAATACAAAACAAATACATGGAGGAGAATGATAACTTCATTCTACTCTACTCTCAACCCTCTCTTTGCTGCCATTGCAGCTGCTGCCATTACAGCTCTCTCTTCCTCTCTACTCTCTTCACATTCTCTTCTCACATTTTGCTCTCTAACACATGCCTCTATTTATAGGCATTCATGGAGGCTTTTCTTCAACAAAGGTGGCTGCCAACTCCAACTCTTCTTCAACAATGGTGGCTGCCAACCTTTGACATCTTGTATGAATGCACATGTTTGGTGCAATACCAAATGGTTGTTGCACATTAATGGCAACCAACCTAACAATCACCCCCTTTGCCATTCATGTAGGGCAACTGTCCTCTTTCTTCTTCAACACAAGCTTGCATCTTGCAGCTCTTCCAAGCTTTCCATTTTGAGAGCGTTTGTGGCCAAGTTTACAGGTACTTACCAAACCTTTCAATCATCAGAGTAACCTAAGCACACCTTTTCTCACACAAAAGGATCACTATAACCAGATGGTCTGCCACATCACATCTGAATAGTGTTAACGCTTGTCTCTGGAACAACATTCCCCTTCGAGCGTGCTCGGTCCGGAATGATTCATCAAGCCTCACATCAAGGCTTACAACACCCCCTCAAACGGATATTTCAAGTGCGACAGTCATTATTTGAGTATCTCAATATGATCACAAGCTCACCACTCTTCCAAGAGTTTACTCATCCAGGAGTTGCGCCTGCCCTCTGTTTCACCCTAGAAACCACGCCTTACTTCTCCATGAGTCTCCTACTCTTAGTCTCAAGAGTCCAGGTAGCTTTCCACCTTTAACCATGGGGGCAGCCCATAAAAGGTTGATCCATATCTGTCTTCATACTCTGAGTATTACAATGCCATTACCGAGCCCACCACCTTGACAAGAGTCAACTTGTTCCCGGAACCTGCGCATGCCCTTCTGCTCCTTCATAGCAGCCGCGTCTTAATGCTTCACAAGTCATCCACTTATTGTCCAAGGTAAATGTCTTCTAGCTCATTGAACTTTAGCATGGGGGCAATATCCATGAAAGTCAATCCTGCATTTATCTCCATACTCATCATAGCCCTTTCATTGGCTATCCATCTGTCCACTCATACCTAGCCATCACATTGGCTCTGGGGCGTTCTGAACTAGGCTCCTTTCACGACCCTCACACCTTCTCCTGAGGTGTCTCCGCTCGTCGTCATGCGACAGTCTAATCATAGGCTCATCTCATAGCCCTCACACCTTCTCTTTAAGGTGTCTTCACCTTTTATAGGCGGTTGCATCCTTCTTCAACTGAGATGCTTCAAAGTGGCTCCATAAATTCTCTACCACCATGTGGACTATGGGAGAGATCACTGCCACTAATTACATAGAAAGAGAAAGTTGCGGTATACTCCTCGCAATCCTCTACCTCAATTTCTATGTTTGGAGCTTCTACGCCTTTTCTGCTTAACAGCTCCACCCACACCAACTCCCTTTGGTGTCTTTGCCTTTCATCATAGGCGATCGCCTTTTATCACAGGTGTTTGCACCCCCTCAATTAGGTGTATTTGCAACAGCTCACCCTTCCATCTTTACATGCATTGAAAGGTCCTTGTTTGTTGCCTTTATCAAGAGCACAAGAGACTTCTTGTTGTACAACTTTTTTATAGAGTCTCTGCTCTGAGCTTCATCTGGGAACTCTTCTACTTCTTGCACCTACTGTCTCATTACAGTACCTCGTTGGATCCTCCGGGTACTCCTACATAATCTCTGTGTGTACTTGTGCTTTTTCTGTTCTCCATATTTCTCCCTATTCCTTGCTTATGTTTGACAGCAGCTCATCCTGTCACAACATCTATTCAAGTCAAAATAAGGTGCCAATCTTCATCTGTATTTCTCTACCATTATCAGGGTCTTCACCAATTTCCCCTCGAGAAATTACAATCACTGAATCTAACTTCCTTGGAGAAATCACCACTCCATCAGATCTTTGATCATACGGAACCCAACTGTTCCTTTATGCCGTCATCCTGCTAGTATTCAATAGTTTCATAACAAACTGTCACATGTATAAAAATAGTACCATATGGATAATCCTTCCACTAAGCAAGTTCCCAGGAAAGATTGGAGGGGTCACAACGGTCCCGCTTAAAACCCAATCTCCTAGACAGAACTTTTTAGGCCATATCTATCCATCGTACTGTCTTTTCGTATATACAACCATTTGCTAGCCTTGTCACGACATTTCTTTACAAGTGATCTGGGGTATCCTTGTTTTATACCTGATTTCTCAACATCTGGTGAGACTACCAGTGCTCAGATTCGTCAAGATTGGTCTTCATCAAATTTCACTCTCCACCTCAAATTGTCCACATGATCGGGTGTTTAGAGTGTCCCAATTTTACTTTCCCTTAAGGTAATTAAAATTCCCCACATAATAGTTCACCACATGTAATTGGGCAAACATGTGTGATTTCTTCTTCTTCAGCTCCATCGACCACCATGATGACCATCATATGCCTCCTGATCGGGCAATCTCTCTTTAATAATTCATCATTGCCATTTCTGATCTCAATCTCAATGATCGGACCGTACCATTGCATCCGGAACGATCCAATTAGCTGGAAACAAGTCTGAAATCATCCAAATCACACTTCAGACGGCTAAGATTTGATCAAAACAATTTTGGCCTGTTTAACGGCCCAGATTCAATCTCAGAACCGGTTGCACGTAGACTCCGCCACACAGGATCAAAATCCAGGGAGCTGACGTGGCTGTAATGACATGTCATCCACATAGGACATATAGGTCAGCCAAATCTGACTTGGCAGTTTGACTGGTCAGAGTGCTGATGTGTCAGGTGATGTGTCTGATGACTGTGCAGAACTGTTGACGTGCTTAATGACATGACAGTTTGACTAGTCAGAGTGCTGATATGTCAGGTGACGTGTCTGATGACCGTGCAGAACTGCTGACGTGGCTGATGACGTGGACAGCCAACCCCGCCGGCGCGTGTGACGGTTTCCGACGTCCGATTTCGACGCGGTTTTCACCAGTGGCTTCGTCTCTTCCTCCTCTACACAATGGTATGGTCAAAACACAATTTTGACAACTTTCATTTTTGAGCAAAATCAAACACCACTTTAAACCGAACGCTCTGATACCATTTGTTGGGGAATCCGACCGGTGATGTTCTGATACTTGCTCATAGGAGGCCAAGCACACTGATACAATATTTAACGTGGTTCGGCAAAACCGCCTACATCCACGGGAGAAGTCAATATATTTAGAGATAGAGAAAGAATACAAAACAAATACATGGAGGAGAATGATAACTTCATTCTACTCTACTCCCAGCCCTCTCTTTGCTGCCATTGCAGCTCTCTCTTCCTCTCTACTCTCTTCACATTCTCACAATTCTCTTCTCTCATTTTGCTCTCTAACATATGCCTCTATTTATAGGCATTCATGGAGGCTTTTCTTCAACAAAGGTGGCTGCCAACTCCAACTCTTCTTCAACAATGGTGGCTGCCAACCTTTGACATCTTGTATGAATGCACATGTTTGGTGCAATACCAAATGGTTGTTGCACATTAATGGCAACCAACCTAACATGATTGTGTTAAAAAAAGTGAATGTGTTCAGTCATTTTTAATTTTTTTTCTTAAACAGGGAAGGAACATGCAAGTCACAATTTATTGCTCCTTGATTTCGATACCGATCCTAGCTCAACAAGCAATGAATCTAGCTCTGTTGACAATTGGGAAGAAAAGATGGAATAAAACTATGGAATTGCCATTAGTTGCAACTGGACTGTTCTCAGATAAGCTTGGAGAGGGAGGATTCGGACCTGTTTATAAGGTAAGTTTACATTCAAATGAGAAATCCTGATTATCCTAAGAAAAATGTTAAAATAGTTTGAATAAACTCTCAAAAGGACTTTGGTTCATTTAATTGGGCAACATTCTATTCCAAAAATATTCGATTTCGGGATGGCTCGAATTTTCAGAGGCAATGAAACTCAAGCAAACTCCAACAGGATCGTTGGAACATAGCAAGTTTCTTAAATTCTGTTTTCCAGGACATGCTTCTCTTAAGATGATCTGCGCTTACCTTTTCAAATGTTAAGGGCTATATGTCCCCCGAATATGCTATGGAGGGTCTCTTCTCGATAAAATCTGATGTGATTAGCTACCGGGTGCTGGTACTTGAGATTGTGAGCGTGGGGAGCTTTCATTTACCCCCTTTTTCTTTTTCTTCCTGCTTGAATTTTGTTTTACTACTTTCCTAGTCTTCACGCTAAAGATGCAGCATTTGCGTTGTTATACCATAGGCATGGAAGTTATGGAATTGTAATAAAGTTTTCGACTTGATGGATCCAATCCTGGGAGATCCTCCTTCAACTTCTATGCTGTTGAGATACATAAAAATAGGACTCCTTTGTGTCCAAGAAATTCCTGATGATCGGCCTACAATGTCTGATGTCATCTCCATGATTGTAAAGGACCGCGTATCTCTCCCGGATCCCTAGCAACCTGCTTTTGTTGCAGGCAGAGACATGGCAGTACCCAGGTCATTAATTGATGAGCTCTGCTGGGGCATCTTCCGTTTCAAATGTGACAATAACAGCGATAGATGGCAGATGATCGTTTCTTTTAATACCAAGATATTATTGGATTTGTGTAGGAACTAGGGAGGGTCATGGAGAAAAAGGTTTAATAATTAGGTAGTCTCGGATGCACTTAATTACGATGTAATTACAGTGGATTGGTATAAACAGCAGTAGGCGTAGCAGTTGAATTCCAGAGGCTAGATTTTTATTTAAAGCTGTAAATGAGAGAGCATGCTGTGGCAAGTTTATCTTGATATATAATATTTTTTATTTAGCAACATGTGATTACTTTAATCAATAAAAGTGTTTACTTTAATCATCGAGATTAATATCAGATGACCCGTCAAATCAAACCTGGCCTGGATTGGTTGGATTTTTTGAATTAAGCTGGGAATTAAAGTGGTTAAATCCAGTAATTAATCTAATTAAATCTGGGTGAAATATAATAATATCAGATTCATTGATTTTTTTTTATTTTTTTATATAAAATTAATTGTTTTGAATAAAAATTAAAACAACAATATGATATTTTATTGAATAAAAATTGAAACCTAAACCGAGTTAAGTTATCATCACAATTAAGTCAGCTTATTTAACTATAATTTCAAGAAAAGATATTTCATCAGACTAACATATATATTCATAACCATTTCTATATAAATTGTCTCAGAAAACTGGTAGCCGTAAACCTGGTTCTCAAATGGGATTTTAATCCTGTCATTTTTCTGTGCTTATCCAATCCCTTGATGCGTTACAGATATTTATCTACAAAGTGACAAGACCGCAAACATGATCCTTGACAGCAGCAGCTAGCACATAGGATAAAGATAGTTACAACTGACAAGACTTTATACCTGTTAATCAAAACAACTGGTTAACAAAATCCAAGGTTGAGATGAATCTCTTTTGACTCACCTGACAATCAAACCAACCAGCTCTGGATGATGTACTTTCTGTGCCTGTAGTTTTATAGGGCAGTGCTCAAAACTAAGTTCTTGTTCTGTCTGCATATTTGCTGGTATAATTCTCACTGTTGAGGGGGCGGGAGTGAATGCTAGTGAGCCATCTGGAAATGGGGATGTTGAGTGAAGGTCTTACGCAGATTTTGATACCTGTTGCTGCTTTGGTTGGGATTGTTTTTGCTTTGCTTCAGTGGTATGTGGTGTCAAAGGTGAAGTTTTCTGGCGATTCTAGTAGCGGTTTAAGTGATAAGTTGATTGAAGATGAAGAAGATGGTGTTGATAATCGTGAGGCTTCTATCAAGTGTGCTGAAATCCAGAATGCTATTTCTATTGGTAATCTCTCTCTCTCTCTCTCTGAAAATGCCTTGATGTAAGGCCAAATTAAGAAAGATTATCATTGTGGTATATTATCTTGGTTTTCTTTTCTTTTTCCTGATTTAAATATAGATGTTTTCTTGTCTGTTATGCCTTTTGGTTTTGATTTTTCTGATGCTTGCTTGTGTATATTTCTTGGTGTGTGATTCTGATTTTGTCTGTTCTGTTGAGTTGTTTATTGTGGTCAGACCGATTCAAATTCTCTGCCACACTACTGGCCAATAACATTGATGATCATCTGGTGAAGATGGCGGATCTGATTTAGGACGATGAGTTCCATTATCTTAGGCTAAAGATATCACAAACTAGTCTTTTGTGATCAACTTGTAGTTCCTATTGTTGCCTCTCTGGATTGCCTGTGTGATCTTTATTTTCTTGCATGTATCCACACTTCCCTTCCTTTCAACCTATCTGAAGGAAATCTTCAAAATTATTGACTTTGAGTGCTGACACTTGAATCGGAAAGAGTATGTCCTAATCATAGGCATGCAGGTAATGTTTATATTTCAAGTGCATAGGTTTGACCCATATTTTGATGGATTTTGGTGCCTCTGGTTAAGTGCATAAACGAGTATAAGATGCTGCCTCTGATGTTCTTGCGTTGATGATGAAACTTTTGGAGAATTGTGATCTTTATTTGACCTGATCTGTTTCCAGGGGCAACATCATTCCTGTTTACTCAGTACAAGTACCTCAGTGTCTTCATGTGTGTTTTTGCTGCCGTTATTTTCCTCTTCCTTGGTTCAGTTAAGGGATTCAGCACCAAAAGTGAACCTTGCACCTACAACAAAGGGAGTCTTTGTAAACCAGCTCTTGCCAATGCTGCCTTTAGCACAGTTGCTTTCTTGCTTGGTGCTCTTACTTCTGTCCTCTCAGGATTCCTAGGCATGAAGATTGCAACCTATGCCAATGCCAGGACAACTCTAGAAGCAAGGAAGGGCGTAGGAAAGGCCTTTGTCACAGCTTTTCGTTCGGGGGCAGTGATGGGTTTCCTTCTTGCTGCGAATGGTCTTTTGGTGCTGTATATCTCTATCCTCTTATTCAAACTCTACTATGGAGATGACTGGGAAGGACTTTATGAGTCCATTACTGGTTATGGCCTTGGAGGTTCATCAATGGCACTGTTTGGAAGAGTTGGAGGAGGAATATATACAAAAGCAGCTGATGTTGGTGCTGACCTTGTTGGAAAAGTTGAACTAAACATCCCTGAAGATGATCCAAGAAATCCAGCTGTAATCTCCGTGAACCCCTTTAACACTCTCTTTAACTAATTACATGATCGAAGTTTTATCCTTCATGCTATTTACTTCGATTGGTTGCAATGGATTTATGGTTTCTATGCAGGTTATTGCCGATAACGTGGGTGACAATGTAGGGGACATTGCAGGGATGGGGTCTGACCTATTTGGATCTTATGCTGAATCATCCTGTGCAGCACTTTTTGTTGCATCTATATCATCCTTTGGTATTAGCCATAACTACACAGCCATGTCTTTTCCACTGATTATAAGCTCAGTTGGGATTGTAGTTTGCCTGATAACTACACTTTTTGCAACCGATCTCTTCAAGATCAAGGATGTAAGTGAAATTGAGCCATCACTGAAGAGGCAACTCATTGTCTCAACAATTCTCATGACTGCTGGGATTGCCCTGGTCAGCTTCTTTGCTTTGCCATCAGAATTCACTATCTTCAATTTCGGAACTGAGAAGGTTGTCAAGAACTGGTATGCTACCCACCAAAAAAGTCTGTTTCCTTTTCCCGTGGAACATTTTGTAGCATTCCATTTTCTTGATTGAATTACATATTACTGCAGGCACCTTTTCTTTTGTGTTGCCATTGGCTTGTGGGCTGGACTTGTGATTGGATATACAACAGAGTATTACACTAGCAATGCTTACAGGTTAGTTATGTTCTCAAAGAATCTCTCTGTATAACAAGTTGCCCTTCTCTTATTGATAGGGCATCACCAAAGTGGGAAAAGCCGTGCAATGGTTGAGAGTCTGTGACCCAGGGATTTCCCTGTAAATTTTGATGTTAAAAAAAAAAAACATACTATTTATCAATTCTTTCAAGATTTTCGTGGATGCCCTTGCCATAAATGTTTTGGATTGATTTATATGTTGAATTCTGCAGTCCAGTGCAGGATGTAGCAGATTCTTGCAGGACAGGTGCTGCGACGAATGTCATTTTTGGGTTGGCTTTGGGCTACAAATCGGTCATTATTCCAATATTTTCCATTGCTATCGCTATTTTTGTCAGCTTTAGCCTGGCTGCCATGTATGGAATTGCTGTGGCTGCGTTGGGGATGCTCAGTACTATTGCTACCGGTCTTGCTATCGATGCTTATGGGCCCATAAGTGATAATGCTGGTGGCATTGCAGAAATGGCTGGTATGAGTCATAAGATACGCGAAAGAACAGATGCTCTAGATGCTGCTGGCAACACCACTGCTGCAATTGGCAAGGTAGGGCTACTAACCGATCCTTCAATTGCCTAAATTCCAATGAATCTTTTATTTGTTGCCCATGTTTTAACCTGTGGGCTCGTGGAGTTTCCATAAGGACTCCTGCCACCTCTTAATGGTATCGAGTCAGACAAACAAAAATTCTGACAACTCCCTGTCCCAGGGTTTTGCCATTGGATCAGCTGCTCTCGTTTCCCTTGCTTTGTTTGGTGCCTTTGTCAGCAGGGCTGGGATCAATACTGTCGATGTCTTGACCCCTAAGGTCTTCATTGGGCTGGTTGTTGGGGCAATGCTCCCATACTGGTTCTCTGCCATGACAATGAAGAGTGTAGGAAGTGCAGCACTCAAAATGGTCGAAGAGGTTCGTCGACAATTCAAAACTATTCCAGGACTTATGGAAGGTAGAGCCAAACCAGACTACGCAAACTGTGTCAAAATTTCAACTGATGCCTCCCTCAGGGAGATGATCCCACCTGGTGCCTTGGTCATGCTTACACCACTTATCACCGGAACCTTATTCGGAGTCGAAACTCTTGCTGGTGTTCTTGCTGGTTCACTTGTTTCTGGTGTTCAGGTGTGTCTTACTGCCCATTCCTCCTGACAGAACAAAGCTACTACAATAGAATCATAAGAAAAAACTGTGCCCGTGTTCTAAGCTAAGCAGAGTTTTTTTCTTTTCTGCTTATCAGGTTGCCATTTCAGCTTCGAATACCGGAGGGGCATGGGATAATGCCAAGAAATACATAGAGGTAAAAATCTTCATTCTTGTAGCTGATATCAGTTTTCAAAACAGTTTAGCTATGCCGTGGTTGATTCTGGATTGCAATGTGGTTTAGGCCGGTGTATCAGAGCATGCGAAATTGTTAGGTCCAAAGGGTTCGGATGCACACAAAGCTGCTGTCATTGGTGACACGATTGGAGATCCCCTCAAGGACACTTCAGGTCCATCACTTAACATCCTGATAAAGCTTATGGCAGTTGAGTCACTGGTGTTTGCTCCATTCTTCGCGGCTCATGGAGGTTTGCTGTTCAAATATCTCTAAAATGAGTTCTCATTGTAATGGTTTCCGAAATGTGATGGAGTCGGAAACAGACATGTTGAGTTTTTTCTTAACTATGATCAAGCAAGTTTCTTGTGAATACTAACTTCTTGTTTTATGTCGGTGATCCTTTCTAAGCTACTCCATGAATATAGTGTCTTCACCCTCCGAAAAGGGTCACTGTTCAGTCAATTTTCACACTTGCAGCTCGTTTGTCCACCTCATTGAAAGCTTTATAATTTTATGTTTTTAGTTTGTTTCTAAAAAATATTTTTTAAAAGATTTAAAATTTCTTATTTTTTTTCTTTACTTCAAATTATTTTATTTATATTTTTAATCATATACTGATATAAAAAATAATTTTTTAAAAATAAAAATATATCATTTTAATATATTTACAAATAAAAAAAATATTTAGAAAATGACCATAATTATATTGTTAAATAGTTACTTGGTATAATATATTATTTTAATAAATATAATTTTAGTTTTTTTTTAAGATTTTGTTTTAAAAACATATTTATTTTATAATTTTTTTAACTAAATATGTTTATGTCCTTTAATAATCAAAACATTATGTAATTTTAATAAATTTTATGTGGTTTGGTCTAGAAAAAAAAAACAATTTAATTGATAAACATGTGAAACTTCAGCGGCAATCTTTTGTAACGAGAATTGCTGACTCTTTGCCCACGGTGGCTTCCAATTCAAGCATCCAAGGCAGCAAATAAAATAATAGACGGGCCCCCACCTTCTACTACTTTACAAATTTGCATAGATTTCATTTCATGGCCTGCCAAAGTTACCTTTTGCCTGTTTTGTGTAATTTCGTGGCCTGCCATTGCCTGTCTTGTATTTTTTAAACTCCACCTTATTTATGATCTAATCCGATCATTAATTAAACAAGTTAATTTAAAAATTAATGGGTTGATTCAGCTTGATTTTATTTTAATTTTTGGTCAATATTATTTTATTTTTAAAAAAATAACTTGAGACTTGCCAAATAACCCGGATACAAAATTAATAAATTTATCTATGAATATTTATAAGTGGATTTATACTATTATATTTTTAAAAATGTTTGGAATTTTTTTAAAAAATCTTGATTACACATAAGCTGCCCACTAATATTCATTGCGATTGAATTTTATTTTTATTTGTTTTTAAAAAAAAAAAACCTATACTTCCCAATGAAAAGGACATAGGGCCATTTGGTTTTTACTCAATGGTTGTATTAAGCTCTTGGAAACTAAATCTCTAATTGATGCTACAAGAACCAATCTCTTGCTGCCACTTGGATTGTCTTTGAAATGATCCTTGTTTGATTTCAAGACAACCTTGAATTTCACGAAACATGTTGAAACTCGAAGATCAACGTTTGTTTAGATTCAACATGATCCGATGTCAGTTCTTCACATTTTCATTTGTGAAGTTTCAAGATTACGAGATGCTTGAATTCCTAAATAGAAAAACTAAGATTCCGTACGCGTTTTTATTCATTTTTCAAATGAAAAAGATTTTTTTCAAGTTTAATTTAAAAAATCGGAAATTGAATTATTTTTATATATGTGAGAAAACTAGGGGAAAGTTATAATTTTATAGTTTTTTTTTAGATTTTATGATTAAAAATATATGGTATTTCCTTGTGAATATTTAATTTAGTTTTGGTATATTATCTTAAAAAATTTAATTTAATTTTAGTATATAAAAATTTACTGAAAAGCTAATTACAACTTAATCAACTTTCATGAATATTCAAATGGATTATCTTAAAAGATTTAAGATTATGTTTATTTGCTAGAAAGTGATTTTATTTTAAAAAATAGTTTTAAAAAAAATAATTAATTTTTATATTTAGTAGTGTTATAAAAAATAAGTTGAAAAATATTTTATAATATCTAGTTATATTATAAAAAATAAATTATAAAATAGCTTATTAATATTTTTTAAGTTTATTAAAATAATAAGAAATAAATCTTACAAATTAAAAAATTAATTAAGAATGAAATTGAAAAAAAAATCTCATTTCATAAATTATCTTAAATAAAATAAATAATAATTAAAATAATAAAGATAAAATTTAATAAATTAAATAATTAAATAATAAAATTAAAATAATTAATCACATCTTAAACCAAACACAAAACCCCTCCAACTCGGCCCCTCTTAAACTCAATTCACCAATCCCAACCTGCCACGTGCTCGCCTCTAACAACCAACCAAAAAACTCACACCACCTTTGCTGTGGCTTACCAATCCCTCACTCCCACGTCACCCCAATGACACTCCTAATCCTACATGTCACTCTCCTACTCGTCCACGTAACTACCTCACTCCACGCATGACATTTACGAAAACACCACGATAAATATACGGTCAGAAATCATACTCTCACTGTAACAGTCGAAATGGGAAACCCTAAAACACTCTCTCTGATTCTCTTTTCTCTCTTCGCGATCACATCAGCTAAAGTCTTCTTCGAAGAACGCTTCGAAGGTATAATTATACGTATCCGTATCTGTCACCTTATCTAATTCAGTTATCTCTTTTAGATCGTTGATTTTGTCTCGCATTTTGATCAGATCGATGTTTGATTACTGTATTTCCCTATTTATGTGCATTTACGTATGCATGTACGTATGTGGATCTTGTTTGGTCTCGATTTGGTTATTGAAGGATTGATGGTTTTGTTTAATGTGTGAATCTGGTGGTTTTGGAGTGGCAATGGTTAGTTATAGTGTAATCGAGGTTAGAAATGGAATAATTTTGTGTAGATCTGCTAGGTTCTGTGGTTTTGTGTAGTAGCTGATTCTGATTATGATGATGATGTGGCTTAATTAAAGCTAGAAATTTGAAGGAAAAAAATAATAAAGAAGGGAAAGATGCTGTTGTGGTTTTCGGACTTGTTTTGGATGTCTCTTGGCGTAGGGACATTGATTGTTTTCAGTATCGGGAGGTTTGAGGGAATATGGAATGGTGAAGTTTAACTTTTAAATGGTGAGGATAATCGTTGAATTGTAATCAGCTTGTGTTTGTTGTGTATGTTTCTGATTTTGTGTTGGCATTGTATGATTAGAGTGATTTTTATGGTTGCTAATGTAGTTTTTGTGATTCTGTGTGTGGAACTGAAGATGGATGGGAGAATAGATGGGTTGTATCTGATTGGAAGAAAGATGAGAGCACCGCCGGGGTCTGGAACCATACTTCTGGAAAATGGAATGGAGATCCTAATGACAAAGGTATTTTTTTTAGTTCTGTTGAATTTTGGTGTTTCAAAATGTGTAGTGTTTGGCTGATTTTTTTAATATTGACATGTTGATGCAGGTATCCAAACAAGTGAAGACTACAGGTTCTATGCTATTTCAGCTGAGTTCCCTGAATTCAGCAACAAGGATCAGACACTTGTTTTCCAATTCTCCGTCAAGCATGAGCAAAAGCTTGATTGTGGTGGTGGCTACCTGAAGTTGCTCAGTGGTGAAGTTGACCAGAAGAAATTTGGTGGTGATACCCCGTACAGGTTAGCTCAATTTCCAATCGTAGTCCAGGCTTCTTTTTGTTGTTTTTGTTATGCATGTCTAAATTGATTGACATGGCATTTTACGGTGTGCTGCAGTATCATGTTTGGACCAGATATCTGTGGGTACAGCACCAAGAAAGTTCATGCAATTCTTAACTACAATGAAACAAACCACTTGATCAAGAAGGAAGTTCCCTGTGAGACTGACCAACTCTCTCATGTCTACACATTTATCATCCGTCCTGATGCTACATACAGTATCCTTATTGACAATGTAGAGAAGCAAACTGGCAGTTTGTACACCGACTGGGATCTTCTCCCGCCAAAGCAAATCAAGGATCCTGAGGCCAAGAAAGTAATTATTTAGCACACTATTTTATTTTTATTTTTATTTTTTTAGTTGGCTTTGTGGTTTTGATGACCATATAACATCTTCACTGGATGTCAGCCTGAAGATTGGGATGACAAGGAGTATATTCCTGATCCCGAAGACAAGAAGCCAGAGGTAACGAATCATTATATAGCTATGTCTTAACTTATGTTAAACTGCAGTTAGTGTTTGGAAAATGAATATTTGATTTGGTCATTTGTGGTTTATGTTTATTTTCTTCATTTATTTTTGCAGGGTTATGATGACATTCCCAAGGAACTTCCAGATCCTGATGCCAAAAAGGTAGTTATTGAAGTTCCTGCAATTCCAATCGTTGTGCTTTGGATCCTTGATTTCTGATAAAATAAGCCTCTAATCGAAGTGGTTTGATGTTATAGCCTGAGGACTGGGATGATGAGGAAGATGGTGAGTGGACTGCTCCAACCATTCCCAATCCTGAGTACAAAGGCCCATGGAAGCCAAAGGTTTGTGTCTTTGTTTTAAATTGAAAGCATTTGATGTCAATTTGTGATTCGGGGACCATGTATTTATAACTCTGCTCTTGTTCCAGAAAATTAAGAACCCCAACTACCAGGGCAAGTGGAAGGCACCAAAGATTGACAACCCAGGTTTGTTTTGGCTCTTGTTGGATGTCATTTAAATGCTCCTCAAGTTCCAGCTATATTATATTGATTAAATGTGAATGTTTCACAGATTTCAAGGATGATCCAGAACTTTATGTTTACCCAAACTTGAGATATGTTGGCATTGAATTGTGGCAGGTGACTTTCTCACCATTTGTTTTGCGAAGTTCTAATTGTTCTCAAGTTGCTGACGACATTGTTTTATATCAGGTGAAATCTGGAACCTTGTTTGATAATGTCTTGGTCAGTGATGACCCAGAGTATGCAAAGCAGCTGGCTGAAGAAACATGGGGAAAGCAAAAGGATGTATGTGGTTTTTTCCCATTTACATTAAACCATCCAAAGTAGTGCCTTCTGCCTTGACGTAGATTAACATCATTGAACTTTGCAGGCTGAGAAGGCAGCATTTGAAGAGGCAGAGAAGAAGAAAACGGATGAGGAGGTACTTTTCTAGGTCTTGTGTTGCATAAAAAATTATGGAAATTTTGTAATTTAGGGGAGGATGCATGTTGCTTTTCTGCTCAGATTCAGGCCTTTTTTCTTCAATGAAATTATTCTATATGGGTTGGATGAAGGGCTCTGAGATGGTTTGTTCCGTCTGTTTTTTCATGCATTCTGTATGTTAAAACTCTTAAATTACTGTTTTCTGTGGTTTTTAGACTTGTTAAGCGGGGCATTCTTAAGATTACTCTCTTGCAATAGAAAGCTGTCGGGGATGTTTACCACTCCATCTTGCTTTCATTCTGTCTCTGACATTTCATGACTCTTTCCTGACTTTTTGTGCTTTGATCACTGCAGGAAACCAATGAGGATGCCGCAGGTTCTGATGTAAGCATACAAACTGCTTGGTAACTCATGTTATTACTCTGTTTTTCTAGCTCTAAGTCAACATCCCTATATTTTCAGGCCGAGGATGAGGATGAGACTGATGACGTGGAAGGAGAAGATTCTGACGCCGAAACTAAAGAAGACAAGGACGGCGAGGATGAGGAAGTACATGTAGGTTTTCTTTCCTCTGATGTTGTACCGAATCAATGCCTACTTATTTGTCTGTATACTGATCAGATCTGCATATTTCATATTCGCAGGATGAGCTGTGATGAGGTAGCACTCTTGCCAGCAACTTGGCATGGAGATCCATCTTGGCTCCAAGTGCTAGTAATTTTGTTTGTCCTCATAATTCTTAGTTGTAGGATTCCATCTAGGAACGGGTTGAGAAATGCATGCATGCAAAACTTGCGTGGCTGATCGTTTTTAGCCTTGAGAATGAATGAGTGTTGTGTTTTAATAATCACATTCATAAAGTAGTCTGAACGTGTTCCACAAATGCTCAGCTGAGAAGCTCTTTACCCTTATTTTTTCATAAATCTTCCCTTGGTTAAACAAGTCTGTGCCCATATTATTGCTGGATGAGGTCTAGAATTAGCATCTGCACATTGTTGATGGATGTGCAGAATCCCTTGCATTTTTCAACCAGGCCCATCGAAATACAACAGGAGAAGAGATGGAGAGAGACAAGTCAAAAGAAAATGGAAGGGGGAATACAATCCATGAATACTGACTTTCATATAGTATCATTTGAACCCAGAATCTGGCTTGGGCCTCTTCACTTTCAGAACTGGACACTTCACATTCTGTACACAATGGTTGCTCACGCTTCCAAGAAATGCCCTAAGGTAAAACCCTGGTTAAGAATTTTTTCTCAGAAATTAAAAATAATAAATTTAAATGGGACCAACCTCTTGATCAACCCATAGCCATGGCTGCCCATAACAACCACATCAACATGCAACTTCTCTGCCACCTCGTAGATCACATCCCTCGGATCACCATGCTCTATTCTCGTCTCCACCTTAACCTGGTTCCACCAAATGTTTAACATGCTTAACGAAACAAGCTTACTCCTCTAACTTGAGGATTTTTTATATAAAAACATGCTGATGATACTCACGTCCTGAACTTGTTCTTTACACTTTCTTTTAGCCTTCCCCATAACAAAACCAGCCGCGTCATTGTTGTACTTCAGCATCATGGCGAGGAAATCAGAAGAAAACACATATCCTGAAAACCAACCATGAAAAACATGAGTTTCTTGCGAGTCGAGACTAAAGAAATAAGATATATCAATGTTGTGAATTCCTCTCTTGGAATGTTACCTGTGTTATCAAAAGTCGGGTAGACAGCCCTGGGGGGGATAGCATAAAGGAGGATTAGTGTATCCTTGGAATTGCTACAAAACAAAACATTCTCGAGACACCATGAAAGAGCATGCATGCTCTCCCCACTCTCATCAACAGCCACCAAGATCTTGCGGTCTTTCGGTGCTCCCACTTCATCAGCCATTGATAGGGAAAAAAAGGGTCAAGCTAAGGGTAGGAAAAGATTGTTTGTGAAGGCCAAGGTTTGATGCTTGTTTGTGTTGGAAGAAAGAATGGGTGTGTTTATAAGAAGATCGTGAACTGCAGGATGGGTTTGAAAAACTGTTGGCGGCTTTTTGTGCTCTGGGTTTTTAAAAGACAGTGGATCGTTATGTGGGCTTTGGATATGGTAGAGTATTAGATGTCATCCCGATGTGATATTGTTGACTTATAGTATGTTTGTGCATGGTAATGGATTTATTAAAAAAACTTATATGAAAAAAATATTACATTTCAAAGTATTTTTTAAAAAAATTATAAATTTAATTTTTTTAATTAGTTTAATATTAAAAAAATAAAATTAGCAAAGATAATTTTAAAAAAATTATAAAAAATATAAAAAACAGTTATAAAAACATTGTAGTAATCTATAGTGTTCCATAAATAAATTTGAAGTTATAATTCTCAACCAATTTAATATTTAAAATAATAAAATTTATAAAAATATTTTTTACAAAATCATAACAAAAAAAATTACAAGGAAAAACACTATAGTAATCCACAATATTTTAAATAAAAAAACTACGAAGTTAAATTATCAATCAACTTCATATAAAAAAATAAAATTGATAAAGATAATTCTAGAAAACAAATCATAAAAAAAAATATGTGGGTAAATACTGTACCAACCCACAATGTTTTTTAAAAAACTATAAAATTAAATTCTCAACCAACTCAATATTAAAAAAATAAAATCGTAAAGACAACTCTGAAAAAAATAAAAGAAAAGGAACATAATATTGGGAAGGAAAAGAAGAAGTAAAAAGCAAATAAGAAAAACATGCGGGAAAGTGAAAGTTAAATTCTCAATCAACTTAATATTAAAATTATTTTAAAAAATATCATAGTAATCTATAATATTTTATGAGAAAATATACAATTTTAATTCTCAATCAGTTTAATATTAACAAAATAAAATCAACAATGAAAATTTTAGAAAATATATATATAAAAAATTATACAGGAAAACTATAGCAATCTATAATTTTAATTTTCAACTAACTTAATATTAAAAATAATAAAATTAATAAAGATAATTTTAAAACATCATAAAAAAATCATGTAAGGAAACAATATAGCAATTAATGGTGTTTTAAAAAAAAATTACAAAGCTAAATTCTCAACCAGTTTAATATAAAAAATAAATTTTAAAAAAATCTATAAAAAAACATTTTAGGAATTCTGAAAAACAATTATTAAAATACTAAATTACTAAATTCTCAACTAGGTCAATAGTTAAAAAAAATCAACAAAATTTTTTTTAAAAAAAGATAATTTTTTGCAAAAAAAACATAAGAGAAAAAAAATAGAAAAACAAAACAATTGAGAAAAACTAAAATTAAATTTTCAACCAACTCAATATTGAAGAAATAAATTCGATAAAGAGAATTAAACAAATAGTGAAACACTACAGTAATCCAAAAATCATATGGAGAAAATATTATAACAATTCATAATTATTTTAAAAAAATTATAAAATTTAATTCTTAACCAGCTCAATATAAAAAAAAATAAAATTGACAAAAATAATTTTAAAAAATAAATCATAAAAAGAAAGAAAAAAATATGTATGAAAATATTGTGGCAATCGATAATTTGTTTTTTAAAAAAATATATAGATAAATTTTTAACCAATTCAATATTTTAAAAAAATTAATAAATATATTTAAAAATAAAAATAAAAATAAAATTGAAAAGGCTATAATATTTTAACTACGCCTTTTAAAGTATTGATTAATTATACATTGCAAGTTGAAACATTCGTAATCTTTTTTCTATTCAAACCTGAAAAGGTTTACAGCTATAAAAGCAAGATAAAATACATTTTTTTTATCTATTCTTGGAGTCACTTAATTCCCAATCTGATCCAATTTAAATCTGATGAAGAGAAGTCGAAATGTATCATAAACAATTAAACATCATGCGGGTATTAATTTTTTTTGCATTTCAAAAGCTACTATTTATTTTTATATTTCAAGAGTTCTCTTTAAAAAAAATTAATATTTTTTTATTTCAATTTTTTTAATTTTAAAAAATAAAAAAATATTATTTTGATATATTTATAAAAAATTAAAAAGTAACCATTAACACAACATCAAATAAGTTTCAAATAATATTAAAGCCTATTTGGTAGATCAATATACTAATTTTTTGACTTGATCGATGAAGTTTTAAATTAAACTAGATAAAAGTAAATCCAATACAACTCAATTCATTTGAAAAACCAGTTAAAATCTAATTTATTTATTTTTTTAAATCAAAACAATATTATTTTAATTTTTTAAAAATATTAGAACAGTATCATTTAGTAGAGTAAATCAAAGTCAGCCCAGTTGACTCGAAAATTGAGTTAATAACTTTTGCTACAATACACATGGTCTAACTCAGAGAAGCTACGAGCCTTCAAGGTCTTTTTCTAGATAAGGCTGATTCAAATATAAAAGGTGTTTTTTTTTTATTTACGTGGGGTGTTCGGGCCAACTTACGCGCACCATGACTAATCTTCACGGTCCACTGAATACCCTGCAAACCCAGTAGGCATGTAAGGCACCGCGGGGATGACAGGCGTGCACACCAGGACTCGAACCCAATGGAAGGAGATAAGCCCCTTCCACCACTAGGCCAGGCCCTAGAAAAGGTGTTTTTCACAAGCTGGGTTGGGACCTGAGACCTCGCTGGAACTCAGCAGCGTACGTCCGCTCCCCTTGCCGGCCTAGCCTGCTTCCGGTGGCTGGATACAGTATGAACTCGTAGACAAGTGTAGTTAACATGTCACCTTTTTCATTCATTGTATTCTTGGAAGGAAAGGCAGGGAAAGAGTGCGTGCCATGTTAATTAGATTTGGCTTCTGTCATAATAATCTACTAATGACTATTCCTTAACGCGTTAATCTGTCTAATTCCAAGAAAGAAAGAAAACATGGGTCACGGGAATCTGTCCTTTGCTTGTAAAGGAAAGAACATACACAGAGCCAGGCCATGAAAGTCTAAGCAAATTAGTTGAGTGACACAGAGACCAGGTCATTTCCATTGCCTTATTGTCACGCACTAGGGACCTCTTGAGGCAAGAATTTGAATGATGGTTGCCGCGTAGAGGACTAGAAGAGCATTTATTGGATGTAATGCACCCGGCAGCTAACCCTATGTGCACGCAGCATTGCCCATATCTTTCCCTCTCCCACTCCTATATAAACGTCTCTTCACTGTTTTCCCTTCCCACTTAGCTTCACAAACCTCTCTGCATTTTGATTTCTCTCTTAAATTATCTTCCATTCAAGCTTCAAAATGAGGGGATCTCTCCTTCTTTCTGCTCGGTCTGCGTCCCAGCCGTTGTCCTCTCCTCTTTGGCTATGAACTCAATATCTGAAGGAGTGTCGTGGAGGTAAGATAATGCATATGCTTTTGAGATTTATTTAGGGTTTTTTAGTGGTAGCAGTATATATGAGTATTTATTTAGGATTACCAAAAAAAAGTTGTTTCGCCGTTCATATATATATATAAACCTCTATGTTTTAGCTGTTTTGTTAATATTAATTAGTAATTGTAAGACTTTCAAAGTTATATATATATATATATATATATATATATATGTAAAACATTATTTGATATTTTTTTTTAAAAAATGGTTGGAATTCCTATACTTAAAGCTACAAAGGAGGGGATCTCTCCTTTTTTTTTCTCATGCTCTTTGATTTAGATGAGCATTAAACATTAGCAGTCAAATTGAAATTTTAAGCAGTATAAAGATAAAACTGCAAGACGTTAAACAATAGGTTTCAGAGTGGAAAATCTTTACAAACTCTAGAACCAAAACGTAGTTTAAACAATTATTTTCTAAGCACAAAGTCACAACTTTACTCTATATAAGTCCACTTTCTCTTCAGATTTGAACGGGCTTTCTCTGGTTTCTCTCGACGTGTTCGAAACCAAGATCTTGTAAAATAGAAGGAAAATATGTGGAGACTTGAGGCTTAAAGATTGAAACTTTCATTGATTATGCAAAGTATTTGGTTACTGAGAAACGAAGAATGAACTGGGTTTTTGTTGACTTTTGATTCTCTGAAGGGAAATCGAAGAAATCAATTAACTAGTAATTCACCGTACATGTTTCCTCACCCCTTCACCGTACTTTGTTTTTGGCTACTTTTATGTAGGCTTTGTCTTCCTAGCAAGTAGAGATGAATGCAATCTGATTTCTCGTTTGCAATCCGAATGGTAGAGTTTCTGTTTGTGCTAGCCTGCGAATAATGGAAAATTCCTTGAAGAAAGATTTACCTTGGTAACTGATATTATTTTGAACCGTCATGTCAATTATAGGTTATGTATCGACTGAAAATGAAAGCTATTTCACTATTCTGTGCACACAATTCTTGGAACACTAATCAAGGTTTTTGAAAGTATTGGAGCATTGTACACAGAATAGGTGAAATAACTTTCATTTTCAGTCGATACGCAACTAAAATTGTAAATATAGTTCAGTCTCATTTTGGAAGCCAAGCTAAAGGAGACTGCTGCAATACCTATGTGACCTGTTCCGCTCTATGAAAAACCGACTGCTTCCATTTGGGTCTTTCCCCATTGGCAACATACCTGGTGCAGGATCTTCTGAGTTTTTCCAGGAAATAAGCCGCTTCACTTGCCCAGTGTATTGTTAATTCCATGCTTTCCACCAGGTAACATGTATCAGTTGGATTGTCAAAACTCCGCCAATAAATGGCAGATGGATTTGAGCCATCTCTAATGACAATGTATCTCCTGTCCTAGTATTCGGCATTGAAGATGCAAGAGAGCTGTTGACCAAACTGTTTCAACAGTTAAAGATTTATATACACGCATTTCCACTTTAAAAAAATTGGTAAGTGACATGTTTAATTTTAATTGATAAGTTGAATGTCATTATGATAAAACTAATTGAATATCAAGCTGCTACAGTGCATAAAGCAATCCTGTGATTTTTTTTATGCCAGCTTGGCTGTAAATGAATAGGAAATTACTTTTTGAAGTTCATAGATTTGTACTATGAACGCGTTTTTTTTTTTTTTTGAAGTCCAGTCCATTTGTTGAAAATCAGATAGAAGGAAGGTATGGTGTTATACTGGAACAGAATTAAGCATTTATATCAATTAAAAGCAATCACAAGAGGCCTTCAATTGAATTGCAGAGATTGCCTTCTTTTTCTGTTACGCATACAACACATCATGTTCGCTTGCATTGCCAGTATCTTGGCATTCCTACAGGAGAGGATGTGAAACATGAGGGTGTATGCTAGTGGGAGGGAAGAACATACGACAGTCATGAGCTTCACGCAGAGAGCTTATCTCTTGATCATCATGCTACTGGTCAGCCGCCAATGGTTCGAGCACCTCTGCCTCTGTGGGTCACATGGATGGCCTAGCCACTGTAAACTCGCTTTCACAGTGTTGTATGCTATCTTCACACTTTAGCTCCAACATCTTCTTCTGCCTTCACAGGGCGGCATAGTTAACACCCGGAGCTCTCATTGTAGAAATAGCTCATGACAATGAGAGCTCAACTAATTAACTCTGTTACATGTAACAGAAGAGTGTTTGGTTGTAATAAGGTGTAGGAACTAGGGAGGGCCATAAGAAATCAAAGGTTTTGAACATTTGTTTGAACCCGCTTGTGGTTTCTTAATGAAGTATTAGTCTTAAATGCACTTGAATACTCTGTAATTGTAGTGGAATGGTATGATTAGTCTTAGGTTTAGTAGCAGTTGAATTCCAGAGGGTAGATTATGATTCAAAGCTGTGAATGAAAGAGCATGCCGTGGCGAGTTTATCTTTATAAGTATTTTTTTAAAAAAAAAAGATTCTAGCGACAAGGTGATGACCTCATGTTTATTTCAATCCGTAAGATTAAAAGTCTGTTCAGTGATTATAGTTACTTTTTAAATAATTTTTTATGTTAAAATATATATTTTTTATTTTTAAAAATTATTTTTAATATTAAAATATTAAAATAATTCAAAATATATGAAATTTTAATAAAATAAATAAATTTTTTAAAATTATAATTTACACCACATTTCTAAACAATACCCTTAAAGCTTTTTGGTGGTTAACTACCAAGCCATGAGGTTTCATTTTGAATTATTTTGAACATTGATGCGGTTAAACTCTTGTGTGAATTAACTTAAATCCTAGCAATAATTTGGTTGAATAGGAGGATGGTGCAGTAACCCGCGATCCTAAATAAAATTTAATGTACTTTCTAATATCTTTTAAAAAAAATCTTGAAATGATATAATTATAGATCGATTTAACCCTAACTATATGAACTGAATTAGATAATTGATTTAATAACATTGATTATAATCTTGAAATTATTTGGGATATTAATAATATCTTGAAAGCTACACACAAATACAATAATTTGAGTTTCTCTGGATTTTCTTTTCATTTTTCATGAAAATCAAAGTGAATTTATTTATTTTAAGTAAATAAATATTATAATTTAAGTATATAATTAACTTAATATATGTATAATTTAAGTGATACGAAATAGAATCTATATTTAATATGGAATTCTTGATTTTTTGCTTTTAAATTTTACCCGAACCTAATTGCATCTAATTTATTTTTTTTAGTCATTTATATCAATTTAAATCGGTATCTATGGGATTTAAATGAAATTTCTATCACCAAAGAAAATCTCTTTTTTTTAATGGAAAGTCAAAATAAACTAGGAGAAGAAGGTGGTGGTGGTGTTGGTATGTCGTTTTTAGTACAACTTTGTTGAAAAAAATCAGTTCTTGATTCAACCAATAAAATCCAATTTGCAAAACAATTAGAGCCTCTGGTTTTTGGGGCCTAATTTCTAATTACCAGCCACCCACCATTTTGCTCTGCATTTATACCCAAGCCAGCTAATTAACCCACACCTTATTTTAAATCCCATCTAAGACCGTCCACTTTTATATCGACGGCCCACCTTCACCCAATGACGACCACAACCAAGATCCTGCCGTCCACGTTGGTCCATGCAATCCAACCCGGGGACCCGACCCACCCCACACCAGCATCATATTATTCAAGGTAAACTACACTTTGACACCTCTAGTTTTATGAATATTACATTATGGTTCAAATTGTTTTAATTTTTCCAATTTTTAACTCCAAGTGTCCAAATTCCAAAAGGCCTTAATGTCTTTTAACATTACGGGCAACTCAATTTTAACTTCCATTTATCTTTGACTGGTATATTTGGATTGTGTTTATGAGAAGCCATGCTCAGATATTCAAACTTTTAATTTTTTTAAAGAAAATATATTATTGGATACTTTTTTTTAAAAAAAAAATGGTTGGAATTCTTAGACTAAAAGCTATAAATTTGCTCATCATCTATCTTTCGCTAAGCAAATCATTAAAAAAAAGGTGTTTCATTATCTTTTAACACTTCACAATTGTAAAAATATTTTATTTATTAAAATCATAAATTTTTCTTGTAATAAAACTATAAACATGTGTAAAAAAAATATTTTTGAATATTAATTTAACATGTTGTAATTAAAGTGATACTTTTTTAATCAGATAATATTTTTTTTACTATAAATATTTTAAATAAATTTTATCATGTTTTAAAAATACAATGACTTAATTTGAAGAGATAGAGAAACATAAACATAAGATATATTTTTAAATATTTTTTCTATCTTTTATATATACATTTTTTAAATAAATATAAGTAATTAACCTCTTAGTACCATAAAAATCCTGGAAAGCGCCAGCTCCAACATTTGAATTAAGGGAGTATCAAACAATTAGTAGTTAAACTGAAATAATAAACAATCTAGAGCTAAAACTGAAAGCAGTTAAACAATAGGCTTCAAAGTGGAAACCTTGTAAGACTTATAGGACCAAATCGTAGTTTTCACAGTTATTTATCGCACACAATTCATAACTTGTCCCTATATAAATCCACACCATCTTCGGGTTTCAAAACACCCCCTGTCCCTGGTTTCTTTCAAAGAGTTCGAAAGGCTATGTTTTTGCTTGATTGGTTTTATGGGGTGCTAACATCACTTGGCTTATGGCAGAAGGAAGCCAAGATCTTGTTCTTGGGCCTTGATAATTCTGGCAAAACCACCTTGCTTTTCATGTTAAAAGATGAGGTACTTTTGGGCTAATTTTTTTTTTTGTTTAACTTATG
Organism: Populus ilicifolia; assembly: GCA_015708895.1. Classification (NCBI taxonomy): domain Eukaryota; kingdom Viridiplantae; phylum Streptophyta; class Magnoliopsida; order Malpighiales; family Salicaceae; genus Populus; species Populus ilicifolia. Next base: position 944,221 of record SRLM01000489.1, on the reverse strand, counting down.
ATTGTTGCTGGTGGTTTTTATTTGGTTACTGAGAAGTTGAAACTTTTGGTTCTTGATTTTTTATCTTGTCAACTATTTTTGGTGACTTGGAAGGGAAAAATAAATTGGGTTTTTGTTAGAAGTTCTAAATTTGTGTTTACAAGTGAAATAGGAGAAAATATGGAAACGTGAGGCTTAAAGATTGAAACTTTGATTGATTACGTTAAGTATTTGGCTACGGAGAAACGAGGAATGAATTGGGTTTTTGTTGATTTTTGATTCTCTGAAGGGAAATTGAAGAAACCAATAAACTTTTGATATGTGTTTTGTTTTTGTGTGTGGCAGAGATTGGTGCAACATCAGCCAACACAGTATCCAACGTCAGAGGAGTTGAGTATTGGGAACATCAAGTTTAAGGCTTTTGATTTGGGGGGCCATCAGATTGCTCGTCGAGTTTGGAAAGATTACTATGCCAAGGTTGTTTATTTATTCTCTCGCATTATGTTTTTGTATGTATATGAGGTTTGCTTGCAATGCAATGAAGTTTAGCATGTTAGTTGTTTGTAATGTGTGGATTGAAGTTACTTTCGTTGTGCTTGCAAGTTGCAATCATATTTGGATACTTGTCATCTAGTTTTACCTTTTAGACAAATACATGCAGATTCAGGAAGTTGAAAGTGGTTTCCACTTTTTTTGCAGCTAGTGTCTGATGTTGTGGTGTAGTAGTTTTGGATTTGTAGAACTTAGCTTGGATTGCAGTACGAAGTTTTTGTTCCTTGCTTGCTTGGTTGTTAGGACTTCTTGGAACTTGGATATGTTAACTGAGCAAGTGTTAACAATGTTTGATTGGATTGCCTTCATAATCCCAGATAATGTTGCCTTTGTGATTATCTGATTCATGGGAGGCAAATACCTAATGGGAGTTCGCTGATAACACTTTTGGCCTTTGTTAGTGTTTTACCAGTACCTCACCGTACATGTTTCCTCACCTCTTCAATTTTTCTGGCTACTTTTATGTAGGCTATATCTTCCTTGCAAGTAGAGATGAAATGCAATCTGATTTCTCATTTTGGTGCTAGCCTGTGAATAATGGAAAACTCGACATTAGCAATCTTTCCTTAAGAATAATATCTATATATCTTCTACTGAGTACTGGTTGTCTTTCTCTCCCTGTTTCTCACTTGATTTCTCATTTTTTATTTTTGATGTTATAACATTTAGTGTAACTGTTTTTTACTGTGTTCTTGCTGGCTTTTTTCCTGAACAATTTTGTACTGCCGAGTTTTGACATCAAAATCCTTTTCATGTCAAGGTGGACGCAGTTGTTTACTTGGTAGATGCCTATGACAAAGAGAGATTTGCGGAGTCAAAACAGGAACTAGATGCTCTCCTCGCTGATGAAGCATTAGCCAACGTCCCTTTCCTTGTTTTAGGCAACAAGATCGATATTCCATATGCTGCTTCAGAAGAAGAGTTGCGATACTACCTTGGCCTTGCCAACTTCACCACTGGCAAGGGTAAGGTGAACTTGGAAGACTCAAATGTCCGTCCGCTCGAGGTCTTCATGTGTAGCATTGTCCGGAAAATGGGTTACGGTGAGGGCTTCAGGTGGCTTTCTCAGTACATCTAGCGAGCTATAGAAAAGCAAGATATGTATAGTTCTCAAGTGCTATGTCCTATAAGGTATGGGGTTGGATATTGTCTCTCTCAATGGTGAAATGAAATACAAGCTCTCTAATGCACGATGAAACGTAAAAGAGATTTGATGATTTGTGGTCTGTTAGCAATGAAAAGGAGCAACACAACCTTTTTCCTGCTTCCTGCATCATGTTGACTAGGAATACCTTTTTTCTTTTTGTAAAACCATTTTGTGGGAGTAATGTAAGTGTTCCATGGAATGGGATGTACAGCCACGTTGTAGATAATCTTTTTCATATACATAGTGATGAAGAATTTTTTTAGATTTTTTAAATTCATGAAATATAGATATTGGAATGCATTCTAAAAATTGCTTGAAATGAACTTAAATCTCCCAAAATGTCATAGCCCTTATTATATAATCAGGCTGGTATTCAGTGGCTGCGGCTGCCAGGGTGTGTTTGGAACAAGGTTAAAATAGTGTTTTTTAAAAATTTAAAATTTATTTTGTTAAATTTTTAGATAATTTTGATATATTGATGTTAAAAATAATTTTATTTTTTTAATATATTTATAAATGTAAATCATTTAAATTACAATTGTTATTTTATTTCTAAACAAATTTTAAGTAAAAAACTGATTATATCTAAAACTCGGGATTCCTTGTTATTGTTATTGTTATTTCGATTTACAATTTGAGATTTTATTTTTATCTGATTTTAAAACTATATCCGAATCCTATACTAATCGGGTTGGGCTGGACCCAAATTTCTTCATGCAAATGTGACATTCCAAAGCTACACGGACCACCTTTTTGCCTAATAATTGCCGTCTCCCACCAAAGACCAAACTAGCCCATCCCGAAAATGAAATCAAATCAATCTAGACCGTCCATTCTTTTCACCAACAGTCAGGATTCACCCATTGATGCCCACAACCATAATTCTCGCTTTTCATTGGCCCAGACAGTCCATCCTGGTGACCAAACCCACCAAAAGCTACATCAAACAATAAGAAGATGCCACCTCATACTCACATCCGATGAAATGAAATCTCTCTCTCTCTATATTCTCTAACTCTTGAACACTTCCGGCAATCTCTCTGCCGTCTCTCTCTCTTCCCCCTTTTTTTAATCAACAAAAATTGATTAATTCAAGCAAGAAATTTTGTATAAGACAGATGTTTTTGGTTGATTGGTTTTATGGGGTGCTAGCATCACTTGGTTTATGGCAAAAAGAAGCCAAGATCCTGTTTTTAGGTCTTGATAATGCTGGCAAAACCACTTTGCTTCACATGTTAAAAGATGAGGTACTTTTTTTCATTTAATTTTTGGTATATTTTACTTTCTGGGTCCTGTTAGTTTGCTGATAAATTGCTTGAATATTGAGTTTTTAGGCTTAAAGATAGAAGCTTTAATTGTTTTTAGTAAATTTATGGCTACTTTGGATTAAAATACGAACTGGGTTTTTGTTAAATTTTGTTGAGATTGAATAAAATGAGGTATTTATTTTATTTTCAGTGAATTATTTGTTTTTTTTATTATGTTTATGATTTGTTTTATCAATCTGTGTTTTGTTTGGTTGCTGAGAAATTGCAGGAACATTGAATAAAGGCTGGAACTTTAATTGTTTTTAAGTTTTTTTTTTTATGCTAAGAAGTCAATANTTGAATAAAGGCTGGAACTTTAATTGTTTTTAAGTTTTTTTTTTTTATGCTAAGAAGTCAATATAAACTGTTTTTTTTTTGTTAATTTTTTTTTCAAGATGGGAAAAGATGGAACTTTGGTTGTTACTAAAGTTTTTTTGGCTAATTGGGTTTTTGTTTGATTTTTGTCTCTATAGTTGAAATAAAAAATATAAGGAAAGTTTGATTTTTTAATAAACCACTGCCTTTATGTCAAAACTTTGGCTCTCGTTTTTTATTTAAAGTTCTTCAACTTGAAAAAATAAAAAATAAAATTAACAACTGATGTTCAATTTCTTTATTTGTTATATTTAATTTCTAGGTCGCAAAAAATGAAAAATGATAAATGAAATGGGTTTTTTTCGGAGTGTAAAATCTTGATTCAATAATTGGAAGTTTGAAGAAATGAATAACTTTTTAAATGGTTTTCGTTATTGAATTTGGGTGTGAGCAGAGATTGGTGCAACATCAGCCAACACAGTATCCAACATCTGAGGAATTGAGCATTGGCAAAATCAAGTTTAAGGCTTTTGATTTGGGTGGACATCAGATTGCTCGTCGAGTTTGGAAAGATTACTATGCCAAGGTTGTTTATTTACTCTCTCCCAAAATTGCATATAGGTTTTTGGTTTTAATGTGGGGATTGGTAGTTCATTGTGATTGCAAACGTAATTTCAATACTTGTGATTGATATTTGCTAGTTTTTGTTGTTTTCTCACTTCTGGTGATGTTAAGGTCTGGAATTTTGGTGAAATAGTTCAGAAATCTGGTGAAGCTGCATAAAAAGGTTAAGGAAGTGTAAGTTACTGTGTGATTAGTTTGGATATGTTTACTTCCCAAGTGTTAATCATATTCATATGGGAGATACCCTGCTTCCATAATCCCAGATTATATTGGATTTTGTGATTATCTGATTCATGGGAGGCTAATAATGAAATGGGAGTTCGCTGATAGCACTTTTGGTCTTTGCAATGTGTTTCGCTAGTACCTCACTATACATTTGCTTTCATTTTGCTTTCAGGATAATTTTTGCTGACTCTTGTTGGCTGCTAAGAGAGATGAGCTGCATTCTTATTTTCTACTTTGAAACATAGAATGCCCTGGTTTTCAGTTGTTTACTTTTTATATTTTTGGTAATTGGTAGTGTATGAATAACTGCATTGATAAAATGGCGTATTATCAACCTTTATTTAAGAATCATCTGGGTGAATTTTATTATGTTCTCCTGGGAATCCTGCTTGCCCTACTTGTTCTCACATGATTTCTTAGCTGTTTCAAGTTTTTGTTACATGATGAATAGATGACTGTTAGAATGTTATTGTCAGTTGGTTTGTCCTTTCTGTGTTGTCCTGCTGAGTTTTGACATGAAGTTCTTTGCTTGTGAAGGTGGATGCTGTTATTTACCTGGTGGATGCTTATGACAAAGAGAGATTTGCGGAGGCCAAGAAAGAATTGGATGCTCTCCTCTCTGATGAAGCATTAGTCAATGTCCCCTTTCTTGTTTTGGGCAACAAGATTGATATCCCATATGCTGCCTCAGAAGATGAGTTGCGTTACTACCTGGGTCTCACCAACTTCACCACTGGCAAGGGTAAGGTGAACTTGGTTGACTCAAATGTCCGTCCCCTTGAGGTATTCATGTGTAGCATTGTCCGCAAAATGGGCTACGGAGAGGGTTTTAGGTGGCTTTCTCAGTATATCAAGTAGTGAGCTATAGGAAATGAAGATCTGTTTTAGCTCTTAAGCTCAATGATGTTGCATACTGTATTGGTCAGACATCGTCTTTGTATAATCATGGTTGAAGGTATTTCCACGTTGTTTGGTCCTTCGCTTTCAGTAAAATGGCATACATGCTACCTCATGTCCATAATTGAAAGAAAACCCAGAACCGATCGATGATTTGTGGTCTGTTATCAGCAATGAAAATTGTCAATACTTCTTATTCCCTGCTGCCTCATCTCTTCCTTGACTCGAGTTTGTTACCAAGTGGCATGTCCATTGTTTCCCAAGAATTCAATGCCGCAAGAATCTTGTATTCAATTTGCTGTTTACTGCAATTTTGTATCTTCTGTTGCTTCACATCAGAGGGAAAGTCATCTTTTTCCGGTAAACGTTACACCTTTTCGATACCTGTGAGCAAAGGTTGTACTTTTTTGTTTTTTGCGAGTAAAATGTAAATCTGGTGCCCTTAAAGTGTCCTATGGCAGGGCACATGAATCTCCACCGACAAGAGGTGTTGTTCTTGAAAATGGTCCCTTTCTCGGATCAAAGTATCGTGAGGTCATTTCCAGTAACCTAAAAAAAAGCAGTCTGTTGTCTGTAGGCTGAATCTTCGCTTTTTTAGTTAACGATCTAAAACACACAAGCTTTAATTTAACAATCAGAAGAAAAAAATAAATAAAATTTACTTTTTTAAGAAAAAAATTAAAATTAACAGTCAATTATACATATTATAACTTAGTTTTGTTATAATTAATAATAATCACGGTTTTAAAACCTGACCAACCTATCACGATGCAGGTTGAATAACAAAAAAAAATAAAATAATGGATGGAGTTATAATATTTTCCTCTACTGATCATCACACGATTAGAATTCAAATTATTCACCTATTTTTTAGACTTGACATTAAATTTAGTATGAATACCAAAATTTGTATGAACACAACCAAAACCTGTGAGAAAGTTTTTCCTCCTTTTCAATATATACTTTCTTTAATGATTTGTGTTTCAAAGAAACTGATGGTTCATGATTGATCGAGTAAATAGAAGCATAAATTGCAGACTAAAGCGCAACCTCATGCTTGGCCTGTTCATTAATGGTTTTTTCGTTCATGAGCTCAACAACACTATTCTATTGTGGCGTAGTGGAATGGTTTTTCTCCGTCCAAATACCATTTGCAGCAATTAAAACCTCCATCAATATACTCACCTCTGTTATCAAACCTCTCCTTCTAGTCTATTCTGATCTCTATCATGGCCTTCCATTTTTTGTCAGACTGGTCGTTTGGCGAGGGCATATCTTTTCTTGAGCAAGCTCTGTTCCACTTGTTCACACACGAGACCGTTAAATGACATGCATGATCCAATTATGGAAGATCCACAGAACTATCATCTTCATCAAACCCGTCTCCATCAACTATAACCATCAAGGATCAAAGCGTCATGAACCTCCTTAATAGTAGTCTGTGACTTCAATTTCTAATTATTTGATAAAAATCTCACCATCTCCATACCATTGCAGGCCTTGCAAATGAAAGAACTCTGGTGGGATATTGATTCAAGCCTCGGTTAACCAAAATGAAATTCTGTAAAACCACAGTTCAAAATCTCTCAACGAACAAACATGGATTCACTCTCAATTTATGAGCTATTATTTCACTTGGTCTCTTGAACATTGGCTACCGAGTCCAGCTGAGCTCTGGAATGATGTACCTGGTCACCTCACGCAAGCAATGTTTTCAAGTCTCAACAAAAACCCCACAAAGCAGAACTACCAAAAACAAACAAAATATACCTTCACAGAGTCCAGACGACTCAACCAGGCAATCATGAACCAAAAGACGTCCGAAATCTCCAATGGGCAATCTGCCCTATCATATGCATCAAAAGTCATTCCGAAAGTTCATTCAAGCTATTTTAAACTCTTTTCTGAGAAGGATAAAATAATGGCAATTCCATATTTTCACTCCATCTTCTCTTCTGATTGTCGACAGAGCTAGAGAGAGTCATTGTTGGTTGAGCTAGTATCGGCATCGAAACCGAAGAGCAATGAATCGTGACCTGTATGCTCCTTCCCTGTTTAAGAAAGAATTAAAAAAGATTGAACGTCCAATCACTTCGTTGAAATATTCATGGGCTCTGATAATGTCAAGCAAAAGTGCAACAACTTCATGATAAATTAAAAGGAATTCTCAATGTCAATTGTTCTCGAGAATGAGAAACCCTGGTGTTTGCAGCTTGGTTTAAAATATTTAAACATTTTGCTTTATATAAATAAAATTCTCCAAGAGAAATAATGAGATAAAAAAATGTAATAATATGATAATGATTATGATGCTTTGTGTAAAAGCTTCCAAAGGAAATAACTATATATAAAAAATATAAGCGGTGACAGTGGAGTGATAAGGTGTCGGTGGACATTTCTTATTATTATTATTATTATTTTAAAAAATCTAAATCCAAAATCAGCCTTATTATCTGCATAGCTTGCATATAATTATAAAGGAGGACTTTTTCTTGCTTTTCATAACCAGTTATTTAAGGGTTAATTAATAACATATTTGACATTACGGTTAAAATATTATTTGTTAAAGATTTAATTTTTTATTTAAATTAATTTTTAATGTTTTTAAATTATTTTGATATATAAATATTAAAATTAATTTTTTTTTAAAAAAATTCTTGTGAAACCACGTACCTAAATATTTAGAGCTCAGATGGGGATTATTCAAGTACAAATAACTACAAAAGAAAACATATTCTAGAGATATATAAATAACCTGATCCTTTGCAGATGGGGATGTAGCTCAGATGGTAGAGCGCTCGCTTAGCATGCGAGAGGTACGGGGATCGATACCCCGCATCTCCATCCTTTCTGTCTTTTTTTAAAGATAACATGAAGAAAACTAACCTAGATGATGTCAACTTTATCTCTCAAATTTGATTTCTAGGCTTCCAAAACAAGCTCAAGTTTGGTGGCTTACTCGCCTGCATACCTTACTTTTTAGTCCATTTGTTCCTTGCCATTTTGCCTCGAGTACAGCAGGCTACCAAGTTCAACTACCATTCCATTACACATCCCCCAAAATAATAATAATAATAATAATAATTTGTACTGCTTCTTATAGCTAGCTGCATTGTCCCTCCAATTCAATTTGTTCTACCAATTCGACAGTGGTTTTCATCTTTTCAAGTTGTAATGGCAATCTTAGCTTTGCCAGAACTAAAATTCCTTGCCTTCACTCTAATTTTCATGGCCAGATTGTGCTGCTACACAGGTTATACCAATCACCATCACTTAAAAATTCATTTTTTCCCCTCCCAATCCTCATGTGATCCTTTTCTTGACATTCTTTATGCTTTCTTGGATTCAATACTAAGCAGGATATGCTCAGGTTGTCCCCGGACAGATGGTTGCTAAAGCATTGTTGTGTTTGAATAACAAGATTGTATGTAACTAGTTCATTTCCATCCCTGGTTGTGTTTTTTTTTTTTTTTCTTTTTAATTGTTGCTGTTTACAAGTTGGGCTAGATGGCATGCAGATTTATTCAGGATGTGACGAGGCATATAGATTAACACAGAGTGGGAATCTTAATGTACCTCCTGAAGCAACTGACCTATTCTGTAATGGACCTTGCTTAGCTGAGACAAGATTAGCGCTGAGTTGTATTAATGATGTGATATCAGATTTTCTTTTCTATAATAAGGCTACTGTAAGAGACATAACTTATGCTCTGAGTGCTGGTTGCAGCTCCACTAGGCAAAGAGGTAATAGCACTGGTGTTCTCTTTTTGTTTCACAGTACTTTTGTTTCACGGTAATTATGGACTAACCCCTCGTTTAACTTCTGAGTTCAATCCTTAGGACACCATCTAGGAGAATTTATTCTTCTGAATTTCCTTGACGATATGCGGAGTGGGGCTTTAAGATCGCTTGAGGAGGGGACTTATGTACTATTTGACAATAGCACAAGAATATAACATGTTCCTGTTTACTGTAGGTGACTTCAATGTGGCCAGGTACATCAATGGTGAAACAAGTAGTGCATCAAGCTTGCCCAACTTGATTGGATTCTATGCCTTGGCTTTGTTCATTTGGTGGAGGCTATTGCTCTTGTAATGTAACTCATCAAATTGCAAGAATATACTACAGGACTTATATAATAAACATGCCATCCAAGTTCTAAAATGAGAGAATTTATGAAGGGATTAGAGTTATACATGGAATCTATGTTTTGTGAAGTTGATTTTACTTTCTAAATTGTTATAGAATATATACTTGGTGTCAAGACATTTTGTCATAAGATAGACCAACTTCTTCGTACTTTTTTTTTTCTGATTATTCTTTTCTACCTCTTATGCAATTGATCCAATTAAGATGATGATTCATCAATAAATAATTAAAGCAAAGTTAATGAATAGATCAAAATGAGCTAAGCGAGGGCGAGCGCGCGCACCTATGCAACATCAGATCAGAAGTATATTCTTTCAGTGGTTGAACTCCAGACATCACCTAATATTTGGATACATTGAGCTAACCATCAGAACAAGAGGCTTTTGTAATGAGCCATGCAAGTACATGCAGGAGGAATATTTTTAGCTTGTGGAGAACTTGTTTGTTGGAATCTGGATGAAATTCCTAGACATCGAATGGCCATCACTATTTCTTATGGGCTACATACTAGATACGGGCCTTTTCCTAAGAAAATACACTGGCCTGATCTCAAGCATTGATGAGGATATTCCTCAGCTTGTAAAGCACATATATAAAGTAAAAGGGCGTCACTATTCCGTAAAAAGAAAACGGTTGCCATTAAAGTGGAGATGAATTAAGGAATGAATAGAAACAAATTGACTAGTAGAGATAATCAAGCAAACTATTAACTGAAAATTTTGAAACGTTTTTGTTCTTAATTATTCCATAACGGCTAGCCTTCATTAGTCTATAGTCAAGCAATTATCAGTAACATTCTAGTTCTTCAACAAGAAAAGCCAATGAGATCCCTTTCTTACAAGAAACTGAAGCCATTTTTCTGCCTAATACGTTACGCTCATTAAATGGATACAGCCTATAAAATGCTCAACATCCCATGCCACTTCTTCATCACTACCAAATTAAGCAACCTTTCCTTTCACATTGTAAGCAAAAATTTCAGCAAACTAAGTTGAAGATATGGCGTGCCAGTGTACCACCTCATCAAAGAACGCCTTCAGTGTAGAGGTTCCAAAGGAGGAAGTCACCACTCTGCATGAAACTGTGGTGGTTCAAGAGGTTGCAACTCCTGCTGTTGCTCCTCAGGAGGTGAAGACTGAGGAGAAGGAAGACAAGGATGCTTCTAGTGACAAGACAAAGGAGCCTGTCAAGGCTGAAGTTGATGTTGGTGGGAGAAACTACTTGTGGTGACTTTGAAATACTCAGATGGGATAAAACACACTCTTTTATTTTAAAAACTAAGCTTCCAATTACATAAACAAAAACTTACAATAACCTCTCTTTTTTTCTCTCTTTCTCTCTAATGTTTCTCTCAATCTCTCCACACATAATTGTATAAACTTAGCTATCTATTTATACACGAAATCAAAACAAGAAAATTCAACTTTCAAGTGTGAAGGCGGTATGTGACCGACGGTGTGAAAGCGGCTGGCGGCTGGTCGGTGACAACTGGTGGCTGCCTTCCTTGACCTTCTGGATTGAGTTTACTTCAACAGTTGATAGTAGTAATTAGAATAAAGGATGAATATTTGAATTAGAGTCAATAAAGAGGGAAAGAGGGTTTCAATGTTTTAGCTCCCTTGTTTAGGTCAATTTTAGTACCGGTAGGTTTTTAGTGTTGTTTCTTGTTTTTGCTGTATCCACTTAGTATTTTTTTCTTTCATATGTTTATGTTGAAATCTTTCCTTTATCAAAGTATACGACTCCTAGTTTTTTCTTTTCAGTTTCATTCAAAATAGAAAGAAATGAGGTATTAAAATATATATTTGTTTTTATATTTTAAAAGTGTTTTTAAAAAAAAATTAATTTTTTTTATTTTTTTCTTTACTTTAAATTAATATTTTTTAGTGTTTTTAGATTATTTTAATGTGATCAAAAATAATTTTTTAAAAATAAATATATATATATATATATTATTTTAATATATTTATAAGTTAAAAATATTTTAAAAAGCAACTATAATCACATTTCAAACATGTTCTATTCTACAATTATAAACACTTCATCTAATTTTCTACATTGAGTTTCACTTTAAATTGAGTTTTTTTTATTACCAAATATTATTTCAAGTTTTTTTCTTAAGAAATATTAATGGAGGGGGGGTGGCAGCGCCCGTTCCTGCAAAGAAATGTTTTTCTCAATTTTTTTTATAAATATTTATAATTTTAATAAAAATAACTAAAATTTTAACTTTTTAAAAATATTTTTTTAATTTGACCCTCTAATTTTTTATTTTTACTCCACACTAATTATTAAAAGCCAAGTTGACCTACTCGTTTAAGAGTTTGTTCACTTACCTCATAACCCAACTTTAGTCTTGAATTTGATCAGATCCCATGCTGGACTTACAAGGATGGTAAATTCAATAGCTTAGTTTGTAAAGCTTGAAGAATTCAATATTTTCAGAAGATTAGTGGTTAGTTTCCATTAAATGATTAATACTTTCACCCTCAACATTACAGACAGAACACCGAGCATCTTCCCACCTAATAACTCCTCTGCTAGCAAGGAAACGTGCTGAGACTACCGTGAAGACATCAATTTTTGGAGGTGCATGACTCTTCCAAAGGATATTAGGAAAAGAATGCTCTCCTGGAAACAAAATACAATAAAAAAAATTGGTGCTTGAAGAATTTATATTTTTTTATAACTTCAAAACGTACAATATTTTCAGAAGATTAATGAATAGTTTCCATGAAAAAGATAAATGGTTTTACCAAAACTAACGTTCACTAAAAATCCATGGTACTTGTGAAGCGTTATTGAAATCATTAACTAAGAAATTGAAATCATTGGCTTCACTTAAAAGGTGCATTGCACTAACCTGAATGAGGCACACACTTTGATGACTAAAGGGTTTCAAACATCAATGCTTGTCAACATAAAACGAGAGGTCACACTTTAATTAAATGAAGAAAAACAAGAAGTCTTATATAGTCCTCTATATATAGCATTCCTACATCGTTGTTTTATCTACCACCACATTAAAAAGATATAGATGTTTTTCTGGCAAAGTTAAAGGAATGGAGAGAGAGAGCAGCTTTTTTTCTGAAAGAAGATATGCAACGTCTGTGTTTGCTACACCAAAGGAGGAAGTCAAGACAGGGAATGTGAAGTTGGAAACTCCAGTAGAGAATAAACCACGGTATGCTGTTCCTTCTGTCAGTGTGAAAGCTGAAGAAAAACCTACTGTTTCTGTTAAGAAACAATTTCTTAATTTCTTTGCCCGTTGTAATGGTGGATAAACATTGATGTCGGCAATTTAATAAGAGGGAAGTGGGATGTTTTACACAGTGCTTTTTGTTTGTTAATATGGCTATGTAGGGTTTCCTGTTTCTCAGTTCCTATTGGTCATGGTTTGTGTCCCATTTTGTTATTGCTTCTGATGAAGAAATTTGGTTTGTGTATGGCTTCCCTTATGAATAAATAATTCCTTGTTTCGTTATCCTTTTTCTTGCTATAACGTAATATGTGTCTTCGGTTTAACAATCTTCACAAAACATATGGGAATTAAACATAAAGAAGGATAAAATCAGCTGTTTGAGCATCATTTTAAGAGCATAGAAGTGTTAAAATCATCCAATGACAGTTGCCCTGCGCTAGCCTTTCTACATCTTACAGCTAAACAAAGCTTTCAAACTTATATTTCGTTGGTGTTTACATAATTCCACGACAACCATGACCCCATTCACAATTAATCTTCAATGCAGCACAAACATGCACACATGGAACCTTGAGGAACAAATATTTATGCTTTTAATAGATTTGACAAGTGCTAGCTCCCAAGTTTTCTTTTAAAAATAAAATTAAAGGGACCATTTATGTCATAGAAATTAGGGGTTGCAAAGGGTACCCTCTAGATTTGATTGTCTTCAAAATACGTCGGCCAAAATTGTAGTGTTAGTCCGCCGTCCCCAACCTTCCTTACTAGGTTTTTCTGCTACTTTCACAAAATAGTAGTGCAAATCCTCCCCTCCTTGCACCATAATCAGCATTCGCACAGCTTTGGTTGCTGAAACTCCTTTGATCTTTTGCTGGATGTTAAAAGGTTGCTAGCTAGATGCTTCATTCATTCTTGTATTGCAATAACTAAAGCAAATTTAAGGAATGTATCAAAATGAGCTAGCTAAGCATACAAACATTCGCACGCACGCAACAAAAAGATCATAAATCTTTTCTTTCAGTAGTTCAACCTCAGACATCACCTATTTGGATACAGTGAGTTAACCATCAGAACAAGAGACTTTTGTATTGAACCTTGCAAGTGCATGCAGGAGGAACATTTCTAGCTTTTGGAAAGATTGTTTGGTGGACTCTGGATGAGATTCGTAGACATCAAATGGCCATCACTATTGATTATCCCCAAAAAAATGGCCATCACTATTGATTATCCCAAAAAAAATGGCCATCACTATTTCTTATGGGCTACTTGCCAGATACGGCCGGGGCCTTAATTTTCCTAAGAAAATACACTGGCCTGATCTCAAGCACTAATGCAGATAATCCTCAGCTTGTAAAACATGGATAGAAAGAAAGAGGGTGTCACTAACCAGTTAAAAAAAGAAAAAATCAATGGCTGCCATTAAAATGGAGATAAAATTAAGGAAATAAATAGAAACAGATAAGTAGAGATAATCAAGCAAACCATCAACTGAAAATTTTGAAACGTTTTTGTTCTTATTAATTATTCCATAACATATAGCTTTCATTAGTCTATAATCAACCATTTATCAGTAACATTCTTACTTTCTCACAAGAAAAGGCCAACGAGATCCTTTTCTTACAAAAACTGAAGCCATTTTACTGCCTAATACGTTACACTCATTAAATGGATACAGCCTATAAATTGCTCAACATCCCTGTCACTTCTTCATCATTACCAAATTAAGCAACCTTTCTGTTTACATTGTAATAAAAAATTTCAGCAAACTAAGTTGAAGTTATGGCGTGCCAGAGCTGCTCATCAAAGAGTGCCTGCAGTGTAGAGGTGCCAAAGGAGGAAGTCACCACTCAGCCTGAAACTGTGGTGTTGCAAGAGGTTGCATCTCCTGCTGTTGCTCCTCAGGAGGTGAAGACTGAGGAGAAGGAAGACGAGGATGCTTCTGATAACAAGAAAGAGGAGCCTGTCAAGGCTGAAGTTGGTAGCAGTAATTAAACAAGGGGTGCATGTTTGAGTTAGGATAAATAAAGAGGGAAAGAAGGTTTTAATGTTTTAGCTACCTTGTTTTTGGTCAATTGTTTTAGTATTGGTACGTAGTTTAATTTGTGTTTGAAATATCAAAATAAATGATTCCTACCTCTTCTTTCCAGAATCATTCAAAAAAATAAGTCAGCTATATTTTATAGTTATAAAACCTCACTTAACTTGAAAAGTGAACTAACTGACTTTGAGCTAAGTTTTATTTTATCAAATATTGTTTCATGTGTTTTTCCTAAATAAAACATAAAGTTGACCAGTTGATCAATGAATCAATCCATCCAACCAGCAATCCTCGTTTTAGGCTCGGTCAAACCCTAAGTTCGTCGTTATAAACATGCATGGTAGATTCAACCGCTTAAATTAAAACATTTGCCTACAATATATTTGTTTACAACTTTAAAACGTCTATTCAATATGGCCAGAAGATTAATGGTTGTTGCCCATAAAAAGATAATTGGTTTTACCAAAACTAACATTCACCGAAGATTCATGGTAATTGTGAGACATTATTGAATTCATTAACTAAGAAATTGAAAATAGTGGCTCCACTTAAAAGGTGCATTGCACCAACCTGAATACTTTGATGACTAGAGGTTACAAATATTAATGCATGTCAACATACAACGAGAGGTCACACTTCGATTAAATGAAGAAAAGTACAGGAAGTCTCATAGTGTCCTCTATTTACAGCATTCCATCATTTTTGTTTTTTCGAACACCACACTAGAAAGTTACTACTGAATTGAAGTTTTTCTGGAAAAATTTAAGCAATGGATCAGAGGGAGAGTACCTTTTCTTCGTAAAGTAGCTATGCAATGTCATGACTTGAATTCCAGATTTATGACTGGTACATGGGTAAAATTCTCTTTTAAGATTTCATATCTATACGAACCTAAACTTACACATAAACTTATCTTAACTCAATTAGAGTTCAACGCAGCATTAATAACAAAATCAACTTCATAATATAATTGAATTGTTTTAATATAAGAGTTAATATAATTTCATAGTTTTGGACCACTAATTAGGTATAAAGGAAAATGTACGAATTACAACCAAAAAAGCAGGTTCTGAAGGTCCAACAAAAGTGACTTGCTATCAAGTTATAAGCTTGAAAATGATAAATAATGAGAGTGTGAGTTTAACAATTCAATGAGTATATAACGTTCAATATACACACACACGAGATACTACAATAATAAGAAATATATATACAAGCATGACCTTAAGTTATTATAAAAAGATTTCTCAAATAGGCCATAACAAGAATATCATATGGTAAAATTTGTCAGAAAATCAAAATGCAATGAGCATGAGGCTCCGTACTGTCGGATGATCAGTCCACATAGGTTGGTGACTCCCCCGACCAACTAGGGTTCAGATACGATGTGCACAAAGACAAACATTACCCTGTTAGCATGGGTATTCTGACTGACATACTATCGGGTCATAATCATAATCAAACAAACATAGTAATATCTTAAGGCTCAACTCATGACATCAATCAAATGAAGAGCTATCAATTTAGAAGTCAATTCAAAATACATACTGGTTCATATCAAGAATTCAGATTCAACAAATGATCATGGTTATCATAACAAGGATAATAGTCAACATATATATTATTAAGAAGCATGATTCAATTCATATTAATAAATCAAATATTTATAATATTTCTCATGTATATGAAAAATTATCCACTCACCTGACTCGAAAGCAAATAAAAAGTCAAAAGCATATACCGAAGAAAATCCTACTAATGTCCCGCTAGTAGAATATCACGATTATCTGAATATAAAAAAAGAAAAACATATTCAAAAATGACTCAAAAGAATATATAACTTATTTAATACACTTAACTAAGGGTTTATTTCATAACCCTATATGTTTTTATACTAAATTAGTTATTTTTCTAAGAATCCAAAAATTAATGGTTTTCCCGAAATCTAATACATAATAAAACAAATAAAAAAATTAATAATAATTCACTAAATAACCCTAAATTATTCATCAAACCAATCTGAAAAAGCTAACATCACAGCTAGGGACTAATATGGAATTTATCACATTTTTAGGGTCAAATTATAATTTTTGTCTAATTGGAGGACCAAACTAAACATATTATAAATTCATGAATATAGTGTAATTATATCCATAATTCAATTTCATTTCCGTCCAGAACCTCTAATTATGCTCCAGGGACCATTTTGGAAATTTTCCAAAATTTCAGGGTCAAATTGTATTTTTTGTCAAATAGAGGACCAAACTAAAATTTATTATAATTCATGAATATACTGAAATTCTGACCATAATTAATTCTCAAATCTGTCCAGAATATCTCATTATACTCCACGGATCATTCTGGAATTTTACCAAATTTTTAGGGTCAAATGGTAATTTTTATCAAATTGGACTAAATTAAAAGTTTTAAAATTTCATAACTATACAGTAATTCTGCCCATAATTAATATTTTATTCTGTTCAGAATCTCAGAATATGCTCCAAGGACCATTCTGTAATTTTCCAAAGTTTGGGGACTAAACTGTAATTTTCTAAAATCGAGGGACCAAATTGAATTTCATCATCTTCAACCTCCAACCCAGAATTTCAACAGAAACCCACTTTTCTTTCCTTATTTCTAACATAAATTCAATATTCAAACAAAATCCATAACTCAAAATCATCATTTTCATTAGTAATCTCTCAAATTCAACTTAACAATCAATTAACCACAGCAATCAACCCTTAACATTCAATTTAATTCATCAATTAAACTCAAAACACAAATTTCATAACCCTAACATTTATCAAATCCAAAACTAAAGCTTAATTAACACATATTTATACATAATCTTATCTTTTTACTTATTTCCTCAAACTCCTTTCTATTTCCTTTTTAATTTTCCTCTTTTCTCTTCTTCTTCTTTCTCCTTCTCTCTCCTGCCGATTCTCTCTCAAATTTCAGATCTCTTCTTTTGTTTTTTTCTATTTATATTTATTAAGTTTTGTTGAATTACTACACTACCCTTCATTCATTTATACCCATATTTTAAGTCACCAAAGGCTTTATTGTATTTTTCTACTTATTTATTCAAAACATCACATGCAAGGCCTGTGTTTGCTACACCAAAGAAGGAAGTTGAGACAGGAAATGTGAATGTTGAAACTTCATTAGAGAATAAACCATCGTATGTTGTTCCTTCTGTCAGTGTGAAAGCTGAAGAAAAACCTAATGTTTCTGTTAAGAAACAACATGTTAATTTGTTGGAGAGATATAAGGATGATCCTTTAACTTATTCGGATTTTGATCCAGATTTATGGATAAAAACAAGATTGTTTAGTGGGCCCGATAAAAATATAGTGAACGAACTCTTCAATACTACGACCGAGAACTTGTGAGCGGCTCATAGTATCTCAACTGTTGGAAGCTCCTACTCAGTATCGAACACCCAATATCAGGAGCTTGTGGCCTTACAACAACACTCAGCTCATCTTATCGAAAAAACACGAGCGACTCTTGGCAAATTATAAACAACACATGGCTTATTTCACTAAAAAACACAAGCAACTCTTGACGAATTATAAACAACTCTGGGCAAATTATGAACAATTCTGGGTGAATTATGAACAACTCCGCTAAATATTCATGATTTTCCTCGTATAAGAATGCTTCTGGTAACAAGAAAGAGGAGCCTGTCAAGGCTGAAGTTAGTAGCAGTAATTAAACAAGGAGTGCATGTTTGAGTTAGAGTCAATAAAGAGGGAAAAAAGGTTTGATTGTTTTAGCTACCTTGTTTTGGTCAATTATTTTAGTACTGGTACGTAGTTTTCCAGTATTGTTCATTGTTTCCTTTGTGCTTTTAAGTCCTAGAAGTGGATCTGTTTTTGGTCAATTGTTTTAGTATTGGTACGTAGTTAGATTTGTGTTAGAGAACTTTTTCCTATCAAAATAAAAATAAAAATTATTAAATATTGTTTCAAGTGTTTGTTCTAAATAAAAATTTAAGTTTACTAGTGCAACTCATCTAATCCATAATCCAATTAAACTCTGGATTGAGTTTTATAAACATGATAAATTCATCCACTTAGATTGAAAAGTTTGAATATTATATATTTGTTTACAACTTTAAAACATATATTCATTATGACCAGAAGATTGATGATTAGTTTCCATTAAAAAGATAAATGGTTTTACCAAAACTAACGTTCACTAAAAATCCATGGTACTTGTGAAGCGTTATTGAAATCATTAACTAAGAAATTGAAATCATTGGCTTCACTTAAAAGGTGCATTGCAGCAACCTGAATACTTTGATGACTTGAGGGTTCCAAACATTAATGCATGTCAACATAAAACGAGAGGTCACACTTCGATTAAATGAAGAAAACAGGAAGTCTCATATAGTCCTCTATATATAGCATTCCACCATTGTTGTTTTTTCTACCAACACACTAGAAAGTCATTGAAGTTTTTCTGGCAAAATTTAAGCAAATGGATCAGAGAGAGAGCAGCTTTTCTCCAGGAAGAAGCTATGCGAGGCCTGTGTTTGCTACACCAAAGGAGGAAGTCAAGACAGGGAATGTGAAGTTGGAAACTTCAGTAGAGAATAAACCATGGTATGCTGTTCCTTCTGTCAGTGTGAAAGCTGAAGAAAAGCCTGCTGTTTCTGTTAAGAAACAACCTTTTTATTTCTATTCCCGTTGTAATGGTGGATAAACATTGAGTGTCGGCAAGTTAATAAGAGGGAAGTGGGATTTTTTACACAGTGCTTTTTGTTTGTTAATATGGTTATTTAGGGCTTCCTGTTTTTCAGTTCCTACTGAATCTTGGTTTGTGTAGCAGTTTGTTATTCCTTTTGATGAAGAAAGTTGGTTTGTGTAAGACTTCCCTTATGAATAACTAATTCCTTGTTTCATCACTCTCTCTCATGCAATATGTTTCTTAGATTTAACAATCTTCACAAAACAGAAGGGAATTAAGCATAAAATATGGATATAATCAGCAATTTCATGAGCATCATTATATCAACATCAGTAGTATTAAAATCATTCAATCACAGTTTCCCTGCACTAGGCTCTGTACATCTTACCGCTAAGCAGAACTTTCAAACATGCATCCCACTGCACTTCATTGGTGTTGACATAATTCCAAGACAGCCATGTTTATGTCAATGAAATTAGAGTCTGTAAAGGTACCCTCTAGATTTTATTGTGTTGAAAATTCATCGGCCAAATTAGTTTTAGTGTTAGTGTTAGTCCGGCATCCCCGAACTTCCTTTTTCAGCTTCTTGCATTGCCATCGGCATTCGCACAGCTTTGCTTTGCTGAAACGCCTTTGAACTTATGCACGATGTTAAGAGGTTGCTAGATGCTTCATTCATTCTTGAATTGCAAGCCTTTCTGTAAAGGAGACTCGGTAAAACCAGTATGCCAATCAAGAGTAATCGCTCAATCAAAGTAGCTCTGCTGGCTTATCGATTAACACTCTGCCCTGGTGTCTTCTTGACATTCCTCTCCCTCATCATCCCTCGTACATTCGCAACTTTGTTCCATCTCTCTTCCTCTACATATATATTCAACGACAACACACAGTTGCCTGAATTCCATGGTTCAAGATCAATAAGCTCTTTCACTGCAAGATGTGCAAGCTCTGCATCACCATGAGTACGGCAAGCACTATGCAAGGAACCCCGTAGAGAAGCAGTTGGGTTTCAATGTTTTAGCTACCTTGTTTTGGTCAATTTTAGTATTGGTAGTTTTTCAGTGTTTTTAATTGTTTGCTTGGTGCTTTTGAGTCTCCTAAAAGTGGATCAGTTTTGGGTGGCTCCACTTTGTTAGCATTGTTTCTTTCTTAATTATGTTTATGTTGATTTGTGTTAGAAACTTTCCCACGTCAAACCTTTTCAGAATCATTAAAAAAAACAGAGGCATATTACGGTTAAATCTTATAGTTGTAAAATATTGTCTGACTCGACAGGTTAGAGTCTAGCCCATGGCAGGTTTCATTTATAACAAGATTTAAAAAAAAAAAGTCAACGCAAGTGTTTGATTTAAAAAAAAAATCAAAATTCAGGCTGAATTACTGATTTACATGTTGACCCACCCAACTAATAACCAAAATCTAAGATCAGGTAAAATTCCAAGTTAAATCTTATAAATATGGTAAACTTAAAAAATTTAATTTGTAAAGTTCGAAAAATTTATTTTTATTTATAACTTTAAAACACAAGATTGATGATCTGGTGTCATGAAAAAGATAATGGTTTTACTAAAACTAACATCACTAAAAATTCATGGTAATTGTGAAACATTATTGAATTCATTAACTATGGAATTGAAAACAGTGGCTGCACTTAAAAGGTGCGTTGCACCAACCTGATCGATACTTTGATGACTAGAGGGTTTCAAACATTAATGCGTGTCAACATAAAACGAGGGGTCACACTTCGAGTAAATAAAGAAAACAGGAAGTCTCATATAGTCCTCTATATATAGCATTCCACCATTGTTGTTTTTTCTACCACGACACTAGAAAGGTATTGAAGTTTTTCTGGCAAAATTTAAGCAAATGGATCTGAGAGAGAGCAGCTTTTCTCCAGGAAGAAGCGAAGCAAGGCCTGTGTTTGCTACACCAAAGGAGGAAGTCAAGACAGGGAATGTGAAGTTGAAACTTCAGTAGAGAATAAACCATGGTATGCTGTTCCTTCTGTCAGTGTGAAAGCTGAAGAAAAGCTACTGTTTCAGTTAAGAAACAACCTGTTAATTTCTATTCCCGTTGTAATGGTGGTTAAACGTTGGATGTGGGCAAGTTATTAATAGGGAAGTTGGATCTTTTACACAATTGCTTTTTGTTTTTTAATATGGACATTTAGGATTTCCTGTTTCTCAGTTTCTATTGGTCTTGGTTTGTGTCCCATTTAGTTAATGCTCCTGATGACGAAAGTTGGTTTGTGTAAGGCTTCCCTTATGAATAAATAATTCCTTGTTTCATTACTCTTTCTCCTTTTCTCATGGAACATGTTTCTTCGGTTTAAGAATCTTCACAAAACAGAAAGGAAGTGAACATAAAATGGATAAAATCAGCAGTTTGAGCATCATTTTATTAAAATGGTAGTCCTAAAATCATGCATTGACAGATGCTCTGTACTATCCTTTCTACATCTTACCGCTTAACAAAGCTTTTAAACATAAATTCCACTGCCCTTCGTTGCCGTTTCCATAATTCCACGGCAACCACGACCCAATACACAATCTTCTATACAGCACAGACAAACACATGCTGGAAGCTTAAGGAACTGACATTCATGCTTTTATGAGATTTGACAGGTACTGTCTCACAAGCTTTTTATAACAATAAAATGAGAGACATTTATGTTAAAAGAAATTCGGGGTTGAAACAGGCACCCTCTAGATTTGATTGTCTTGAAAACAAATCGGCCAAAATAGTTTTTAGTGTTAGTCCGCCGCCCCTGAATTTCCTTGCTAGGTTTTCTACTACTTACACAAATTCTCCCTTCCTTGCACTTCCACAGGCATTCGTGCAGCTTTGCTTGCTGAAACTCCTTTGAACTTATGCAGGATGTTAAAAGGTTGTTAGATGCTTCGTTCATTCTTGAATTGCAAGCCTTCCTGTGAACGACATGTTATAGCCAGTGTGAGAATCAAGAATAATCGCTCAATCAAAGTAACACTGCAGACTTATCCAATAACACTCTGCCCTGGTGTCTTCTTGACATTCTTCTCCCTCATCATCCCTCGTACGTTTGCAACTTTGTCCCATCTCTCTTCCTCTGCATACATATTCGACAACAACACATAGTTGCCAGAATTCCATGGTTCAAGATCAATAAGCTCTTTTACTGCAAGGTGTGCAAGCTCTACATCACAGTGAGTACGGCAAGCACTAAGCAAGGAACCCCATAGAGCAGCATTTGGAGTTCCCCCAGGCATGGTTCTAATCAGATCATAAGCCTCCCTCACACATCCACTACGCCCTAGGAGATCAACCATGCATCCATAGTGCTCAAGTTTAGGCTCCATTTGATGATGCTCCACCATTGAAGCAAGCAATTCCCTCCCTCTTTCAAACAGTCCTGCATGAGCACAACATGATAAAACTCCAACAAATGTCGCATCATTGGGGCTTACCCCTTCGTTCATCATCTCCTCTAACAATTCAACCCCAAGTTCACCATTCCCATTAAAAGCCAAACCCGAAATTAATGTGTTCCAAGAAATCACATTCTTTCGAGGCATCTCATCAAATACCCTTCTAGCAGTCTCAAACATGCCGGATTTATTGTAAAAGTCCACTAGTGCATTGCCTACAGCTACAAAATCTCGATAAAGCCCGCTTGATTTTGCATAAGAATGAATCCATTTCCCAACATCAACAGAACCCAAACGAGCACAAATAGGCAGAACAGTAACTACGGTTGCCCCATCTGGCTTAAATCCCCAATCCAGCATATCATGAAAAAGTCCTAAAGCTTCACTATCCCGCCGACTTTGTGCTAGGCAAGAAATCATGATATTCCACGAAACAACACTCCACTTTCTCATCTGTCTAAACACACGCAACCCCATATCAACATCCCCTCTCTTGCAAAACCCACGAATCATCAAATTCCAAACAATCACATCTCTTTGATACATTTCATCGAACACTTTCTCGGCATCTTCCATTGCCCCACAAGAACTATAAAACTCTATAACCCCAATTCTTATT
Source organism: Populus ilicifolia (assembly GCA_015708895.1). NCBI lineage: Eukaryota > Viridiplantae > Streptophyta > Magnoliopsida > Malpighiales > Salicaceae > Populus > Populus ilicifolia. Next base: position 921,059 of record SRLM01000489.1, on the reverse strand, counting down.
GCGCTAAAACCCTCGAAGCCAACAACAAGAACCTCCTTGTGTATACATTTCCCAAGTTGAAGCACACCAAGACTTGAACACGCCTTAAGCAAAGGCGCAAGCGTGTACTCATCCGGCCAAATACCTCGATTTTTCATTGAAGAAAACAAACGGAAAGACTCTTCAAAGGGTCCATTTAAAGAATACCCTTTAATCATTGCATTAAATAGGATTATAGTGGGGTTTTGGGTTTGCTTAAAAATCCGATTCGCATAGGCCATTTTGTTTAGTGACCCGCAAATAGAGACGAAATGGGAAAGGATTTGGTTGAGTTGGTTGAGACCATGTCGAAGGAAATGTGCGTGTATCTCACGGAGCTGTGTTCGGGTTTCGCGCCCGTGGAGAAGGCGCAGGATGTTGCGCTCAATCTCCCTGCAAGCTCTGCTCATCCTTCTTCTTTCTGTTTTACCTGTAACAGAAATTTAAAGTAAGCGGGGGTTTGGCGGGAGTTCTTTAACTGTAATTTAAAGATGGCGAAGCCCTTCTTGTTTTTTTGTATAGTGGTTTTAACTTTATTATAAGGTTAGCTTGGTTTTGAAAATAGATCAATAGAGAATGAAATTGAAAAAGATTTTGAATTTATTTTTTAAAATCAATTAGATTATTTGAAATAATTTTTTTAAAAAAAATAATTTGAATTAAATTTAAAATGACTGGATTCTAAATTGACCTCTTAAAACGGAAATGAAATGAAATTTGAAAATCTAATATTATATTCAATAATAATATTTGAAGAGTACTCCAATTAGTCGCCATATACAACTCATAAAAATTAAATAGCTAGCCGTTGATGGAGCTCCAATGCTCCGTGAAAAAACAGGAGCAATTGTAGCGTGCTTGTCCACGCTCCAAGGAGAGCATGTAATTTAAGTGGCTAAGTCGAGCTTCTATGATTGTTTTCCATTGGAACTCAGAGCTAGCATTTATTTTCCTCGGTGCATCTCACGTTTCGTTGTGACTAACGCGATTGACATGGCCATCCAACACTCACAATCTCTTCTCTGCAGATAGTGCTTTCTTTTTTAATTTGTCTCACTGACACACGCAGACACTCACAAGCTGCATGATTTTATCTCTAGTTTGATTCATCTACGGTTTCTTCAAAACCTGGCATGCTACTTTCAGGCATGGAGATTGGAGAAGTATTTGATTTTATTGTTTGCTAGGCCCGAGTTAAACGCATTACCCAGATGCAGTATTAGCTGTGGTTTTAGCAGTGAAGATGGGATCATCTATTTATTTCGTTTTTATAACGTGCTCTGTTTAAGTATGCTGGACATGATGTTCGCTGAATAATTTCTTTGCTTGGTGAAAGAGTCATCCATGAAGAAAATTGGCTCTGCTTTGATGGCTTTGCCCTGTTTATGATCTTCACCCCCCCTCCATGGATATTGCTTTCTGTTCATTTCTAACAAATTGTGCAGTGCAAATGATTGATACTAATGTTTTTGTCTTTGAAGTACTTCTTTAAGAATAGAGTTGATCCGATGACTAGAAGCATGGAAACGCCAAGAGAAACTGTGTAAAATGAAAATACTATTTTCAAAGTATTTATTTACCTAGAAAAAATATATCTTAAATATAACTAAACCCTTTAAATATTTAAAAAGATAAAAAGAAAAGGCAAAGAAAATAAAAATATTTATTAGACTTGAAAATATTATATCCAAACATTATGTTTATTAATATTATAATTATTAATAAAATAATTATATTTTAAATTTAATTTAATAACTGCTATTCAGTTGTATCTTAACAATTACGGTTATCAAAATTAATTATAAAAAATAAAAAATTAATTCAAAATAAATTAATCTCATTGACATATTAAATGCCAACTTTTGAAATTATAAATATTTATATAATAATATTCGAAATTTTATTACTAAAGCTCATCCATTTTCATGCAATTTACTAGACAGTGAAAATTTATACTTGAAAGGAATTTCATTTTAAGATGAGATAAACATCTTTCTTTTCATTCAAAACTACATCCATACGGAGAACTGCGGATGATGTGATTGATAAAACAAAACCACGGCAGTTGGCTGAAATTGTAGATCCCGGGGATTGTGGATTGGTTACCTTGCTTGAGGAGAGCACAGACACCTCCAGCAAGGTGCTTTAAGTTTCTTCTAATGTTCATGTTGTTCCGCCTGATTTTCTAGTCTGATAATTTGTCACCCTTCTCATTTTTCTATCCAGGTGGTTGGTCTTCTATACACAAATTCTGGTGCTGGCATGCTGGTTCCAGGAGTTAATGTTATTCAGAAGCTTTGGAAATGGCCACACAACGAACAAAATCCAAGTGGAAAGGTAATATGTGGTAAAACAAGTTTGTTGATATCTAAAGTCATATAAAACAAATAGCTAAACTGAGTTTTCCCCGGCCAGAACTTTGAGATCGGCTTCATAGTCCCTATGCTTCAACGGCTTCCTTCGCACTGGTGGCTCATTCGCTGCACACAGCAACAGCAACAGCATTAGACCATACTTGCATAAAACCCAATTCGGAAAAAACCAGAACAAACATGAACAAATGCAACTATTTGCTTGTTATAGAAATGTTTTTCTTGAGGTAAAGTTTTTAATGTGAATTAAATGTTTAATACAAACCATTGTTTTGAAATATTGGAGTAAATCAATTTGCATCCAAAAATTACATGAAATCCAGAAAAATGAAGGAAACCGAAACGGAGGTGAATGAATTAAAGACAGAGTTATAATTGGCTGAAATTGATCTGAAGGGGATTATCGAGGAAGCTCAAATACAGATACATTCATAAGAGACGAATTTTTCTGGAGAACAGTTATACATACAACGGAGCGGACACTCCTATCCCTCCAAGGACGCATTAAAGATAAGTTGGGTATAGTTTCTTATTGTGTGTCAAGAATAAATCCCGAGAACACCAGCTGCAATGGAAGGAGTTGTTGAAAGATTTAGAGAAGATGGACAGATTGGTTGCTGATGATCTGTGACAGATTAAGTTGGTGGGATCATACAAACGCGCGATGGTTTTAGGAATGGGTCATCATCTTGTGAGCCTCCGGTGGAAATCTCTGTCTGCACTCGTTGAAGAGGTGAGACATTCATTAATTTATTTCTTTAATTAGATAAAATCCAAGATTTTAAAGCTAGGGAAATTTATATTTTCAAGAGGAGTTAGATTGGATAGAATGACTGGATAATGAGGAGCACAACTTGTGAAAGTGAGTTACACAAACAGCTTTATGATAAATAAATGAAGGATTTTGATCAGTTGCTCGTTGTTATGACTATACTTTCTTTGTTTCTTCAGCCTGTGTCGTATTTTAATCCTAAGCTTTCAATTTCTTAGCTCCTTGCTTTAATATTCTATTGAGTAGTTTCTCTGGTCCGAGGTTTGCATAGTGATATAGGTTGTCGTCGTGGTTATACTTTTAAAAAAGTTATTTTATAAAAAATATTTTTAGTTTAAATTGATTTAAAAAATTATATATTTAATTAAAATTATGGTTGAAATTGAGGTAGAACAAAAAATAATTTAATATGTTTAGTTGGAAAAAATAATTTTTATATTAAGGTTATAAAATAATTAAAAATATATATTAATATTAATGCTAAATTTAAATATTATAGATTTAATTACAATTATTACATCATGAACTAGATAATATTGATATTAAAAAAAATTATTATTTTATTAAACTATATACAATGTCATCACATATGAAATTGATCTAACAATTACTATACTTTTTATGGTTTCTTAAGCACATAACAACAAAAACTGAATTAATTCACTTGTTATTGAACGATTTTTTTCTAATTTTTCAAATAAAATACAATTAAAATAAACATGAAAATTGATTTTTTTAACTGAGTCGGACCCGGTAAGAACATAATTGAAATTGCGATCATTTCATAAATATTACATCATCATATGATATCCTTCTAATGTATGTAGTGTTATTAAATAATATTAGATACTAATTTTTTGAGTAAAACTTAACTGTTTAAAAAAAATTACAATTTCATTACATATAAAATTTATTTGACAAAAACTATAGTTTTCATAATTTTTTTAACAAATAATAAAATTATATATAATATTATTAGAAATAAAATTGATATTACAATACAAGCTAGTTTAATTTTCCTTAAACTAATTTTTTTTTTAAATATTGTTAATGTTCACGTTTATATAAACAATACAAGTAAAACCAGCACTGATTTATTTTTTTAAATAAACTTTTCAGATAAAAAATGTGAGTGAATTAATTCACTCGCATTAAATTTTTTAAAAGAAAAAACTGATTTAAGTTTAGTGAATAGTATAAATGAATTAATTCAATATCTTTTAAAAAAAATACTAATTTAAATTTAATAAACAATATAAATTAAAATTCAATTTCACTGTAAAATAAAGCATGGCTCCAAGAAAAGTATAGCCATGCTCCACTCTACAGCTTCTTGCCCCAAGAAAAGCAGCATTTTGCTGCTTGTAAAGCCTCGCTGGTCTCAAGTACTCCTCGGGGTCGAATTTTCTTCGGAATGTGTTATCAACACCAGCAGCAGCCTATTTACTTGCAATACAAATTCGAGCTTGAAAACTAAGAAAATTTTGAAAAGGAATCTAAACATTAACACTGATAATCAAAATGAACTAGATCTTTTATTAGAAAACCAAGTTACCATATTGGGTGTTTAGTTTAGTGGTATGATTCTCGCTTCGGGTGAGAGAGGTCGGGAGTTCAATTCTTCTTAAGCTTCTTCTCCATCTTGATAAACATTCGTGTGAAGGCTGAGAGCACAAAAGCAGAACTTGCCATTCTTATTAACTTCTTGAGTTTTTGTTCATACAAGTCCAAATATAGAAATGCAAGCAAGACTCGGTTTCAATAGTTAGAAGAAGGATGGAAGACGTTCAGTTTTTCAGACATTCTATAGTCGCTCAGTATCTTTGTCTCATTTGGGACTACATTCAAAGTTCCCACCACCCTGCATCCGTCATTAAATGCAGCTCGGCCTGGATTGTGTTCTAAACAAAGATCGATAAAAAATTGAACTTTTTGATAAAAAATTAATTTTTTATACATTTTTAAATTGTTTTAATATATTAATATAAAAATTTAATAATAAAAAGATGGTGACAGGAGTATTGTTTGCAATTATCTGGGGAATGTTAACCCGTATATAAATAAACCCTTATAAATTAGAACATTTATTAATCAATTGATATATTATTTAAATTTCAGATATAAATCGGGATTGAACAAAAATACAAGTGGGATTGGCTTAGAAGTAAGGTTGTGGCCATATCTATTATAATCGCTTGAAGATAACTATAGCTAAAAAAACCGAAAACAATTTCATGCCAAGGAAATTATTGTTGAATTTGGGAGAATTTTGGCGAGAGTGTATAGGAGAAATTGTCGTAAAATTTATGTTTGAGTGAGGATAAAAGGGAAGTGACTCCAAATCTAGTGGATTATGTATGCATGACCCTACATCCCAACCCACAAGCACGACATGTGGAGTTTTATTCATTTGAAAATTAATGTTTGAAAAGAGGAAAATTAATTTTATTAAAAATAATATGATCCCTAAATGCAACTATTTGCCTGTTAGAAAGGTGTTTTCCGTGTGGTGAAGATCTTAATGTGAATTAAATATGCAATACAAACCATTGTTTTGAAGGATTGGAGTAAATTAATTTGTATCTTGGAACAAGTTTTATGGTTTGAGATTACTTTAAGAATATAATAGATTGAGAATTTTAATAAAACCTCGGAGTTTTAGAAAGGATAAAGATTTAGAAAATAAAGTAAAGGAGGATAGGATATGGGTTTTGTGAAGAAAAAAAATTCATGTGAAAAATATGATTTGATTTATTTAGGAATAAAAAATATATAATTATTAATTATTAATTATTAAAAAAAATCATGCATGACAATAAGCATTCATGGATTGCTGTATTTCTTTTCTGTTATCCTGGCCAACATCCAGAGATTGGGCCTCAAGCAGCTCAACAACATTGTTCTTTACCAAGTTGCTTTCTCTTGTCTAAGCATTTAGAAGCTCATAAAGACTCCCAAAAAGTTCGATGAATTTATAAGGTTGGCATGTTAGTCTAGTTGAAGGATTGGGATAAAAACTTAAGGTCTCACGGATCTTTTTAATCATAAACTGGCTTGACAAGTTAATATGTGACTTGATAAACCTAGTTAAAACAGCACTATTTTGAATTAACTAAATCAACTCACAATCCGGACATGGAGAGAGGTAGTGGGTGGAGAGGGGTATAATAACTTTGATTCAATCCGGCTTCTCAATGTGCACAAATCTCCCTTCCCCGCTTCTCGAGTGCCACTAGCCAGGCTCACAGGTCCCCATTAATCAACAGGCAGCCAAGAGGAGCTGGCTACTCGGGTATTCGATTGTTTCAAGAGTGGATTTTTAGGGCGCTAGGAAATTTGTGTAAAGATGAAAAATATGTGGCAGTGAGGTGAAGGGGATTCTCTGAAAAGCTCACATGGATGGTGCATAACCCAACATTGCCACCCAGGAAAGCTTGTATTGCATTGGACCCCACTACGTAGGCCTAGCATGTGGGATTTTCTTTCTCTGAGAAAATGTAGAAACAGACAAATATGTGCTCTCCAAAACTTCTACCAAGCCTACAGCCTGTGATTGCGGCTGTTCGTTTGACAGGAAACTGGATTTTCTTTGCAATAAACTAGGTTTCTCCAAAAGCAGAAGCTTGAAACCTCGTTATAAAACCTTTTGTTAGTTGCCAAAGAAAACTTCTATTATAGTTTACAGTCATTAAACCAGTCAGAAACAAGGTACAGAGTGTATTAACCTAATTATTAAAAAAAAACAAAGTCAAAATGCGTTGTTTTTTTCAAACAGTTTTTCCCAGTTTCGCTCGAGACGACTGGGTTGCTGCTCCTTTTTAACCGAATCATAGTGTATAAACTCTCCTTCTGAGGTGGTTAGCTTTCAAGTCGGTTCACTAAGTTAATCCTGGTTTAGTTATATAGCTAAGATTACAGTTTTCCTATCATTTCAGGATTAAAAAAAGCTCTTATTGAATTGCTGGCCAAACCTTCTGACATAAATTGTTTGACAATGGAAATTCCCTTTTTTAAAAGAAAAAAAACAGAGAAAGGAAACAGTTTAGGCAGATAGCGATAGAACAATATGTTGAACTTCAAATAGACTTTTCAGGTCCGACCCATGACTTGCGTCATCATTTTGATTCTTACGATAACATGGAAATTTGGATACGAGCCCGTGTACAATAATGGAGTGGAGGGGCTATGATGTGATTTTGCTACTATTTTTTCTCAGGCTAAAAATTAATGAGTCCCCATTTGATGGACCTATCACCTAACACATGCAAGGTTGGTGCTCAGATTTGAAAAGAATGTTTAATTGATGAGACGAAAATAACGTATAAAAATAATTTATTCCTAAAATAGTTTTTAAAAGAGAATGAAATATAACCTCCGTTGTCCTTACACAAGGGTTCAAAACGGGAAGGATAAGGAGTAAATGTTCTCCATTATCCTTTCAAAACGAGTAGAACAGGGAACATGCTCCCCATGTCTCGATCTTTTATATGCCGTACACTTCCTGTATTTGTTGACCTGCTACTTTCAGATATGTATAGTATCAGTAGCAAAGCCTTCATTTGCAAGGTTAAAATGAGAAGACACAAAAAAATAAAAGAAAGAAACGAAGGGTTTCTCATCCTGAGTGTTTGAGTTTACGATAACGATTGGGGTTTTTTAGATATAATTTAGAAATGCGTTTTTTAGATATAATTTAGAAATGCATCGAAAATTATTCCTTGCATCGATAGATCATAAAATTAATGTTGTTACTTCGGCTGTTATGTTCCTTCCAAGTATTCAGACAAGGGTCCATGGAGGACATCAACAGACAATTAAGTGAGTTTTCTCATCTTATATCCTTTGTGAAATGATGGGGTGAAATATAATGATCAAAGGATGAGAGGCCCAGATAGAAGAATCCAAAAAGAAGTGCAGAAATTTGCTAGGGAAGTTTAGAATGACTACAAACTATATCAAGATCAAGCATGTCTCATTATCTCCAACTCCTTTATGTCATTGTCTCATCATCTCCTCTACGGGACCATGTTCATGTCCAAGAAACACCATGCCCCATTTAAATAAGGTTATAAAGCACCCATTAGCAAACTCAATCTACATCTAGCTAGATTGCTGGGGCAGATTGATCAAGGCAGAATAATTTAAAGATGATTACGGGACAGTGAGATTCGTAATGGCCCCAGATTTTGCAAAGTTCGTCAAGTGATCTTAGATTTTGAAAAGGCAAATGGGTCACCTCACCCCCTTTACCAATGTCTCTACATCACTATTCTCGTGCAAAATATCACATGTGAATATCAATATGAAATTGCGTAAGCAAAATACAGCCAAAACAACACGAAATCCGCTTATAATTGTGGGTCAATTTCGGAGGGATCATCGTGTAATTAGAGGTGATAGGGGGCCTCTACTACCTAACATCACAGAATTATGTGTCCTCCAACCATGTGTACGATATTATTGATGCAATAATCCAATTAGTGCACTGTTTCACATCAATCCCACTTGTGATTTACACCTAATATTATCAAATCTCAGTCAAATTAGACTTGGTGCAGACGGGAGTAATTACTGGTAGAAAGTGATATTGATCTTTCTCTAGATTTAAAACACCCTATGAGAGAAAGTACAAAATACATAGATCAGGGACAAACTTCTCTTTTAAGCTAACAGAGAAGAATATCCATCAATAAATACATAAAAATACAACCAAGATTTAACAAAAAGGAAAGTAAATTAAAAAAAATCATAAAATGTATATACAACTTACAAGTTCCTTTTAACACATTTGACTACCTAATTACCTGGATGAAACAGGATTCAAAGCTCTTGCAAATCCATTCATGGCTCCGTAACCCTTTGAACTGAACCCTAAACACCCCAGTAAACCTTGTCTGTAAGGCAAAAATGTCTTCTTTCTCATCTCCTCAGCTTGTGCTTTACTTGCCTTATAATGTAACTCATGTGGTGAGGCCGGTACTCTCCTCTTGCCTATCCCATTCATTGGCTTCTTCCCTGAAGAAGAAGAAGAGCCATGCCCACTATTTCCCTTCACTTTCTGACTCTCACTGCCAACATTAGACCTACTATTGTTGCTGCTGCTAGCCTTCTCTTTTGACACACCAAGTTGGACACCAGTACTTTGTTTCTTACTCTTCTCCTTGACTGGTGAGAAGGAAATGTTAGACCAAAACTTGTTGTTGCTCCTCCCTTCACTCTTGCTTCTATAAAGAAGATCTTTCAAAAAAACCCATTTTTTTGAGTTCCTTCCAGCTGATGATGACCTTGAAGAAGATGCAGAAGCTGGAGGAGTATCAGTGCCAACACTAGTTGTAGCCTCATCAAGCTTGAGACTGTCATCATTAACTTCCAAAGAAGTAATAGACCCATCAATTACATTCTTGTTTTCTTCACCATAATCTTCGAACTCAAAAGAAGTGCTTCTCAATGGTGACATGGATCTTGTTCTTCTACGTAAAGATTTGTTCTTTAACCTCAGATCTCTTCCTCTCGACATACTTTCACCATTAGCACCAACCTTTCTCCAACCCTTCATGAATTCATCTTCATTACTACTATCTCCATCTTCCTCTTCATTTTCAAGATCCATCAAAGGAGATAACACCTGGGGTCTCTCCAAATGAGAAGCCAACTTCATGGGGCGGATCTGACCATTCAGGAAAAGCTCATCAGCTGAACTCATGGATCCGGGTTGACCCGACCCGGTCAAGCCAAACCGTGCAGAGAATTCAAACTCATAACCAATAGCCACACTATTATCAGGCGAAGAAGCAAAGTTCGCCATTGCCTTTTCCGCTGATGTCATTGCGAAATGCTTTGGACTTGCCGGACAACTATAAAAGAACCCACCATTAACGGGACCGGATCCGGATCGACCCGGGCTAGAAGGCGCGCTAACATAAGGTGTGGAACAAGCACTGTCAAAGTCTTCAGTAAAGTATTGGGTTTCTAAAGTTTTGCCATTATAAGGGTTTCCAAGGTCTGTTTTTGGGTCTGGTGTAGAGGTTTGGCCATTTTTGTTCTCACTCTGGGTTTCTTGCAGCTCCATTTTTCTTTGCTGCTTGTGTGAGAACAGCAGAGAGGGAGAGAGAGACAAGTGTTGGGGTTGCAAAGTGCCTGTGTTGTGCAAGTAAATAGGGGTTTTGAGACTTGGTTGGGTCCTTAAATTGCCCTTGAAGATGATGAGTTATAACATCTAGTGCCATTGTCTTTTTCATTATCTTTGACTAATGACAATTAGATTTTGGAAATTAGAAATCCTTCAAAAGAAATTAAATGGGTTTTACATGTTTTGGAATTTCCAAATAATGCCTTTTTTTTTATTTTTCAAATTCAAATGGAAAGTGGTACATTGAATCTGTGGGTTTTAATTTTCAAGGGGGGAGAATTTGGGATTTTTATTTCTTAGTTATCCCATGAAAATTTCAGGGAGTTTTATATAAGCAGTAATTATATATATATATATATAATAATCATATGGATGATACCATTAAAAGTTACGCTAGCTTTTTTTATCCATTTTAATCTTAGTTGTTAAATTTGATTGTTGGGATGTCAACCTAATCACTAATTCATCTAGAATTTAGTTTAAGTTAAATTTTATTTTCAATCGAATTAAGAATTAATTTAATTAAATATAATCCACATGTTCAAACTCCAATAAAAAATTATATAGTTATCTTTAAAGATTTTTTTTATCCAAAACAATGTTATTTTATTTATTTTTTATTAAAATAATATTATTTTGAGATTAAAAGTATCAATTTATTAGCCAAATCTTATATCGAACTCAACATCTATAATTTTAATCATATACTTCCTAATGTAATCAAAGGTATACTGAACTTATGGAATATATACCATATCATATGCCATGCCCTTGGGAGCCGCGTGCTGTTACAAACTTATGATATAAATTGTATATTATCATGGAGTTATAAAAAAAAATAAAAAAAAAAGTTTTCATGAAAAAAATTATTGTAGTTTATAATATTTTTTAAAAAATTACAAAAATAATATCATAATAAACATTAAAAAAAACTATATAGATAAACACTCAGTAACATTTTACTAAAAAGAATTGAAGCAGAATCATTGGCGAGCCCGTATTGCAATGTTCTTGTAACCAACCTACTTTGATGGCCAGTACTTTTAACAAAATCTTTAATGATCCAGGAATTATTTCCCAATTTAGTGAATATCTCAAACTTCGAGTGAGAGATTCGAATTGATTGTTGGGAAATGTTTTTGAAATTATGGTTTTTTTAAAAAAATTATTTTGTTATTGTTTTTATATTTGGTGATATTAAAAATAATTTTAAAAAATAAAAAATATTATTTTAATATATTTTTAAATAAAAATTATTTGAAAAAATAGCACTGCCGTCTTCTCATTCAAAATATTTTTGTTATGAAAAGAAACTAGACCACAGAGGACAAACTAGTGACCTTGGATTAAATTTTATTCTAGCAATATCTAAGATTTTATATCGAGATTTCACTCTCAAGCATATCAAACAATTTTTGTCTACAAGTTGATCGAGTCTCAAACTAGTATTTGTATCCATCGAGAAGTCTATTAGAATCTAAACTGTAATGGTTGAAATACAATAGACAGAATGTTATATTTAAGTTTAATCAGTGCCTTGAAATACAATAGACAAATATAGATACGACAAGAGCATGGCTGCCCAGAAAAACAAGAACAAAGATATAATAAAAATATTTATTCTGAAGATATTTGTTGAATGAGTATTTATTATTTCAAAGTAACTATATCGAATTGCTTTCCCTCCGCTACCCTTTCGGCATGGAGTTAATGGCCCATTATTTGTACGAACAATTAATGATAAAATTTATAACCATTCGGCGGAGAGCGTAAAGTGTTTTGTAACGAGGATAAATCGAGGCAAAAAAAGAGGAGGCAGGAAGCAGAATGTCATGAAAAAAGGTGTAGACGTTGAGAGAAGAGTAGGGATCGAGGTGGGAGAACGGGAAAGCGAACATGGACAAGAAATTTACGAGCAAGGCAGCACGTTTGGCCTCCTGCCATGGCCATTTGTGTGGGGCTTTTTGTGCTTTCTCTATGATGTCATACACTCACTCCCTCTCCTCCCCCATGAAGGCCATTTGGCCTGTCACATGTGACCTGTCCTTGTTCCATTCTTCATGGCAGGATGTGTATATAAACATCAGAAGGGTACATCTTCGACCCTCAGCCCTCTGATCTCCTCGAGATCCACGCATAGTAGTACACTGATCGTGCAGGGTGTCACCACTCTCAGAAAGAAAGCCTAGCTAGTGGAGCTCGACTCGTTCGAGTGATGGATGGAGAGTTGACATTCTGGGGGTTAGTTAATTCATGGTATAAATCATTCTTCATTTGTCATAATTTAAAATAAAATAAATGAGGGGTTTAAATGGCTGATGAAGGTAGAAAAACCCTCTAAGAAAATGCATGAAAATGGTTGCATTGATCCACTGCAAAACCCATCTCCTCCTCGGGCTTTTGAGACATTAGGTTATACCAAGATTCATAGGATCCTAACTTTTGGGCAGCTACCACGAGGCTAAGGTTCTGTGTTTTAGCAAACCCTGTTTTCTAGGTTTATGATTTTTTTTAAGAAGTATTTCTTGCGGTTCGGAGAGCCAAGAAATCATTATCTTAAGTAAAGTAAACTGCTAATCCTGTCTTAAACAATTCATTAATCAGAATAAAGATTTCGTGCTAATCTGTTGACAATATTGCAGAATACACTGCCTCTTTTCAGTGGTTTCTCTGTCCAAGAAAGAAGAATATTGGTGTCCTTGCATAAATTAAATAAATTTATAATAACCCAATGCAGATCTGACATGTGGACACATCAGTTCCCGGAGACAGCCAAAAAAAAAAACACACTACTTCCTGTGGACGGTTCTATTTAATGAAGCAGATCGAAATTTCTCTACTCTTCATATTATGTTCTGGGAGTGTTTATTTCTATGTTGTAATTTTTTTGTTTGCAAAAAAAATTAAATTGTTATTTTTTAAAATATTCTTAAATGATCTTAACATGTCAATATTAAAAATTAAAAAATTATGTTAAGGTGTTTTTAATTAAAAGATATATTGAATCACAACACTAAGTAGTATATCAAACAATAAACAATGTTTTGATAAATAATTAAAAATTTAAAAATAAATAAATAAATAAAATGGATTGAGGAGTGATTATAAATTCTAGAAAAAAAATTACACTCGTATTCATAATAATTAACTTAATCCAAATTATTAACGAATTGGATAAATTAACTTGATATAGTTTAAATGATTTTAATCTTTTTATAATTGAAATTAAGCTGTTTCCAAAATAAAAATTATCCAACTCAACTTGACCATGTGACCAATGATGAGCAAATATGTGAAAAAACAACATGGTTTAGTAGGTTATTACAAGTAGCCAACAGGAATAAATGAACTCGGTCTCGGCTTAGCTCAGTTGACAACCTTCCAACGAGTGTTATTGGATTCCTTTTGTTTTCTTATTTTCAATGGTTCATTGATTTTCCCCATAGTTATTGAATCTCAAAGGGAAATCTAAGATCCATGTGACCTGAAACCCAGTCAATCCATCACCCAAACCCCGCTTAGTTTAATAATTATGAATTTGCCTTCTCTGCAGGTGTAGGGGTCTGCACGTGGATAGTGCCTGTAATATCATATATACTCACGACACTGACGTGGGCATATGCCATTTACTGTAAACTTGTAATTCTTGAAACTTGTATTTGCATGCAAGAAAGTGGTGAAAATAAGATTATCTCATGCCTGCTGTGCCAACAGGCACTCCGCCTGTTGATTAAATGTTACAAGGCCTAGCCTGGCATATGATCTGCTAAGCCCGGATCTAGGCCAAATCAAATATTCAGACAGAATTCTAATTGTTAGATTTTTATGCCGGTAGCTGACTCTGACGGAAATCTGGAGGGAACCAAATATCTTAGGAAGTGAAAGGTGCACTTCGAAAATGGAGATTACAGATGGTCAGAACAGGAAAACATGCAAGGTTACGACTGGTGATCATGTTCTTGTTTCCTCTGTCAAAATCAAAGGAATGTAAGGTCAACAGGTTACCTTAGATAAAGTTGATGTTAAATGAGAGGAAGACCTTCTTGAAGGGCTTTACAAGGGTATAAATCAGAAACCAATTCATCAACCAAAGAAGTTAGAATCCCATTCTCAATCTCTAGACCCTCTTCAAATGCTTCTATGCTAAAGTCGAGCCATTTCCCATACTGAGTGCTCATGTCCTGGTCTACAAGCTCATCCACCATCATGTCTCCCATGCTTTGCCAACCCAAAATTTCCTTGAACAGCTCCTCTGCCAGCCACCCCTTCCTTTGAAACAATGTTGACAATCTAGCCCATGCTTCGCAGCTCCCTAACAAAATTTGTCCACATTTAAAGTCCAGGGATTCACTAACACAGTCAAACAAGAGCTTTCGAGCAAGCTTGGAGTAACCTTCTTCGTTACTTTCCATCCCCTGGTTTTGATTCTCCAACTGATGAAAAAGACTGGGGTTTACGACGTTGGAGGTTTGACCCAATGAGAAATCTTTCAGGTTTAGCTCTGCACTGACGAGTATATCCCTCATGAAATCCAGTTCCCAGTCGCTTGATTCCTTTGATTCTGTTATGCTGCATGCCCTAGTTGTATATTTTCTTACCACATCAACTGTAGATATTGAGGAGGCTGAGTCTGATAGCTCGGTTTCACCCTCCATTTCTACAGATTCATTTGTTGAGCAATGGCTACTTCCTGAAAATTTTAGTATATATTTTGGTCACTATTTCCATCAAAACGTAATTTTATCCAAAAAAGAGAGAACAGCCCACGTCACATTATGAAGATCTTAAAAGGGCACACAACCCCGAACCTGATTTGTAAAATTAGATGTGCTTATCTTCCTAATTATCAGTCACAAATTACCACCACTAGGTTCCTAATTGGCATTTCAATGATATAGGTTTATTTCCAAATTATCATGCATGAAGTGACAAGATTTTTCCAAATCCAAATACATAGTTAGAAAAGGAAGTACAAGAGAATCAGGGTACAGCTTTACCGTTGAGATATGAGCAACTTCCACTTGCAAAGGAAGGTTCAAGAATCGAAACTGGGCTGGTACGTTGAGACTTGTGTTCTTTTCCAGTTTCACTGTAATTGCTGCTACTGCTTTGCACTTCCATATCTTCTGATTGCTGAAAAGGTTGTCCAAGTGAGATTGTTAGGGAGGCAAATAAGCTGTGAACCTATATTCACTTCTGAAGATGAGAAATGCTAATTGAATTATTTTTTGTCAGAACTTCCAATCCCATTAGCATCTGCTTAGCTTTTCCACATACAGAATTCTGTATGCTAATGTGCCCACTGGTTAAGTGGAAGGTATTGGCAACAACTTGCACAAAGGCTCCAAATTCTACGGATAAAAACAATGCAAGGACTAGCATCTGCACCAAACCATTACCGAATAAAATCCAGACTCTTTAGCACTCGCAAAAACAAAAATCAGAAAATCCAGGGTACAGCTTCCAGAGCAATTCTACCTGACTCAGAAATTATATTAAAAAAAAAAACAACAACAAGAAGGTATTGGCAATAATTTGCACACAGGCTCCAAGCTCCACAGATAAAACCAATACAAGGACAGGCATATGCCCCAAACAATTAACAACTGAATCCAGATTCTTTAGCACTCGCAAAAAATGAAAATAAAAAAATCCAGGGTACAGCTTCCAGAGCAATTCTATCTGACTCAGACATTATCCGCAATGTAAGAGAATATACCACCTTACAGCAGAACTTGGAGAAGCAAGTAAGTGCCCATTTTAACTCACGCAAAAGATTTTTGACTTGGCAAAAACAAAAACATGTATTCTTCCTACTTTATCTACTATATCTTTAATGATATACACATACAATACAGTAGAGGCATGGAATAAATTAACCTGATTGTCAACCTCTACCAGATAGGTCACCTACAAAGGCATCTACAACATAACACCCATGTTACCTACATCAAAGAATAGAACTAAACTTTCAATTCTTTTCAGAGAATTGTAATGTTACTCACATCAGGAAAAGCTTATCTTGAAACTGAATACTGACAAAAAAAAAAATTGAATTCCTACTGTCACTCGAGCATATCAAAATTCCAAGAAAAAAACAGATAATGTAGATCAGAGATGCCAAAAAAGGAACGATGCATCTGCAGATTGTGGACATATGACTGACCTGCCACTTTTGGTTCATAGCAAGCTGTGAATTTTCCACCAAAATACAATCGAAGTAACCTAGGCTGTCTGACTCATCTTTATCATGAACAACTTGAAGCATCTTGTCCAGTGCTGCGGAGGAGGTGCTTGCCACATTGGGAGTTGATGAGTTTTGAAAAATGGACAAAGAAGTAGAAGAAGTCTCCTCTCTGATCACATTACAGTGGGAAGACTCTACTTTATTTGTTAATTCTCTCAGTTTTTGTTCCAAAAGAACACCCAACACGTCACCTCCCATAACATTCAATCCAGGAAAATAAGACATCGAACTTTTTAAGGAGGGATGATCTTTACTACCAAGAGAGTCGATAGCAGAACTGCTACATTTCTCAGACATTTGTCCAGATGACTGAGAGCTAGGTGTGGCCCGCTTTATGGGAGACGAGAACGTAAATGAAACAACATCCATGCCACTTTTCCTGTTATCCATGGCCATATTCATGTTCCCATCCATTACAACATTACTTTTTGTAGACATTTCATCCTCATTGAAAGATACATTAGGAATAGCATTTCTGTCAATTTGGAGATCACCATTGACAGAACGTTTCTTCCTCGCTATATTCTTAGTTTTCTCCTTTTCAGAATCTGTCATGGCCAAGCCCATCTTTCTGGGCACAGTTTCAGGCTTTACAACAACCTTTTTTACAGTCCTACTTTGTCCAACAGAACCACTAGTGGATTTTGTTTTTCTACCTTGCTGATTAGAAACTGAATTCTTCAAACCTGAACTATCTTTATTGGGTACAGAATTTTGCTTGAGGTTATTCTGCTGAAGCACATTACTGGTCCTGCTTCCAGAGATTCTCTTCTGTACAGTATTTTGCGTGCGAGGCTGGATCTTAAGCATCTGGTTTGCTTTGACCTCGTTCTGTTCCTTCTGTTTCACAATGCTCTTACTTTTCAATGTTGATCCATCCCTTCTTTGACCATTAGTGGACTTTGCTTGCGATGCAAGTGGAACAGACTTCCCCTTGTTCTTCAAACTGCTGGGAGTGCCTTTTTCTGAACTCGTAGAAGCCTTGGAAGATGACAGGCCTTCTGGTCCACTCCAACTCTTGTCACTTTGTTGTCCTTTTGTATTCTTGGCAACAGAGGATTCACTTGATCTTTGGGGATTAGATGTGGTATGCGCAGCAGCTTCCATTTTCTGTTTCAAATCTC
Organism: Populus ilicifolia; assembly: GCA_015708895.1. NCBI lineage: Eukaryota > Viridiplantae > Streptophyta > Magnoliopsida > Malpighiales > Salicaceae > Populus > Populus ilicifolia. The sequence continues at coordinate 903,397 of SRLM01000489.1, read as the reverse complement.
GAATTCTCAAAGGAACTGAAGAAGTCCCGATTGATGGAACTTTACCGCTACTAGTTGCCTTAGGATTTGCCTCAATTATCTTTGCAGCTGCCTCCATTATGTAAGCCACATTCTTTGTTGGGGTGAATCCAGGATTCTTAATAGGTGACAACAACTTGTGGTGGGTAGATGGAATTGATTTAGCTGATTTTGGAGGCAATGTTTCAGTTTGAAATCTCTTACTTGGCCGGTTTTCCACCTTATGCGGCCTCAATTCCAAAGAATTCCAAGCATTATTGTTCTCTTGCTTATTTGGAACGTTGAGGTGGTCCACAGGGTTGTATTCACTCCATAAATTAGGCGCGCTGCTATCATATTGAAATGCCCTAAGAGAGCGTGAATCAAAAACTAGGGTAGACGAGGGCTCAGCAACATTTGATGTAGGCAAAGAATCCAGACCCATAAGCCTTGCAACTGCCCCAGGGGCCCTTGTTCCATATCCTTCATCACTAGTCATCGATGAAGCACAACTAAAGTCACTACTTCCTCTGTTACTCAAGTTTGCTCTTCTATCATCCAGCTCCCCCTGGGTGTACAGGAAAAACAAACCGTTAATCATGTTTGAGATTTTATAATAACTAAAGGATAGTAGAAAATAAAATTACAACAGGAGAGAGATGAAATGCTCACCGCCTGAAGCAGAAGCTTTTCCATTTTTTCAACATTTTCTTTTCCTTGCTTTAATCCTTCTACAATCACAACACGTACAGACATAAATCAAGTTAAAAACTGGACAACTTAGTAAACAATCAGAAATTACATACGCACGTCCATAATCTTCAAGACAACAACTATACCAGGTAATTCAGAATTATTCGCGAACAGCTTCTTCCGAGACTTCCCATTCCAATCAAACAACTGAAAAAGGCCTCCTTTTGAACGTTTTCTCTCACCCTCCACCATATTATCTACAAATCATAATTGAAATGGCTTCAGCAATAAGTAAAACCTAGAAGAACCAACTTCTAATAAATTCTACCGAAGTCATTCTTAACCTGGAGAACGATTCAAATAGGCAAATTTGTCTCGTCAAAAACCCAAATTTACATCTGCATTTTACAAAATAACCAAACAGAACCCATCAGCCAAACTACATGGCCATCAAGTTCCAAATTTAAAATTAAACAAGCTCTAAAGATGAATTGAAACACAATTAGGACACAAAAGATTAGACCTTTAAAAACCACATCCACGCCTAATGTCAGCTCCATTGCTCATTCAGCAAGCAAAAAACACAAAGGGCTAGATGTTTACACACAAGTGGATAGGTAATACAAAAATAACTACACTAATTACCAAGTAAATCAGATCCTTCTTTAAATAACCAACATTGCCAAAATTACAGGCATTACAGAGCCAAAGAACCTTCACTTAACTGGAAAATCTTTAAATTAACAAAAGAAAGCAAAAAGAAAAGGCAAAAAACGATTCATGTGAATCAAAATCTTACTCGACACCCTCCAAGAGTCAAGGTTCCAGCCGTTACTCGCATAAACAGCAAAATCAACCAAATCCCATTTGCCTTTGAACCACAAAACAGATCGAAAGCATCCAGAAATAACTTAAATCGAAAGGGTTTTCTTCAAATCTCACAAACGCTGAACCATTTCATGTGAATCTCACTAGTCAACCCATACTATCCAAGAATACCACATTTTTTTCGAACTCCAAGCTCTCAACTTTGCCTGTAAGAGGTTGTTTTTTGAGCAAAAGTAAACGAAACCAGATGCCTGAAGACTTAAAAGGTAGGGTTTTTAACAAAAATGGCTGGAAAATGAAGTCAAGAAGAGCCAAAAAATGGTGACATTAGCAGATAGAGGGAAACACACTGAGAGATTTAGGGTGCACGAGGAATGGTCCAAAAACATACTGTTAAAACAAGCCAGTTTAAAAATAGTAAAAATGTGTCAGTCTAGAGGGAGAGGGAGAGAGGGGATGGTGGACTACCTGTCTTGTGCTGTTGATGGCATTAGATTTTTGAGACGATGAGACACTGCTTTGACTTTATGGCAAGACTGCAAGAGTTTGATGAGTAAACTCCTGTGGAATTGTGACTAAAAGAATTGATTTATTAACATAAACAAGTGAACCAACCGGGTGTTTTTGGCCTTTTGGTTTTCCAAAGTTAGTGATGATTTTTCAATTATTTTTCACATAGATGAAGATTAATTAATTTTTTTTCAAGTATAGTAACAATCCAATCCATATTAAAAAGATTTACAAACTATTGGGATTAGATTTAGTGCATTGATGTTAAGCCTATCTTGTTTGATCAAGAGATGTTATTTATGTTAAAATTATAAAATTTATAAGAAATTTATTAGTCATGAATGTGTATTTCTTAAAATTATAGATATGTCTTTTTTTTTTAATTTAAACCAAGGTAAACAAAGAAGAAATACTTACTTAATCGCTAAATGTTTGTGTTTTTTTAATGTTAATGATTTTGACATCAATATATCTAAATCATTTTAAATCATTGAATCAACCCATAAATATTTTAAGAAATTGATAATTATTAACTAGATATATTTTAAGAAACTATTTGATATATATGTATTTTATAATGATATGTTTCTATAAATAAATAAATATTTAAACTAAAAACCATCATAGTTATTATTTTTATAAGTGAATTTATGATTTTTAACATGTTTTAACGTGTAAAAAACATTTAAAAAATCAAATCATTCCAAAAAAATCACTCTCAACCCAAATATATTTAAAAAATATACTTTTTAATCCAAATCAAGTTTTCAAAGTCAATATCTACACATGCTATTCAAATTGTTGACCATCGGCGTCCTTTGATGTTTTTTTTTATTATTCTTTTAATTTTAGCATGAGTAAACTATGCATAGATGAGAAAATGGCACCGACCAAGTGATTTCGTGTCAAACGTAAAATACTAATTTTACAGGATAAACTAGTTTCTAATTCCTAGATTGCATATACAATATAATATATTCTCGGTAAATTAATAATATTGATTAAATAATATTTTTATTCGATCCCAATTAAAATCTAAAATTTAAATAATTTCTTGGTTAAGTTATATTTAAATTAATTAATAATTTTCAATGGTTTCAAATATATTAATTTATAGAAATTTAATACACACACACTAAATGCCTTTGAAGGAGAATGATTGATCCATTCTCATGTCTAGATGGTGGCACTCTTCCCTGTCCTCCCACATGGCTGCTTAACAGTTTTGGGGTTCTATGGACCTACAAATTGATGGGCTCCACTTGGCTTAATTAACCTAAATCAATTACCAGCACTTTTCTGTGCTTCTTCAAGACTAAAAGGCACAGAGATTTTGCTATTTATGCACTCAAAATTGTCTATAAAGGCCTGAAGAGTTACTCGAGTATAATGATGGGAGTCTTTGTTCAAGATTAATGTCGACAATCGAGGGTCGATGCCATGTTGTTATCTTGGCACCACAAGAGGAAAGAAGAAGGGGGGGAAACCCTAGAATTGGTAGATCTTTCAATTTGGGATACATGGTACAAGACAAACCTCCTTTTTCTCAGTCAGATTTTGAGCAAATGTTCTTCCTTTTGGCATGGCAATCCAATAAACTAATTTATTAAGTAATCTCATCGGGAAAAAAAAATCTTGAAGGTAAATCCGTGTCAATATTATTATAGAGGTGGAGCGTTCGGGGTGGGATGAAGAACAAGTAGAGAAGAAAGATATCAAGTAAGAAATATAGGGTTTTGACTAAATAGGGTTTGCGCACAAATGATCTTCACTCGTGGTTTTATTCTACAATATAATTCTGATACATCGTGTATGTATTCTTGACAGGATTACATTTTTAAATAGATCAAAAATCAATCTTTTTTGCTCGATGAAATCAAAAACCAGAAGGAGAAAATAGTATAAAATCTAAAATCAACACAAGAATCAGGAAAAAAACCAAGGAAAAATAACAATCCAGCTCAAACACCATCTTCGATGCTTAATCCGAGAGAGTCTTTCAGAGAGGGTTGATGCAAGCATGCCAAACCACAATCGAACCAAGTGTTTAGAATCATCTAAGAGAATTTAACCATAAAAATCAGTGGTAAAATAGAAAGTCATTGCTTTTTATTGCCGAGTTGCTGGCATGGCGTGAACCAGTTTATAAATATATATGCTATAGGCAAATCTTTATTTGGCTGTGCTAGACCGCCCTCTCATGGTTAGGACTTTCATTTTCTTCTAGCCCGACTATATCATCCCAGGTTAGATTTAAATCTCGTTGTCTTCCAAATCAAGTAACCTATAAATTATCATGCAATCATAATTAATTGATGCATCCAAAATAATATCATTTTAATATTTAAAAAAATAGTTAATACATTATGATTTTGAATTATCTAATGGGATCACTCTCATCAAATTTATTTAAATTCTGTGTCGTCATCGAGTTTAGTTTCCCAGGCAAAAAAGTAAAAGGTCCATATTGCTACCTGCCTGCACTTCAGTGTCAAAGGATAGAGCAAGACATCAACTTTATTAAGATTCTGTGACATCACCATATCAGAGGTTTTCTTCCACTCCAATAATTTCTCCATGCTCAAATCCTGAGGGAAACAGAGAGTGCTTCCGACCCTTACCTAACTCGGAATTATTCCAGGATTGTTTGTTTCTGCATACCTTCATCCTCTAGCTGGAAAACTGGCCATTTGGGCGATCAAGAAAGTTTTGGAACACTCTAGGCAAATTCATATGCTCTCACGTGACCATGCTACTGGGGTTGTTGACATGTCGTCGTCTAAAACCCTATTTTATCACAAGGGAGGGAGGATTATGAGTTGATTAATCATAATAACTGCGTGATCGGTACATGTGCTTGTGTCAAAAAAGTCTCAGGAAGACTTCATGGCTCTGTGGATCTTGGATCTTAGATTTGTTGTTGAATATTAAGCCGGCGATGTTGTCCACTTAGTTGGCAAAGTTATAATTGGATTTGTATAAGGTCATTGTGGGCCTGTTATAGGAATCCAGATTTCATTCCAGTATAAAATTACTAGCAGTGCCCCTGACCGCTTCTTAAAACAATTTATAAACATCAAAAAATTAATTTAAAATAAAAAGAAAAATTTCAAAATATTTTTAAAGTACAAAAACAAACACTTTCATTAAAAAAAATTACCATAAAATTTTTGAGTAGATGTCCACATCAATTGCCACCTACTTCACATAAAATTCTTAAGACCACGGAAAATGGACTATAAGGGCCGGTCAACGGCGGCCATCAGTACTCACAACCAACTGTAATTTGGAATCAGTGAATCACACAACACCCTTGCTCTCCCCTCGACCTGCCGTGCATCCACGCATTGTTGGTTACATCCTTTTCTCGAGGGTGCCATGGCAAAGAATTACGATCCAAGTTTCTTGGAGTATAAATTCCCAATCAAATGGATTGAACCCCTGTAGTTTTCGAGTTCATGTGTTGAAACCACATGGCGTGAAATGATTTCTCATTAATCTTTTAATTCTGGTATGGATAGAGAGCTAGAGCTTCGATTCATGCAAACTGATCACATGTATCATAACCTTGACATCAATAAGCACTAAACCGTGTGTGGAATGATTACATAGTTGATTAAAAAACATTCCTGAGATAAGGGTATCTTGAGGGAGTCAGCCAAGCCAAGCGCCCGTGACAGGGTTTCACATCGGGGATCATGGAGGGTCTGATTCTTGGACCTATTGGGGTTTTTTGGCATGGTTATAGGAGGGGAAAGATATAGCTCAGATCCTGGTGATGGTCAGAGGATTAAATGCCCCGGTGAAGACAAATGGAAACATGCTCACGAGGACGTCTTGAGACAGTTATCACAGGGATTAGAGCCAAACTTGCAGGCCTTTTGATCAAAAGACTCTCCGAAGTGTTCAAGTAAAACTTGTCTTCTACATTCAACCTGGAGATTCAGAAAGAAAGAAAAGGAATGAAGCAATGTTTTATTTGATGATGGATTCTCACTCTTGGTCTAAGAATGTCTGATGAGAGTTTACTTACCTTGAGCTCACAATAGCTTTTCATCTTCTGAGCTTGAGCCATTGCTGGCTTAAAGCTTTCCCTTTTATAACCATGTCCGCTCCTTAACATGCATACAACCCTACTGAAATCCTTCTTCTGAAATAGAGCAATGCATGTAGCAGGATGATTGTCTCTTCCAGCCCTTCCAGATTCTTGATAATAGCTTTCAATTGATTTAGACATTGTATTGTGGATAACAAAGCGCTGGGCATTTGAAAGGAAAAAAACACAAAGAAAAACACTTTAGGATAACCAGCAGAAAGAATGAAAAGTTACCAAAGATGGAGACGTCATAAATAAAAATTACAAATCAAGATAGCAGGCCAGAAATAGAACTATGTTGAAAGTGAAATTCTGGCATAGTGTAGTTTCCTACAGTTAATGGCAATAAACTACTCAGTCTTTACCACCCTGTTTCATAACAGAAAATAAGTGATAGCACTTGTAACACTATAATGCCTGTTGCTTCAATATGACACAAAGATCTGCTTCTTTCTCATCCAATCTGATACAGGTTATCGTAATAATCTTAATCTTGGGGGAAATTGTACTGATCTCAGTTTGATATGCACAGCCATCATACATGTGCCAAATATGTAGGTTATCTAAAATGAATTCTCTCTTTGCTAAGAACATGTACTACATATCTAACAAATTTTCCATTTGACAACCACCAGAGGATACAATTTCACAGGGTATAGGAGTTGGTATGAATGATTAGAGTGGTCATACAAAAGCAAATCACCACAGCTAAACTTTCCACAAAAGAATTAAGAAATAGAAACTAAGAATTTAGAAGAACTCACAACATCTGGTTTATCTATTCCCATTCCAAACGCAATAGTAGCACATACAATGTGGACTTCGCCCGTGTGCCACTTCCTCTGAACATCAACTCTTTGGCGAGCTCCCAAACCAGCATGATAATAAACTGTCTTAATCTTACATTTCTCATTCAAAAACTTCGAGACCTCAACACATTCATTTTTTGAAAGGCAGTATACTATTCCACACTGATTCTTGAAGCGATCCTTTACAAGATCTCCAAGCTGCTTCAGTGATTCTTTGGTCTTCCCAATCACTTCATATTTCAAATTTGGTCTATTGAAACTTGTCTCTAAGACAAGGGCCCTTGGAATTCTTAAAGTTTTTAAGATGTCCTGAAGACGATTTATTCAAAAGGGATAATATTATTTCCTAGAAAAGGGCACTAAAAGAGAAACAAAGCATTCCAAAGTAACTACCTCACGAACTGAATGGGTTGCTGTGGCAGTCAGCGCCATAACAGGGACAGCTGGAAAATTCTGCTTTAGACATCCTAATCTCTTGTAGTCTGGACGGAAATCATGTCCCCACTGGCTGGGAAACATTATTGAGGTAGAATTTGATATGTAGCAGGAGTCTATTGTTAGAATTTTGAAATTCTAAAATGGCCTATGCGCGGTGACTCTTCCAAAAAAACACGATAACACCATTTTTAAAACTAAAATTGTAATTGCAATTGTAATTTTCATTGAAGACACTGAACATTGGCACCTAAAAAAAAATTCTTGCAGTCCTTGTATGGTGCCAATGTTAAGGAGTACATATGGGAAGTTCTAAAAAAAAGTTCAGCTCAAAAGGGTGGTCTTCCTCAGCATGCTGTAATGTATTTCTATGAGTGTCTAAGCTAGTTTTAGCCAACGCAGAAAAATTGCAGCATAATGCACTAAAAGAGACCATACCTCACGCAATGTGCTTCATCAACAACAAAACCTGCTAATTGTCCCTGTGATTTACATGGAGCACCATTAAAAGATATAGACTTAATAGTAAACAGTATAGCAACATAGTCACTAAGAACCTGCAAAAACAACTCACCTTCAGATGCAGGCATTTCAGTATTTCAAGAAATGCTGGGTTCCCGGCAATCCTTTCAGGAGTCACATATAAGAGCTTACAGGATGGCTTGTCCTTCCTAAGATAAAGAAAACAAGAAGATCAATGAGAAGTCCAGTAATGGAAATATAATGTAGTGAGAAAGGAGCCTGGAAACAAATCTTGCCATTGAATTGTCAAAAGCAAAAAACAAAAGGCTTGTATGAATTTAAAAGCAGGACTGGGGGAGGGGACATGCCTTAGCTCTTGGAGGATAGCTGCTGCTTGGGCAGAAGTTTGTTGAGAGTTCAAAAAAGTTGCTGGTATTCCAAACTTGAGGTTCAGTGTGATAATTTGATCCTGAATGAGGGAAAGCAAGGGAGATATGACCACTGTAACACCAGGTTTCAGAGTAGCAGGAAGCTGTGAAAGACAAGCAAAAAATACAACAAAAGTACTGTTAGCCCCATGAACACAACCTTTTTCTGTTACTGCTGCTTTAAACATCTAGATAAAAAGAAAGAAACAGCATAATCTTGGTGTACAGAGAGATATGTGACCTGGTAACATAGACTTTTACCGCCTCCAGTAGGCATAAGAACAAAACAATCTTGCTTTGCCACAGTTGCTTTACAAGCCTGATGCTGCAATGGACGAAATGTCTTGTTGCCAAATATTACAACGTTTGCTAGTTCAAAGTCATCCAAAGCCTGTAATTCTTCATAATTGAGACTCCGATGGTCATCTTTTGACATCCTGGGACATTGCTTTTTATTGCCAACTGAGGAAACTGAACCTTGAGTAACACTGCTTTTACAGTCCTTCAAAGTAAAAAAAATATAAGTTCTCACACTTCGGATAAAAAGCAACATTGGACTAAATTTATTTTTAAAAACAATTCTCACCAAAGATCCTGAGATTCGTTTAGTCAAGGGGGTAAATAAATCATGATTTTCCTCTTCCAAACTAAAGTCTGGCTCTTCTTCACTATCACTCGAAGAATCCAATTCCATAAAAGTCCTCGTCTTTTTAGGTTCAGTTGAATCATCAGTAACATCTATGTAGGTTCTCGTGTTGTCGTCATCATTTGATTTATTGCTGTTCTTTACAACATGTTCCTCAAACATGTTAGTTAAAGTTCCACAAGCTTCTGATTCAATAATTTGTAAATCATCATCACCCCAGTCCTCAGTGTCTTGCATGGATTCAGCCAGTGCCACAAGAAAATCATCCCCACAGCACTCAACTGTGATAAAATCTTGGCCATCATCACCTTCAACCCCATAAAAAACAAAGGAAAAGGAAAACCATCAGTATATCTGAAAGTAAATCAAAAAAACCAAACAAAACAACACAGCACAAAACCATCATCACGTGGTTCAGGTTCTCCGAAGGCAAGGCCTTTGAAGGAGACAATCCCACCTAGCTCCTAGTTCTAGTAGGCAAAGTAGCCGCGAACATTCTTAGTATCAATCAACTAATCCATTCTGTCAATTTCTAAAAGCTTTTTTTTTTTTTTTCATTTTTATCAACTCCGAAGCTTGAATAACACAATATAATATACACAAACCTAGACATTGCAAAAACACCACCGTGTTTCACCCGTAAAGGGAAAGAACTCAACTACTCACAGATCAAAAGTAGCTAAGCCAGCAGTATTAAAGATTCAATCAAAAAAAGATAAAACTTTTAACTAAAAAATAAATTATAACCCCATTTCAAGAATCACCATTTTTGCACCAGAAAAGAAAATCCCAGGACACTAAGCTTAGTTTCAACAAAATATCAATACCCGTTAATCGCTCTATTTAAAACAAACCCATCTCACAAAACCAAATTTTCAAAAATCCAATTATCTGAAACTTCAAAAGAACATCATCCTGCTTAGTTCACAGCAAAAAAAACCCAAATCACCATTTCTAAAAAAAATAAAAAAGTTTGCAACTTTTAAACCAATTCCTTTCCCACTGATAAAATATCAACAAAAGTGATACAGTAAAACAAGGGTTTTATAAGAAACTGAGTGATTGAATGAATGGATGGTTGGGTGGGTGGGTTAGTTACCATAGAGAGAAATCAAGCGGTCTAGGCATTTGTTTGCAGATTCTTCATCGAAACCAAACTCCAAAGCCAAGCTTAGAAATCGAGCTCTCTCCAACTCCAAATCACGACCTCCCATTTCTTTTTCTTTCGTTTGATTGAGCTTTGTCCGATTCCAAATTGAGAATTGTGAGCGAGTGAGGGACTGGAGGAGGATTTGAGGGGGATGAAATTCCCGCGCTATTTTTGGCTTGTTTGTGATGAAGGGACATTATGGACGGTGTCGTATCTGTTTGGGCTACAGTGTAATAGCAATAATAATATAAATTTCTTTTATATATAGTATTTTTTCTGATTTACTATAATATTATTTAAAATATTTATTATATATACAAAAAAAAGACCTAGCATTTGTGTATTTTGTAACTTTTTTAAAAAAATAAATACATTTTATTATGCTTGTTTGATTATTAATTCAGATTCTGGCTAGATAAATAAATTAAATTTTCAAACTCTCAAATTTTAACAATAATTATTTATATTATGAAAGGCATAGTTTGAATATATAAATCAAGATGAGAGCTAAAAAAAAAATAGTCCCTTTTTTTAAAGAGAAATTTCCATGCCAAAGCCACATTTCTCCATTTCCACGTAATGATTTACCATTTTCTTTATTTTTCTTTTTTATTATTAGTTTCTTCTCCAACTAATTAATTTATTGGTTAAATTGAATAGCCGAAGTCTTTGAAATTGGTGAAATCCCCCGCATTAGATTTGGTCTTTCTTGATAAATATTCTTCGTTGGATCATATATCTTTGAGTTTTTAATTTAATGATGTATATTTCTGACATAAATATTGTGATTAGCACGTCAAACTTCTACACACACACACATATATAGTTCTAAGTATTGGAGATTGCGGTTACTTTTATTTTTTAATGCATATTAAGAATATATTTAACTAAAAAAATATTAATTTAGTATTTTTTTTAATAATTTTGATATGCTAATATTAAAATTTTAAAAAATATATTAATATATTTTCAAATAAAAATTATTTAAAAAAATATTCTATATAATAATAATATAAATATAAATCACTAGTAAAATCCAAGTAATAAAGCTCACTTATCAAGAATCTCATTTTTTATCTTAAATTCCTTAAAAAAAATATGAGATGAATTATAATTTGTATTTTATGATAATAAAATATTCTTGAGTCAAATTATATATTAATTTATATTTTTTAGTAATATTTTAATACGGTTATTTGTTTTTGTGTTTTAAAATGTTTTAAAAATTTTTAAAGTTTTTTTATTTTTTATTTTAAATTAATATTTTTTTAGTATGTTAAGATCATTTTGATGCACTAATCTTAAAATAATTTTTTAAAAATAAAATAATATTTTTAATTTTTTTAAATAAAAATAATTTAAAAAATAACTACAATTACAATAATTCTTATTTATATTTTGAATAGCAATTAACACAACATCCCATGCATCCTAATGATTAAGAGAATTATAGACAATTATCTACCACTTTATGGAGTTTACAATTACTTGGAAAGTATTGAAATGGTTAAGCCGTTGAAATCATGTTTTATTTCATATGAGTGAAATATATGTAAATCATCTTCTTCTTCTTCTGCTGATGTGCCTTCTAAGCATGTTATTTAAACATGCAAAATGGGGTCATTAATGCGTGAAGCTAAACAATTAAAATCATACGGGAATAGCTCAATCGTCATTCAATCTTAATCTGCCCTACATATCAAACGCAGGACGCAAGCAGCCATGAAGGGGCTTGAGCTTTCAATATGTTAATGCTTTTGCCATTTCTCACAAAGCGTGTGAAAGATTGGAAATGGTATATGAGCAATTAAGATCCAGCCAATAAAATGTTGAAGATTGCCAAGAAATCAAGATCCATGCATATCTTTGTTTGTCAACAGTCATCACCAGCAACAAAAAGAGAAGGGAAGGGAGCTTACAGTTTCTTGTTCATGAAATGATCACATGAAACAGAAATGGTTTATAAATAAAGATTACACAGCAACAAGCATTCACCAGTTACAAAACCAGACCTTGATTTGAAAATGCATCAATGGTGTTAATTAAAATTGAAATCAAAACACCCTACGAATCTCCATCTCCTTTTTTTTTTTTTTAATTTATGTGGGGTGTTCGGGCCAGTTTACACGCACCACGACTAATCCCCACGGCCCACTGAATACCCTGCAAACCCAGTAGGCATGTAAGGCACCGCGGGGGTGACAGGCATGCACGCCAGGGCTTAAACCCAGGTGCGGTGGAAGGAGACAAGTCCCTTCCACCACTAGACCAAGCCCTAGAATGCATCTCCATCTCCTTCTTGACTCTACGTATCAATGCACAAACCTAGAGAAGGTTTCCTTGACCCAACGAAACCCTTTCTTCACAGAAGACTTCACTCTTCCTTCCACGGCATAAAGCTTATATCTTGCAACACGTTTTTTCCTCTTCGTCTCTGGCGAATTCCACCAACTTGAAGATTTCCTTTCAACATCATGATGGTTCCTGGATAAATCGTGGGCTTGATGAGATTTTGCATACCTTGGTGATGTTACATTGATCTCGCCCATCTTGATTGATCTCCCTCCTGCTATGTCTCTCTCTCTGCTGCAGCACGAGCAAGGGGGTCAATCGAGAGAGACAAAGAGGAGGGAGAGGGGTGTCAATCTTTAGGATAGAAAGCTAAGATTATGTCAAGACAGCTTTGTACTTTGAATTAGTTTGTCATCCCGTTAGTTTATGTTGGAACAGGGTGGCTTAAATTTAATGTAGTTTCCGATCTTTTCTCTCATGAAATGAAATGGACGTCTTAGTTTTGAAAAAAAAAAATTTTAAAAAATATTATTCACAAATTTCAATGAATAGAAAATTTTCAGTATATAGAAACCGTTTGGTATTTACAGAAAAATTATTTTTTTAACTTAATTTTCTTTTTACTATAAAAACATGTCAAAAATACATGTGTGTGTATCATTTATTTGAAAAAAAAAATCTATGAAGAAACTAATATGAGGTCAGCAGAGCAGCTTTTTTTCTTTTTCTTTCTCTTTTTTGTTTGCAATCCACATTTCCTTTACATTTTATTTTATTCTATTTACTCCGTGGAGCGGATGAGGTCTCACAGGTTCATAACAATGCATGATTGCCAAACTAGAAATGTGGATTGCAAGGTACTGCACACTTTTTTTTTTAATTTAAAAAAGAAAAGGAAGCGAAACGTTTAACAAATTATATATTCAAGAAGAAATATTCCCATGCTGATATTGCTTAGAGAAAAAAAAAATCTTTTTTCCAATATAAAATAAAATAGCCCAACAACTTTGACCAATCAGCATTCCTTCTCCTAACCAAAATGGATGTATATATACAATGAAACTATTGTTAGACAATGAATGAAAGGAAGAGAAAAACAAGTGCTTAATCACAAATTTGAGTGCCCATGCTTGTTGACATCATCTTCCAATTCTCTTTTATTTTTAGACTCCTTTCTTGCTTTCTTGGGGTTATCCATGCGAGAAACCTGTACAGAAATCCGCAGCAAAAGCTAAAAGTTGCATCGGAACAGAAAACAAAAACACAATGACATACAAAATGTCCAACCATAAACAATTCCACGCATGCTTTCACTTGTAGTTTTCTTACAATATGAGACTTCCACTCGATCTTGTCATGTCCGTCTGGGAAACCAGCAGACTGGGAGTGACTGTGAAAGTGATGAAATATGTGAACAAGTACAGCAGCGTCAAGAGCAGCATACTCTAGCTGCAAAATAATGTTGCTTTAGTTTTCTTGATGTTTTATTCCAGATGAATGTAATGATCAAAGGGTTGATAATCTCATATCTTATGCGCATCCACGACCAAGAGGACACGACAAAAACAGACAGTGGAATTGATCAGTGTATATGACAATCAAATCAGAGAACTTTTTGGTTGAAGTGAAGCTGCTATAAAACCGAATTCACTTTGGGCAGTCATAGAAGTTAAAGCAGATGGAAAATGTGAAAGATGGCAAATAAAAGTAAAATACCTGGTTGTGACTCAGAGGTCGTAGTTCCCAATCGCTGTTTCGTCTAGTCTTGTTCAAACCAGTTCCCAGGATTTTCTGAATTAATGAAGTGCAAATAACAGTATATAAAGGCAATATAGATAAATCATAAACTGAATGGATTTAAATTCACCGGGGGATATAGAAGATAGGAACAGGAAGTGATGGTGGTGCCTTCATGTTTAAAATACCTCAGCAAGTCCTGATAAACCACCTCGAGGTTCTTTGAATACATTCTGAATGTCCAATAATTTCTCATAGTTATTGAAACACCGCAACTCTCCATATGAATGAGCTAGCTGCTTTATGTCACATTGGAAGTTATAACCTACAAATCCACATAAGGCATTGGTCGTGTTTATTTAAATAGCACTACTTTTAATTTTTATCAATTTCTAGATAAATATGCATACTGAATCATATGTATATACATAGTATTACATATACACACCCGTATATACATAGTTCACTCAAAAGAAGTTCCAAAGGTACTGTGGCAAGTACTGGTTTTTGGCTGACAATCAGCAGCATAGATCGCAAGTCTTTTTTTAGGTCAATTGATGAGCTTCAAACAGCCATTGTCAACGCAAGTAATACTAATATTCCTCTTTTATGATTTAATTGAAGTCGATTATGAGTGTTATGATTTCTAAGAGCTGACGATACCTACAAAAGTTATACCAAAACCTCAAAAAAGTAAAGCTAATAAGAGGACAGCTCTTTCTCTAGAATAGATCCAATTTTCATTTAAAAGATTTAAGGACTTGTATAATGATGAAAAAACAGCAATGCTCCCCATATCAATTTGTTTGTATATATCATACCAAGTTTGAGAATTCTAGGAGACTGCAAGATGCGGGATAGGCAGTTGTCTAAGATATCAGGCATGTCTTCAAATAACTTTATCAAGTCAAAGATGAAAACCGTCTTATCAGATGCAATTTGCATGATAGAAACCTGAAACATAAAGAACCCGTTTTCATTATAGAATAAATAGACTCTGGAGAGTTTTTATACAATAACAGCATGTATTTTTAAGAAGAGAATATTAACTATCCATCAGATAATGACAACCAACACCCAAACCACATATACAAGTTCTGGAAATCCCTTTTTTTTTTTTTTTCAAAGTGCAAATCTGTTATTACCTTGTTTGGTTTGCTGCCTTTTACATAATTGGGTTTCCATTCACAATCAAGGCCAACAACTTTACATCCCTCGATGTGGCTAGTTGCAGCACATAAACCATCAACTTCATCAACCCAGATAATATTTTCAACAGCCAATTCATCAAGATGCAGGTATTTGCTTTGCAGAACACTACCCTCAGATTCTAAACAGCATCAAACAGAAGAAGAGTAAGTGACCTCCAATGACAATTTTAAACATTAATAGCCACATAATATGATCTCATTTCAATATTTCTATTGCTCCAGTGCTCCTTTAACCAATGGCATGCATGATGGAAGGATTCGGTGACAATAGTTTCTGGAATGACATTTTGCACCTCGCAGGTATCCAAGAATAAAAGGAAAATGAACAATTGGACCACCTAATGGAGCAGGTGACATAAAAGTATGCCAGCCAATCTATTGGGCCTTGCCCAATAGGATCTTAACCCAACTTTTCTCCTTTAGAGTCTATGTTGCAAACACATAACAGTGCATGTTATACGTGACTGTGTCAAGAGCGGATGCAATAGAAACTTCAAACCAAGCTTAAACTTTGCTAAACTTTAATGAGCATGATCAGGACTTTGCACCAGTCAAGCTTCAATAGGATGCCCAAGGGAGCACCAGAAAACATACACAAACCATACCCTTAACATTCAGAAAACCTTCAAGGGAGTATCGTTCACACAACTCATCAACTTTCTCCGAGTAACCAGCCTCCATTGCCAGGTAAACCTTAAAAGAAAAATCTACAAGTTTGAGTACCATATTTATAAAGCTAAAAAGGAAAAACCAAAGAAGACACATAAGATAAAGGTTCACCATCATTTTTCCAAATAATGAAAGCAACACAGCTATAAATGTGGTCACCCTTCTTTTCAACAGATTACCAAAAGAAACAATTGGATTCTTCTGAACTTACATGCTTATCATATCTCATTAACTTTTTTAATTGTTTTGATAAAGTTTTTATCACCACCAGACATTGTAATCAATGCTTGTATTGACATGTCTGACATGATACTTTAAGAAAACAAAAGCTAAACTAGAAGGAATGCATGTCAAATAGGTGAACATAGTAGACAGTGTATCGCCAACCCTAATAAAAAGAAGAAAAAAAACACTAGCCGGAAAAACACTACTGAAAGTAAGTTTCAAGATTTGGTGACACAATATTATGCTGAATATAGTGAAACCATGCATATCCTACATAATAAAGCTCTCATCTGCAGCAATTATGCAATGCACAGAAATCATGCATGTCATGATTGATTCAAGAACTCCTTACCAAATATTCAAGAAGTTGTTTATCACCATGCGTCTTTGCCTCAGCAAGATCCCATAATGCCTTTTCTGCTAACTTCTTCAATGAGCTGCCAGTCAGTGCAATGTTCTTGTCACTAAAAAACAAAATTTTGAGGGAAAATAAAGTACGCTCTGGGCATTAAAAGTCAATCAATAAACCTTTCTTTGCACTTGTGATATACATCAGGAAATTCCTGCTTCAAATCGTTTTTCTTTATTGTTTTGTAAGCCTGCTTTAGCATATTCTGATCAACATACTCCTGAACAAGAGCACATAGCATTGATTTCCCCATAAATGTTGCCCACTTTTCAGCTGCTCTAGATTGTTTGTTCTGCATCATTTTGACAAGAAAAGACTGTCCGGACTGCCGGATAGAAAAGTGTTCTAATAAACTGGCTGCTGTCATATATGATTGGGAATCTATCAATTTAAAAACATAATCTTGAACAAGTGTTTTTGCCGTGTCAGGCTTATAATCATCTTGGACATTCAACTGGCATAAGGCTTTGTCAACATCTGCCAACTTGACATCAAAAACTTCTAGTATTTTCACTACTATCCTCTCATCATGGTCAACCAAGCCTCCCACAATATCCAAAAATAACCGGGCCACTATAACTTTTGCTTTCGAGGTGTCCTCTAAGGTGGGAGCTCGCTTTAAAAAGCGATGAAGAGCAGATATAATCAAGTGGCTGAAACCTTCACAATGCAATCCAAATATCGGCAGGACATAGAGGCACCAAACAACAAAAGTAGCAGGCCCTGGTTGGGGAGAATTCTCTAGTGCATGATAGACCTTTTGCTGAAGAATTCTGAATTTATTTGTTGCCTTGCATGTACCTGTCATGTTATAGTTGGGAATCATGGACTAGAAAGCACTCAATTTTACAACTAAAGTAAAACAGAAGGCAATCATTCATAGAAGATGCACTACAAAGCCAGCCAGACAAGATTTGCTTCCAATTCAAATAAAAAAAAAATAATACAAGCAAATGACTACCCACAACATTAAAATAAACCAATCGAGCAATAACTTCCACAAAGAAAAAGAAAAGATATCTTACCATGAGCATAACATTCTTTCAGAAGGTATAGGAATACTACTGGAGAAGTGTAGGTTAAATCAGAAAACGTGTGAACACTTATGGTTAATTTTTTATCAATTTTTCCTTTATCATCATGTAACTCCACAACTCCCTCCTCTATGCCCATATCAAAGCATATGCCAATAATCCTACACACACACACACACACACAAAGAAAAACACATAAATTGGCGTAACGATAGAAAATGATAAACAAAAACATATAAATTAACTAATCATTTCCATTCACCAAGCCCAATAATGGAGCTAAGGTCAAAACGTATCATTTACAATAAAGATGGGTGAGAGGAAAGAAAAAAAAACCTCCTGTACCAAAACTAAAAATAGTTACAAATTGGAATTAACATTATTATATTATTTTAAAATTTTCAATTTTCACTTTATAACTTTTCTAATTTTTCACAACAAACCAACAAAGTTTTGAGGCTCATACAACTTAATTAAACTCCAGTTTTGAGTCTTTCATCATTCTTTATTTTATATACATGAACACTCAGATTTTATTTATTTTCCTCGTCTTTCTCAGTAACCAAACAGATATCACAAAATAATCAAAACAACAATCACAGCGAAAACCAATAAAAATATCGCATGCAATCAAAATCTGACACTTTCTTCCTCTCTTCACACACTATTAACCTCTTTAATCACCAAAAAGGTAAAAAAGAAAAAAAAATACAAAATAACGAAGCCTAACGCCGAGTAATGCAAGAGCCGAAGTTCTCGCTTTCTATAAGAAAACAAACACGAGAAAGGGATTGGAAAAAAATGTTTCCATTTTCCTTCGTTTTCTTTCACTCTCTCTCTCGTTTTCTCCGTAACCAAACAGTGAGCGGGTGAGTGTGGCAGGAAAACAAACTTACCGGTGTCCGTGAGATTTCTAGATTTTTCGGCTCTCTCAGTCTGAAATGCGAATCTGTTTTTGCCTCTTCTAGGCGGTCGAGTGTTTGTTATCAAGTCAGAGAACCCGGGGAGGTAAGAATAACTAACGGGCGAAAACAATTTTATTTTTATTTTTATTTTTATTTTTATTTAATTTATGCAAACCAGGGCGTGACCCTCTGGAGAAATAAATTAAGCGCGTTAAAATCGACCCAGTCATTTATAGTACAAAAACAAATATTAAAAAACTATATTTAATTATACCCAGTCATTTATATTAATTATATAATCTAACAACTGTGTATTTAATAAATTTTTTAAGTATAATTAATTTTTAATATTTTTTATTAATATAAATATCTAATTTTATATCTCAACTAATTTTATAAATTTTAAAATTAATAATTATATAAATTTTTAATGATATTAAAATTTATAAAACTTCAACTAATAGCTTTAAAAAGTAAAACCATCAATTAAAATGCACTAATAATAAAAAAAAAACAACCTAAATTATAAGATACTGAACTCAACTAATGTCTTCGATGTATGAGAAAAACAAGCAAGGGGAAATGAAGCTATGGCTCGCACGGACCTTGAAGAGCCACACCTTGAGGCTCTCGACCTAAGAACTCAAGCAAGGGACAATATATTATTCAACGAAAGGATGGATCAACTTGAACATACAAACGTGTATGGTTTATATAATAAATAAAACATACAGGCTTCGCATGTTGCCAAAATTTAAGAAATAAAAAGGGGAGGGGGGGTTTAAATTGCATAAGTTGACTACTCTTGTTATTTTAATTTTTTTTTATTTATATAAGATATCCGGATCAGCTTACGCATACCACGACTAATTTTTACGGCCCGCTGAATACCCTGCAAACCTAATAGACATGTAAGACATCACAAAGATGATAGGCGTAGATGCCAAGACTCGAATCCATGGCAGTGAAAGGAGAGACAAGCTCTAAAATGTTTATTATTTTAATTATTGANTGGATCAGCTTACGCATACCACGACTAATCTTTACGGCCCGCTGAATACCCTGCAAATCTAATAGACATGTAAGACATCACAAAAATGATAGGCGTAGATGCCAAGACTCGAATTCATGGCAGTGAAAGGAGAGACAAGCTCTAAAATGCTTATTATTTTAATTATTGAACAATTATAATGTTGAGAGAATATTATACTCTTTGCATCCACACGTTTAAACAATCATAAAATATACTAAAATAATATTTTATTTTTAATCTTTAAAAAATATAAAAAATATTTTTTAAAAATAAATTTTATCTAATCTCGTTTAAAATGCAATACCAGAGAGGAAGTAAATACAACCCAGTAAACTTATGGGGTGGATAGGTTTCATTTAAAAATAGTTAAAATAACGCAGTTTAAAAAAAATCAAACTAAATTTTAATTGAAATGATTAAATTATAAGCTAGCTTTTTGGATCAATTGAGTCCTTTTAGCTCTTCCTCTTATTTTTTTTTAAAGGAGAAAATTTCGTTTTATTAGAGATCTTTATAACCTTTCGGCCTGCAATTTCGTGCTACTAGTCACCCTCTTCAAATCAGTGGACCATCCGGTAGTTATTAAACGAGGCAGACTTGTCGATTCAGTGACTCTCAATCCAAAACCATGCCCAGCCCATATTATTTTTCAAACTGGTTTGCAAGTAGCTATAAAATGATATTACTTTAATTTTTTTAAATCTAAAATAAAGTTGTTTTATGTTTTAAAAAAATAAAAGTAAAACAGTACAATCAACCTATAAACTGACAAGGTCCCATAATTATGATGCAGCTGGCGCGTGAGATCCAGGTGGTATTGGGATTTGGATTGTTGATAAAAGGGCCCAAGCCCACAAAAAGAACATAAGCTTGTTCCTGCAGGGCTCGGCCTAGTAATCATAATCAAGGGTTGATTCAAGCATGTCATGAATGCTTAGCTATTTTGAGCACCAAGTTATTTTTATTCACAAGAAAAAGTTGAAGAACACAGAGAATTATAATTCCCTGAATGCAACTGAACTTTCTTCCTTCTATCCATAATCTTTCCTCGTCAAGAGGAGGGCTAACTGGCTTAATTTACATGCAGCTATTACAAAAGGACTTTTGTGCGGAGTGGAAATTACAAAAGCATGTAAGACAGGGCAGCTGATGAATTTCTGCTGCGATCCGGCCAAGTTATCAAAGACAGGTGCCTCTGATTTAAGGGTTCGAATCAAGCTCAAACAATGTGATTTCAAAGTCGAGCATTTCTAGCAAATATGAAAGATCAAAGCTTCCTCCATCACAAACCACAAGGACCTCCCACACCTCCACTACAAGGCATTCTCCTACAAACTTGGAAGCACACCCCCACGTTTCTGAAGGATTCTGAATCTCAGTACAACTTTCCCCAAACCCTCTTGTGGAGGATTCCGCCCCTGGTTTGGAATAGACTGCTCACTCTTTTATCATTCTCCAGGTGTATTTTCAAGCCATGTTGCTGCTTGGAGAAGGCAGAAAGTGTAAAAAGCAACTTTTAGCCAGGAAGATCATGAAGTTTCTCTCCTGGAAGGCAGGCCAAGCAATGACAAACACCAGCTGAACTTTCTCCACTTCCATAGAAACCGTTGCCTTCCCAGCTTCTCTTTGAAGGTCAAGGGAGCTATATTTTGTGAAAGCAGCACCGATGGTCTGTCCAGCAACTAGTCTGCTGCCCAGGGATAGCTAGAAGGATGTGAAATAGGGGCCGACCAGGAGGCTGGTCCGCTACATGCAATGTCCAGCTGTCGCCCCTTTTTAACTAAATTTTCTCTAGTTAGCTGAATATCCAAATAAAGCTGCTCTCCAAATAAAGGCCTTTTACTTCGAGTGTTAGATCAACTTTCCAAGGAGATTTTCACCATACAGAACACAAAGAATACGAACTTGAGGTTGAGTTACCATCATATTTAGAACAACAACAAATGAACAATGTAGACGTGCCACCAGGTACCATTTGTTCTCAAGGTAATCGACTGGGAATCACTGATGCAACCCAGTCCATGAGCTATGTTTGGCATCTATTCTGGCAACACTTCCAACAATAAATTTTGCTGGAATACCTGAATAAGGGTAAGGATTTGCATTTTTAATCAGAAGGATTTGTTTTAAACGTAATCAAATTAATTTTAGGCTGAAAAAACTTACAATTTTGAAGTGTTCCAACTCCTTTCGTAGTTCTTTCCCCATGTCTTCAGGCAGAGGAAAGCCAGCTATGGCCCCTGCTTCCCTGAATATCTACATTTAAATTTCCGTCAGCATATCATAAATGATATTTGCCAAAGGCAGAACCTGAGAACGCGACGGATGGCTATGACAGCGCACTTCAAAAAAATAATGGAACCTTCATGTGTATGGGTGTACGAGAGACCATTTGATACAATATAGACACATTCTGACACAAACAACTGACAATAATTACATGAGGAACGGTGCAGAATAAGTGTGTGGGGTACTGCAAGATATAAAGCAAATGTACAAATTAGAGTTTTCTTTTTCCAACCAAACCAATCCTCCTTGTCAAAATAATTTTGGCATCACTCTTGCTCCATTTAAATTAATTTCCAGCTCTTGTCTCCCCACCCACACACACACAAAAAAAAAAAAACATCACTTATGTAGGTAGCTACTCATTCCCAAGATCAGAACATTCTAGATGCTCATTTCATAAGTTGACAAGGCTTACCAGTTTGAACCCTTCTTGAGAATGCAGAAATTCCATATCTTGGAAGTTCAAACCATCACTCTGCTGTAATACAACTGATAACCGTATGATTACACAAAGAACTCTGAATTTCTGCTTTAACTGAAATCAACACAGAAAGAAAGACATATTAGATTAAATTGCAAGCGCGTACAACTCTTCACTACTGGAAAGAATGAAGGCAGTTACGCAGGAGCATATAGCATATAAGATACCTCGTCAGCAAACTCTTGTAATGAGCCTCGATCAAATTTGGGGAATTTCTTCCTGTGATGTCTTGTAAGCAGTGCTATTAACTATAAAATAATCTTTTATCAGTACAGAGAGCATTCTCACATGTGCACATTGTGGACAAAGCATGATCAACAGGTAGATATGCTTACCTTGACTTCTTCAGCACTGTATCCTTGAAGATGATTTCCATTCTACAAAATATGGTAAAGTTGGTCAGGAACAAAGTTTAACTAATAGAGAACAATAACTCTCTATACCATGCAGGACGTTCAAAAGTAGAAAAATAACAGTTCTCGATGCAAATTATTGAGAACTAGACTTCATAGAAATTGCTGACACACGATTCAAACTGTATCCAACTACATTTCATAGCCACATTCCACCGAGTAGGTGAACATATTGCACACATGCAACATTGTTGTGACATTGTAAAACCATTGAGCTCTGCACATCATGCTCATGAAAAGAGCATAGAACTCACCGTGATAATGTGATAAGACTGCTTGTGGTAACCCTTTTTACCAGTGATGAGCCCTATATTGTGAAGCAAACAAGCAGCTTGAAGACATTCAAGATCCTTTACATCCAGGAAGACATTGATTTGATTGCCAGCAACCTCACCCCATTTTCTCAAGCCCTCAAAGATCTCCTGTAGAAATCATTAAGTAATTCATCTCATCCAACAATCCTTTCCTATTCTAATAGAATATCTAAAAGCTGAAGTTTAATTTTGTTTCTCAATTGGCGCTAATGCTTGAATTAAAACTCAAAAGTCCAAAACCGACAGACAATACAAATGACGCTGCATCAAATTATTCTCACCTAGTAACAACAACGAACATATTTAAGCCACAACGAAGTACATTCAGATTGGTACGCAGGCAGCTAAGTCTAGCATTTTCTTCATCATTCAACAAGAAATTAACTTCCACTGTAATGAATGTTTCGAGAAAGTAAACAAACACAGGAACTTCATAATACCTTGGCAATGCTAGAACATTGTGCAGCGGATTTAATTCCCTTCTTCCCGCTAAACCTTGTTGCAAGCCTTACAGCAGAATGCCACCTCGCATTCGCATTCAAATCATAGCCCTCAAAAACCTTAGACAACGTTTCAGCAATAACACCCTCTCCTAATGCATACCCAGAAACCTCCATCTCCTCAATTCCAACCGCCTCAAATATTTCGTCCAATAACACAGAACCAGCAACAATAAACTCTGATCTCCTCTTGAAAAACCCATCTCTTTTAACCCTCTCTTCCTCGCCTTCTCTACACACTCTCTCAACAACACCACTCAATTCCCCTCGACTAAACTTCCACTCCCTCTTACAATCCCTTAACAAAACCTCATTACCCTCGACACCCTCTTTCCCATAACCATTGAACACAGCCCTTTCAATAGCTCTAATAGTCCCCGACGTCCCAACAACAACCTCAAAACCACCAAAATCCTTAACTTTCTCAACTAACTCAGATTCCTTGATAACTAACTTGACAAACTCTCTCATTTCCATCAAGTTCCAATCTTTACCAAACTTCTGAGTCAAACCCACATGACCCAACTTCAAAGACACCCCCAGAACAACATTCCCTCTTTCCCCAATCACAAACTCAGTAGACCCACCTCCAATATCAATCACCAGAACTCTTTTATCAAAAACTGGCAAAAACTGAAGCACACCCAGATAAACAAACCTTGCCTCCTCTTCACCAGACAAAACAGAAACTTCAAAGCCAATTGATTCAAGAACTGATCTTTTGAAGTCAAAAGCATTACTTGCTTCACGTGCAGTAGCAGTGGCAACACATATTGCCTGCTGGGGGGGGATTTTGTTGGCTTTGAGTACTTGATTGAATCTTTTAAGGCAAGTCACAGCTCTAAAAAGGGATTCTTTGGAGATTGCCGAAGAAAAGTCACGACCAAGACAAACTGGGTCTTTATGGCGATCAATAGTAAGGAATTTTCCTGTTTTGTCTGTCTGGATTATTAGCATTTTGAAGGAGTTTGTTCCCATGTCTATTGAAGCAAAGAGATTGTTTGATAGGGTCATGTTTTGTCTGGTTTTTGGTGGGTTTTTTGAGGGTTTTTTTAGATTTCCTTTTGTGGATTTTGTTGATTTTGATATAGGGAAAGAGGAAAGGTAGAGATAAGGACATAATGTTTGTGTTAGGTAATAACTTAATCACAATCTATTTTTATTATTAAAAAAAACTTTAATATTTGAAAATAAAATATTTATTATTATTTTATTTTATTTTATTTTAAAAGTTATTTTGGTTGATAAATAAATTTATTTTCTTTATTTTTATTGTTTAAAATTTAATTTTAAAAAATATCAAAAAAATAATATTTTATAAATATATTAGTTTACACCTGAATGATACGTTCATTGTGAGATTTATTAGAATCTTCATGCGAAAATTGGTTGGAAAAAAAATCCTTTACTACTAAAACTAAAAGGAAGCAAATTTTTTAGAGAAATTGTTTTAAATTACCTTTTGATTTTATATTCAGATAATACACTGTATATAGTTAGATATAACTGTTGTCAATATCAAGAACATAAAAATTATGAATATCTTTAGTGGTTTGATGATTTTTATTATTATTTTAATGATTAGGATATTTATAAAAAGTTAATTTTTCCAAATTTTTCTGAACTTATACCCCAAATAATTACCTCAAAACCGAGATACATTCATGCCGTCTTGAAATTATAATAAAGATATATAAATTGTATATGATCAGTGCTTTAAAATGAATAAAAATATGTTTATTTAAAAAATGAATATTTAGATACATACATACATATATATATTATAATATATTTTCAGTAAATTTTTATATTTTTTACGAAAAAAACACCCATCAAGATATATCCCTCTATCCTAATTATTTTTTTATCAATTTTATTTCTATATATTTCAATATAGCAACCCAACACCGACATTTAATCGAGTTTCAATTGGATCAAGCATTAGCTACCCTTTATGGGCTTTCGGCCCTGAGATAATATGCAATTCCAGGCCTGTTACGGGTTTTTCAACTGGGTCAGCTGTTAGCAACACCTTCATGGACTCTATGCCCTAGTTTCTGTTGACCCTTGCAGGGGTTGAACGTAAACCCTAGCTGTCCTTCACTTTCTCGAAGCCTAACCTTAACTACTTCGAATTTTAAATCGTGGGCCTATAATCAGTTAATTTCTCATAACAGACAAAAACCTAAGCCCCAAGAAAGCATCAGACATCAGCATTACATTTGCTGAGATCACATCTATGCTTCCAATTTTTAAATATTAGCATAGTAAAATAATATAAAAATAAAATTATTTTAAATGAAAAAAATTAAAAATTTTAAAAACCAATCACAACTGAGAGCAACACCAGCAGAAGGTCAACAACACACAAGGAAAAGAGAAGAAGAAGAAGAACTGCAGTGTATCAAGAGAGTCGCAGATTCCAAGAATTTTCCTGCATGGTGGGATTTTCCTAGAAAATACAATAGAGAAAATTATAGCACCCAGAAACTGCACAGAAACTTCGGTAACTCCATCTCCGGCCACTTGACTCATAAACCATGACCACCGATTATTGACCACAGTTGTAAAACCCGAAACTTGGCGGGTCGACCCAACACCGTTGTCGGGGTCTAAATTCACCTAGCCAGCATGGAAAATACAGGTCCCACAAGACCGTCGAAATCAAACATGCAAAAAATATTATAGTTGAGCTTTATATTTATTCTTCATGGACAGCAAATCAAAGTCCCATGAGCTCAGGAGGACCGACAAGGACGAGACTTCACCAGTGACATTCTCTGCTTTTATAGTGGAATAATCAACGGCCTCCTAATATTCAATTAATGTCTTTTAGACCTCAAGTTTTATGTGTTGCTGTTTGATGCCCTCAGTATTAATTCATGCGAAGTAAAAACCAATTCTCGTATTATCTTCCGCGTGATCCATTCTCTTTATAGATGATCTTAAAGCCGCAACTATTTGCATGGATCTAGTAAATATTTAGAGCAGTATATACAATTTTTTGTAAGTATTAATCTCCAAGTTTTAGCTCTAAAAAGTCAAGAAAATGAGTTTATTTTTTTTTTAGATTAACGTGAGTATCTGGGTCAGTTTGCACGCACCATAACTAATCTCACAGACCTTGAAGTTAACGACCATATAAGTATCCAGTTGTCATTATATGAGCAAAAATAAGCATACCTTCTTAGTTAACCATGGTGTTAACATCTTAAGATAACATGTTTTTAAATATAAAATACAATAAGTTAGGGTGTAAGTTGGCTTGAGCCATGATTATAGATCTATTTTTCTTAAAATATCAAATTTTAAGGATTAATAACTTTAATTTTTTCAATATAATATAATAAAATTGATTTATCTTTAATTACGTAGCTCCAAATTCGTTGGCCCTTCCCATGAAAAAAAATAGCATCATTAACTAGCTAGGTTTTAAAAAATAATAACTTCTCACGAGTTTTTTAATTAATTAATTTTAGTAAGGATGACTTCTATGTAACCGAATTTAAAAAGCTGGGACGTGATATGATCATAAAGGGTTTGAGACCTGCACAACAGGTCTCGAGTTCGAATTAAGACGTGTATTTCTTATGAGAGTTTAGAACCGATGTTTTACTCGCTCACCTATACCTATAAAATACATTTTTTGAAAAATTGAGTTTCCTCGAATTCAAAAAAAATAAAATTGAAGAGAGTTTAGAGTTTGTTTAGCATGATTCATGAAAAGTAATTTTTATATTTTTTTACAAATAGTTAGTTTATATTAAAAAGAAGTTGAAATAACTTAAAGCTAGGAGTGTGCTTAATAAAAATAGCACAAAACAGATCTCTTTTTTTAATTAATAAAAAGAAATGATTTAGTATAAGTTAGAATTTAAAAGTTAAAGATTTTAATTGGATATATGGGAATATGGGAATTGGGATCGATATTATTTTACACTCCAAAATTAAGTTCATTTTACTTGTCATAAAGCCAATTATCAATCCAAGAACTAAAAAACTACATGTCTGTATGTGTCATGTTGAATGAGTTAAATAACGATTAACAAGATGGAAAGCATACTCACTTATCACCCATGTCGATTCAAATGATGAAATTAAGAAAAACAGCAACACACAGACAACAAATTACGATCGAGCCGTGAACTAGACTCCTAACATGAAGCTCGCGAATGTGAATAAGATCATCAGCATGGCATTGGTATCATTCACCAGATCGATTTCTCCTCAACAGTTTGTTACGCAGCATCATTTCCACGTTGCATTGACTGGTTCATAAATGCAAAATAATGAAAATGACGAAGATATGCTTGACTTGGAGGAACCAACGATCGAGAGGCTCTTCCCCTTCCCCTCAACATTTCACGATCACAGTTTTTGTTTTTCGTTCACTGTACGAAACTAACAATTAGACGTGGGTGAACACGCGTGAAACCTTTGGAAATCCAGAGGGAGATCTTTTAGAGCATGCATGGTCTCTATTCGAGATGATAACATGAGATGCTGAAATATGTGTAGTCGCTTTAAATTGAATGGGCCACCATGCATGGACGCAGACCTCTAGCATCCACGGTACCGGGAACTTGGTGGCTGGATAGCTTGGCTATCAATTGAAACAGCCATTTCATTCCATTGCTTCAAAATGCAATATGAGATCAGCTCGTGTTCCTGCTTGGTAATGAATTAATTGTGATTTAACTACCAGAAATTCCCATCAAAATTAAGATCTCGAACTCAATCCTTGATATTGTTTGTGATGATAAATGGGGAAATGGATGATAATTTGTGCTGTGTTTGTGAGGAAATGGGTGTTATATATCGTGTTATATATCATCTACAAATCAATCCTCTAGAACATACAACTCATTCACATTAATTTTCATATTTTCAAAGCATGGTAACAATTGTTGCTCGATATTGCCATATAGTGTGGGAAGATTATCATAAACACAAATTATTCTGAACTTGATTAATTTGTTTATGTTACCACATAGCTACACAGCGAGAAAATGCTATATCTAATTAATATTCTTTTAAAAAAATGACCTCAAAATATAAAGAGAGATATAATTTCCAGTTATGTGTTTTAATTTTAGATCATTGCCTTTAGATGAATAATATAAAAAAATGCAAACTTGACCAACAAGCAAAGCATGCAAATCAGAATTTAGATTGGATTGAGTTTTGAGTTAAATGAGAATTAAATAAGAAAAGAATTTCTTTCTCATGTCAACTTCAATCAACTTGGTAGGTCAATTCAAGATTTAATAAGTTTGGTCAAATCCCACTTTGATTTAAAAAAAAAATAAAAATTACATTATTTTATTTTTAAAAAAATTAACACAATAATATATTAAATTAAGTTAAATTAACTCATATTGCCTGTAATTTAAATGAATCATACCATGTTTAATAACTTTGAAGAAAATTAATAATAAAATATAAAGAACTTAATGTTAATGTTAGAAAGAACATAGATTAAGACAAAAGTAACCGTGTAAGACAGATTAATCTTGAATATAAATTGAATTGAATTCAGGATTAAATATTCAAATTCTTTTAGACCAATTCAATAGGAAATTCAGATTTTAATTCAATGATCCCAAAATTGTGTTGTGTGTTTTGCATGGCATGGTCTCTTTCAATGCCGTCACTTCCCGAATCTACAACGCGTGGCATAGAAATTTCGGACGCTAACTTCCAGCGACCTTCTATTCCACCATTAGCGACGCGTCAAGCTACAGTGTTTTCTTAATTATATTTCCAAATAATTAAAAAAACACTCCCATATTCAAATCTTTTGATTCTATTTCAACATTGATTCGAACATCTCATTATTCTAAATCAAACTTTAACTTGAATTAAATTTTTAATTCAATCAAATAAAACTTATTTAAAGATTTCATGATTTATAATCCAACATGAAATCAAATCAAATTTATATAAGCTGGATGATGACTTAGTTAAACATATTTAAATTAATAAAAATTAAAAAATATTTATTCTACTTAAAATAAATTAACTAGAGTTAATTCAATTATTTAAATTTTTTCTCCAGCAATCTATACTCTTTTTTTTTTTTTAAGAAATATGTTGTTGTAGCTTGAAGAGGCTTTTAACTTCCAATTCATCTAAAGTCGCATGGATTCCACATTAATGTTTCATTCAGGCCCCTATAGTTTAAGATCTTATAAATTCAATCTGAAACTTTTAAAAACTTCATATGTGGGGGTTTATATATATATATATATATCATCGAGTATCTTTGAATTTTTAAGTATTTATGTAGAAAAATAACGCATTGGATGTATGAGGGAAAAATGAAGGAAAATACAGGTGAGAGAAAAGGTTGGGAGAAGTAAGCATGTCGCCCGGTCGTTTTCTATCCACGTGAAAGTAATTGTAATTGTATTGGACATATGAGAAATGATGAGGTTAATATTGATAAATTTAAATTTTAAGGGACCAAATTGATATATATAATCAGCCACGTGTTTAGTTGAGATAATCAAGTAATTTCACTCCATTTCTTGATTTTTTATATTTAAATCTTGAATCTAAAAAATATATCTAAAAATATGACGATCATAGATGAAAAGCTGACACAATATATCATTTTATTGTTATTAAAAATAACTATGTTTTCCGCGTTGAATTTCATAAAAAGACAAAAAAAAAATCAAAAAACCAACGAATTTCAAAAGTTGAGTTTTATTAATAAAACACGAAGACTCGCTTTATATTCGGAATATATAATATTTATCTCAAAAAGTTTTACGGAAAAATAAATGAAATGATCAAGTGAATTTACTTCATTAATAGATTTCCTTGATCTAAATCTTGAATCTGCAAGCATATTCTAAGATATCCTGAAAAATTTCACAATGCATCACTTTATTACTATTTTTAAAGATTGAATTTATTTTCTCTTCGTACATAATATAAATAAGCACTAGTGGGAATGTAGTTTTCAATCATTATTTACGCGTATAGTTACTCAACTTGTATGAGATCTCAACGCACGTAGGGTGTATATATGTGTGCGGTATAACAAGTTAGGTATCATTCGCGCCAAGTTCCTGGTCTTTTTTTATTTAACAAGTTTCAGCTTGATATCTCCTCTATTCTAACGTTTGTTTTGATACCTTGGAGAATCCAAAAACAGGATTTGTTGTTGTTTTTTTTTTTGTTGAGCTTTATCAAAAATTGATCCTTGACTTTTGAGCAATAGCGTGTTCTTTGTAGGTGATGTTTTTGAGTTTGATAATGAAGCTTCGTATGCAGCTTCTACTTGTTGAATATATATCATACTGATTTTAAGTCAATCTAATAACTTCCTATTTAAGCCAACGCAGTTCAAGTGGTTGCTCTCTCTACTTACAATAATCTTTTAGTTTCAAGTGGTTATTGTACATTTCTTGAAAAGGGTGTTTTTGTTGTTGTTGGAATCTGTACTGATGTCGTCAAAGAGGGATTTTCAGTTTGTTGATGGGGGAGATGGGATTGCGATGGGAGCCCCTGCAGCTCAAGAATCAAAGAGATTTAAGAAGTGGGTTGATTTTATTTCTATCTTTTTGTGAACTTTTAATGATTTTATCTGCTGGTTTAACGGTTTTTAATTTGGGTCTCATGGTTTTCTTCTTGCAGTGCTGTTAGGGATGTGATGGGAAGGCTTTCTGTGACTGATTTGGTGTCTGAAATAGAACCATTTCTTCGAGCTGTGGTGAGATTTCTCTCTCTTTTTATATTTCTTACAGAATGAATATAGCTTGCATTATTTTATTTCCATTTGTAACAGTATTCTTCTTAACCAAGTCCATTTTCACTTAGTTTTATGTTCAAATGTTAACTTGTGATCATTCAAAACAGCAACTTGACAATTTTCAAGTTCAATCTGTGATTAGGACTTGTGACAGGTTCTGCTATACTTTTGAGTTGTTCTTGTAATTACGTTCTTCCTCTTCCTTTTCCTCTTCCTCTTCCTCTTCTTCTTGTGTGTGTTTGTTGGCTATTTTGGTTTCAATGAGTAAACATATAGTACTCTATAATAAGGATTGCCCTGTAAAGATTTATCTGACTGAAATAGCTCAAATTCTTAAAACTGGGAAGTATTGAATGATTTCTGGGTAGTCTTTAAAATTTTGTTCTGTTTCTTGATTGTTTAGATCCGAGATGAGGTGGAACGAACAGTTCAAAGAGTTCTTCAATCCTCCTCAAGGTAAACTATCGCTTCTTTTGCTTGTTATCTTTGAAAAATATGTGAAAAGCTCCGTAACAATCTGGGCACGGCAAGGTTGAGACCAAATTAAGCTTGATCCAACTGAACAGTTGTTGTGACTGGTTCCAGCCTGTATTGATCTTGAAAAATTTATATAAAAAGTCTATAACCTTTGCTATCCTTGTGGTTCTAATCAGAACAAATTCATTTTCTGCTCACTTTCTTGCAGGTCCTCGCTTAATCAGCCTCAGACATCTGTAAAAAGAGGCTTCATGTTGCAATTTGTCAACAAATTGCCCTCCACCATCTTCACCGGTGGCAAGATAGAAGCTGAGGATGACAAACCAGTCACGATTGTGTTGATGGATGCCACTACCAACACAATTGTCACATCGGGTCCTCTAGCTTCCCTGAAGATCGAAATAGTTCCTCTTGATGCTGATTTTGGCTCTGATGGTCAAGAAGATTGGAGCGAGGCTGAATTCACAGCGAGGGTGATTCGTGAAAGAGAAGGTCGGAGGCCTTTGGTGACCGGAGACCTCATTATTACATTAAGAGACGGTGTTGGCCAACTAGGTGATATGCTGTTCACCGATAACTCTAGTTGGCAGAGAAGCAGAAAGTTTAGGTTAGGTGCTAGACCTGTGCAAAAGGTTTCCGAAACGAGGATTAGGGAAGGAAGAAGCGAAGCTTTTGTGGTTAAGGATCACCGCGGAGAGTGTAAGTTGGAAACTCAACTTCAACTCTACATGCTGTCTGTTTCTAGCAAAATCTACGATAAAACAAGGAGACTGACAGTTAATTTGTTCATCCAGTGTATCAGAAACATCACCCTCCACACTTCCGTGATGAAATATGGCGATTGGAAAGGATAGCAAAAGATGGTGCATTCCATAAGCGGTTGGCAATTGATGGAGTTAAATCCGTCCAGGACTTTCTGCGATTGTATACGATCGATCCAACAAAGCTGCGCAATGTAAGAGAATCTCCTTTTTTTCATATCCTTATTTCTTTTATTAAGCTGTTCAAGGTTTTACGATTACTTGACCTAATGATTCCATCACAACCATGGGATTGCAGGTACTTGGATGTGGTATCTCAAACAGGACATGGGATACCATCATCAGGCATGCTACCACCTGTGTTGTAGATGATAGCAAGTTCTTTAGTTACTTTGATGCTGGACAAAGCATCGGTCTGCTCTTCGATTCCATCTACCAAGCTGTGGGAGCAATGTTTGATGGCCATAAATACGAACCCCTGCATAATCTCACGCCTCCTCAAAAAGTAAGTGGTGCATAAGACCATGGGATTCATGGCAATCCTTCAATTTAGACACTCTAGATTGATTCATTGATTGGAACAGACAGTTCCTTCTTGAAATGTCCACTGTTTCTATTTTCCATGTGATTGATCAATTTCTTTGTTAAATCTGGTAGGTCTTGGTGGAAAACATTAAGCGACAAGCTTACGAGAATTTGGACAGCTTCATCCAGATGGATGCTACTGCTCTCTTTGGCCCCTCAAGGTCCTTCACAACCCTGCAGGCTGAGCCATTTAATGATCCAAATCTAGCTCTGAAGCAAGTTGAATTCCCAGTCGCACGCCAAGGTATATGAGCTTGCAATTGCCACAATTTTCTCTGAAATCAGTGCTTCCAAGTTCACACTCCTCATTTTTCTGAGATGTTTTGTGCAGATCAGCAAGGAGTGCGGATGGATTTCTACAACTCACCTAGTTCAACATCATATGGATATGCAGAAAGCGGCAGTCCATTAGAAGTGTCTGTATCTCAGACTAGTCATCAAGTGGAAGCACTCCCTCAAATGTTTCGGAACAGCTTCAAGTTTACCGATTTTTTCCCCCTTCCCTACAATGGGGAAAACAGTTGGTCTCCAAATGGTTGGCCAGTTCTGACAAGCACACAATTAAGTGCTGGGGACATGTCTGATGTCCAAACATCAACCTGGTCTGCTGGCAATTCAACATGGGGGCCAGGCAATGCCTTCATCTTCACTGCAGGTAATGAAGGGGATGTAGGCATTTTTTCTTCTCATCCAAATTTCGGTGTACGCATGTCCCAGATTCGAGCACCAAAAGCAAGATGGTGCAAGCTTCGTGCTGCCCTCAAAGTGGGGTCATTCATGCGGGACGTCGCAGCTAAAAGAATGTCGCAAAGTCTCTGTATGTAAATCACTAGGTTTGTAGTAAGCTTCTCGGCATTTAGGAGATAAACTCCCTTAGGTGCATGAGAGTTAGTCATTAGATTTCCTGTTCTCTCACAATCTTTTCTTTCCCATCATTGTAACAAATGCAATCAAGGGTCCTCACTCCTTTAGTCTGTTAGCTTAGTACAATAGCTTCCAAGTTGCCCTTCTTGTAAAAAATGTCACAAAGGGTCTTCTGTGTGTTGCCTTAGTTTTTGTTAGCTTATGATGATTCCTATAGTCATTCCTTCAGCTTCTTGTAACAAATTACCACAGATGGGTTCTTGTACAAAGCGTTCAGAATGATCATAAAGTGAATCTTCTTCTCAAAATTGTGTGCCAATCTATTCCACCATTTGCATTAATGCTTGACGGATTCTGAGCTGTCCCGTTTCGTTGACGACGAAGAGATTTTTTTATCAGTGAAGCTGCAATGCGTGCAGTCTATTTCTGCTGCTGTGTTATTTTATTTGCAGGCTATTTCCAGGCTGAGGGGTTAAGGCTGGTAAAAGTAAACAAGTTATGTCATTAAAATGGTTATCAGACCCCTTCCGGGAATCTGACCTAGTTCAGATTGAAGATTTGCGAGTTAGATGCATCAACTTGTGAGTTAATAAATTGATCCGAGTTTTAATTTTTTTTAAATATTTAAAATAATATTATTTTAGATAATAAAAAAAACATAGTAGCTATCATCATCAAATTATTATAAAAATAAATAAAGAAAAACCTAAAATATATGTGTGGTTGGTAATATGGTACAGAGTATTTTAAAAAAATATTTTTTAATTAAAAATATATTAAAATAATAAATTTTTAAGATTTTTTTTATTTTTTTATCAACACACAAGTCAAAAAATATTTAAAAAATAATAATTTAATACCTTTTCATATAAAATACTAATTCTAAAGACATTTTTTTTAAAAATACCACAATATTAAATATTAAATGATGATAAAATTTAAATAATTAATTCATGATATTTGATCAACTCCATCGCGCGAGCAAATTAAAAATTTGAAATGATGAGTAGAAAGTAATCATTTTGGAGTTAACTAATTCAACATCTACGGTCGGATTATCCGATTGGATACAAGAGATCCTTGATTGTCAATTCATAATTACATTGCTTAATTTGGATCATCTTCTTAGAGTAAAAGGGGGGGAAAGCATTTTCATTCTTATTTTATAAATAAGTGAGGTTGTAATAATAATAATAATTAAAAAATAAATAAAAACTAAGTTTCCTGAAAGCGGGTCCATGAATACTTTGATGAGAGCCATTATATGCTTTTTGATCTTTCCCATTATGATAGTCAAATCAATCATACAAGCATGATCACGATGAATCCAAATTAATTTTTTTTCTATTGGAGGGGTAAGATTTTATTTACAAATCACGTGAAAAAACTATTCAATTCCACGTATTTTTTCAGCCAGTCCAAAATAGTTCAATAAAGAGGATTTTTTTTTCCCTACAATTTGCACGTATTTTTAATATTTTTATAAATCCTTGACTCCGCTTAATAAACTAATATGGTGATTTTCCTGTTCAAAATTTATTATTAACATGGTTTTATGTTAAATTGGATGAAATTTAACTTGATCAGTCTATTTTTCTATGAAATCTATTAAAATTTAGATTAAACTCAATTTAATTTTAATTTAAAATGTAAAAAAAAATATTTTCTAATTTAAAAAAAAAACTCAGCACAACTAATTTAATCCATCGAGCTGGGTTTTGAAACCTAGTATATTCTACTCTTGATTCTATAACGAATATTTAAAAAAAAATTATATATGGATGAAAAATACATTATTTACATATCACCTCTTTTTTTTTTAATTATTTATTACCGCCATCTTCGAATCTTTACAAGTTAGGACTGAGAAACATTGATAGTGGGTGCATGGTTGTAACTATGTTTTAAATAATTTTTTTATTAAAATATGTTAATAATTTTTTTATATTTAAAAATTATTTTTTATATCGGTATATTAAAACAATTTAAAAAATATTAAAAATATATTAGTTTAAAATTAAATGTTAAAAAAATTTAAAAAATAAAATATAAAAATAAATAGCTCCAAATTATTTGGAATTTTATTTTTTTTATTTTGTCGTTCTCGTGGGAAAAGGAGCTAGAAGGTTAGCCGGGGAGACTAGAAAGTGTCCTTTGATGGGGGGGGGGGGCGGTTGAGATGCAAACAGGGGTGCCACGCGTTAGTTTCCACGTCTTTTGTTGGAGATTCATTCCCTTGCGTAACAAGTATCTAAATTCATGTGGACTTTCTTCCATGCTATCTGGCTATCTATGATAATAATAAAATAATAATGATAATGATAATGATAATATAAGGTGTATTTTAAAAGCTAATGCTCCATTAATATGATTAAATATGGGTTTATTTAAGGTAAATATCAGTTGCTCGGTGATTAAGAATACTCTAGATGCTTACCCACGGTTCCTCGTAGATGTTATTGTAGTTTCAAGAATTTTCACTGAAAATAAAAAAGTATATATATACATGTAGTCAAATAAATAAAAACTAGATGTTTTAATAAATAAATAAATAAATAACACAATTGATAACTAAAAACAAAATAAAAAATTAAGAAATACATATCAATTGAGATATTTAAAATTATAAAACATGGTATTTATTAGGTTATGTTTGCTAATTTTATCATTAAAATATTTTTTTATTCAATTCAACGATAATATAAATAAATATGCATATAATAAAATAAAATAAAAAAAATATTATACAATGTTGTTAATGTTAAAAATATTATTTATACAAAAATCATAACTTAAGAAAAAATACCAGGACTTTTAACACGTTGTCGATGCTTAACATCCCTTCCACTCTACTTTCTCTTTTTTCAAAGTTATCATTGACTAAAAAATCACAAGTAACTAGGCTTTTAATCATAATCAAAGGGCACGTGATAAAAATTAGAGGCAGCAATCAACAATGCTTTCCGCAAGGTTTTTTGTGTGGATGGAAAGTACTGGCTTTACTATTAAAATACCATGCATTTTTGTTTTTTATATAGTATCTTATTTATTTATTTTTAAGGTTTATATAACAGAATAGAAATATATGGAAAAATATGTAAATTTGTACTAATACACAAGTCAATGATAGATGTTGGCTCTTAAAATTACTGGGAAAAAGAAATCAACCCTTTATTAAAAAAAAATGGCACGTATTAACTTGCTAAATTAATATTATAATTTATATTATTTTACAATATATATTTTTAAATAAAAATATTTAAATTTTAAATTTATATAAAATCATATCACTTGTGATGATTAAATGATTAAAACTTTGATATAATATTTTATTTAAAAATTAAATCATCATATAAAATTTTAAAATATAATTTATATTATTTTTTATTATAACTCGCTTTATTCGCGTTATCATTCCTCACAAGCTACTAATTAGAACAATCAACAAGTCGAATATTATAATTATAATTTAAAATTAAAGATTTTTAAAAACATAATAAACAAGGCAATTAAATTAAATATTCTATGATGCATATTGTTTTCTTAATATATTAAAATATAATATGTTTTTAATTTTATTATTATATCACAATTATAAGAAAAATACAAAAAAATTATATAAATATTTTTTCAAATCAAAGGCAACCCGAACTCAAGAACAAAATGTGGGCTAATCTTCCCAAAGTAAAGTAAAGAAAAAAACTCCAACCCATAACTTTAAAATCGGGCCCAAGCCACTGTGTTGGTCCATGGCGGGAATCAGACCAGGTTTGACAAAGAAAAGTAAAAAAAACGTGTAAAACCGTTAGTTACCCGGTAAAAAATTAAGGGTACCCCGGTAATTAGCCGACAAGAAGCAGTTGAATTTTCAAGAATCTAGCCGCGATCTAAAGAGAATAGAGCGAAACGCGTGTAAACCACGCCATTTTCAACGGCAAATCCCGTAATTATTCTCAACTCAGATGCCAAAATGACCAATGGAATGAAAATATCTAGCCTCCCGAAACCATCACGGGTTCATGGCATTTATTCGATCATCCTTTTTATCATTTATGCCACTTTGGTCCTCTTTCTCTCATTTTCGTCGTTTCATCCCTTTATTCTATATAATTTGTTTTATCTTCATACCCTATTTACTTGCTCCCGATAATTATTTAAATTTTAATGAATATTTTAAATTATTTAAAGTTTCCCTTTCATCCATACATAACCATAATTACTGCTTTTTTAAAAAAAATATTATCTTCTGGTAATTGAAGAAAACCAAGTGATTACCGATATGAAGAGTAGGGATGGCACACAATAGGGAAAACAGTGTCCATAATAAATTAAATTGAGAGTAGAGGGACGAAAACCACCGCTAACTCAAACAAAGGCCTCCTTTCAAACCTCTCGAACTTTCCTCTCTCACAACCATCCCCTCGTTCTCAAAGATATTTTCTTCTCTCTCTACAAACCCACAAAGGACACAAACAGCCCTTTATAGCTTCAGTTCTCTTTACATCCCCGAGACAAAACAGAAGCAACAAGGCAATCTTCTCCTTCCGTGGCCGAAGTTCTTTGCTCCTTTCTTGTTTCTCTGTTATGCTCGCTCTACGAATTCTTTGACGACTGCTAGGCTTCCGGTCTACCGTTTTGTGAGAATTTCTAGTATTTAAGCGGTATGGATCGAGAAGGAGGGTCAAAGGGCGGATCTTGTTACTACACGGTCCTTGGGATTCGTAGGGATGCCTCCTCCTCTGATATCCGCTCTGCTTACCGAAAACTTGCCATGGTAAATCCAAGAATTTTAAAACAGCCCGCGTTTTGACCCTCCTTGCTGATTTATGATTTGCCCTTCTAGCAAAATCTTCTGAACTTTTTTTTAATTGTTACAGAAATGGCATCCTGATAAGTGGGCTCAAAATCCGGGTGTCGCCGGAGAGGCAAAACGGCGGTTTCAGCAAATTCAAGAGGCTTATTCCGGTGAGTTTGAGGGTGTTAATTGGGTGTCAGAGTTGTGTTTTTGAACTGAGAGTGATTATGGTTGATGGGTTCTTGCAGTTTTATCTGATCGATCGAAGAAGTCAATGTACGATGCTGGGCTTTACGATCCTCTAGAGGAAGAAGACGAGGTCTGTTTAAAATTATCTTCTCATTCTTACGAGGCCGAACAAACGGTGTCGTTTTTAGTTTATGGTTTGTGGTGGTTAATGATTTGACTTTTGCATATTCACTTTCCTGTTCGTGTAAAACATTTTTTAACCATAAAATGATAACTATACGTGAAGGGATGCAATGTATAATGCTTTCTCAAGAAAGTATGTTAAAAGAACATAATCTCATTTTATGGTAAATATATGGGTTTAAGAAAATTACAGTGTTTGGAGTATGTTAGCTTTTTTTAGTTACGTTTCACATTAAAAACACAAAGTATATAGTTTTTTTTTGTTTTTCTCTTACATAATGATTTGATTATCTAAAAAATAGAGAAAAAAATTTAAAAAAATTATTTTGATGCATTCTTTTCTGCTATTAATTGCAAGTTTGTAGTTGCTTAATCGTCTGGTTGAACCATGTTTAAACCCGACTCGATCACTATTAATTGTTGATATTACTTGGTTTAGGTTCATTAATTCCAATACCTTTGACCGTATGTCCGAATTTTTTTAATTTCTCAAATCAGGAATTTTGTGATTTTATGCAAGAGATGATCTCCATGATGAACAATGTGAAAGACGAGGTATGAAGTTTACTTTCCTATTTTGCCGCCCCCGTTTATGTAAATGTTAGTGGTTGTTCACTGGCCCATCTGAAAAGGGTATAATGGTAAACTTGACCTGCCGACGGGGTGTTGAATATTCCAGGGAGATAGTTTCGAGGATCTGCAGAAGATGTTTGTGGAAATGGTTGGTGGCAACGGTGCGAGCTTCGGTCTGGATGATGAAGCAGCGAGTACGAAGAGGGCAAGTGTCAGCACATCGAAAGGTAATGCGGCGAAGCGCAGCACCTCTTGCTGTTGATGCGTGAATCCGAGGGGATCACCAGCCCACATCATTGATCACCCACCCACCGCCCCCCCCCAATCTGTCGTACCCTTTTGGTTGTAAAATGGTGGTCCCAAACCAAAGAAAAAAAAATCTAATTGGGGTTTCTTGGGAAATCTGTTGTTTATTGTTGGCTAGTTTAGGTAACAGTGCAATTTGTTCTTAACTTGGAAGGCTTGCGATGATACTAGATTGAATAAAAATCTCTTGACCTTATTTCTGTTACTGTCTTATGTGTATATATTTCTCGTGCTTGTAATTGGCCGTATCACGTACTTTTTTGTTTGAGCAAGTGTCCTCGCCAACATGAGGCCACATGGGCAACCAATTCCATCTTAAAGCTCGCACAATTGGGCCATGGAGCATGGGAGTAATATTGTGGTAATAACTGTTATGTATAATTTTTTAAGTGAAAATTTATTAAAATAATGTTTTATTATTTACATTGACTAATCAATACAATTCAAGAATTATAAAAAAAATAATTTTTTTTAACCTCAAAGCTATGAGTTGCAGGCAATTTAATTTTGTTTTTTTAACTCCACACTTGTTTTGAAAAAAAAAAAAGTTTATGAGACCAATCGATTATTCTATCATTTCAATAAGGCAATGAGGTATTGGATGCGGGTTGGGTGGACTCTAAATTTTTATTTTTCTATTTTAAGGATATTGTTAAATTCTAGATCTGCCAAACCAAGGCCATTGAAAATGCTGAGGTTCATTTTGTTCATCTCATGGTGTAGCATGCAAAAGCTTTCACAGGGTCCATGGGTGATGGTGGTCTGTATGACAGACTGCTGCTGTGATGCAGTTCGGTACCGTGCCTATAGCGGCAGGATGCTTCTAGCTCTTGCAACTTGCAAACTTATGATAGATATTTATTTCTGGTTTTTTTCTCTTCAAGCCTTTGTTATTTTTTTAAAAGTTAATATAAATATAGGTAATCTTGCACCCATAACAATTAATTTTATAAGTTTTAAAATTAATAATTATATAAATTTTCAGTGATTAATATATAAACAATCAAGAATTTAAACTTGTAATTACAAAAAAAACAAATTTTTTAACTCTAAATTCTTACCACTTGAACACTATCTAAATGATTATTATTTTTCTATAAACATAAGTGATTAACGTTGAGTTATATCCCTTTTCTTGCCCCTATCAGAAAATAGAACTGACTAATCCTAAGTTAAAGGGTCGAGAAACTCAATACTACTATTCTTGAATAACTTGGAGCCGGGTCCTCTTTTTGCACTATTATAGATACGAAAATAATGGGAAAATTGAATTCAATTATCAACTGCTCCTATCAAAAATAGGATTGACTACGGATTTGAGCCATAGCACGTGGTTTCAAAAAAGCATATGATTTTTCCCATCTAAACAAAGCAGGTTTTATATTAAATAAAACAAGTTTTACATGAAGAAGATTTGGCTTGTATTAATTTATATTTTTTTATTAATATAACTAATTATATTAATTTACCTTTATAGTAACGTTGATATTGGCTTTTAAATCCTAAAATTAATGATAATATAAACTTTTAATTATTTTAAAATTTATAAAACTTGAATAAATAATTTTAAAAAAATAAATTTAAAATCTAAATAATTTAACCAAACCCGTGGAGTTTTATATTGGTGCTGTTATGCTGGGAGGATCATGGCATAAAAGATTTTTACCAGGGAGTTCAAGTGGGCTGCGGCAACTAGGAGATTTTTTAGTTAACACCCGCAAGTTGCGTTGTGTGATGCTCGGGAGAAGAGGGGTGAATGACAATTCAAGATTTTTCTTTTTTTTTTAAACCATTTAAAAAAGATTTTTAAAAAAATTGAAGGTGAGAAAAAAATTTAAAAAATAATTATAGGGGTAATTTTTTTAATTAGAGAGTAGCTTTAATAAAAAAAGAAAAAAAAAGGCAAGATTTTTGCCAATTTTCTGAATTAAAAGAAAAGGGTTTCCTTGAAAAAATAGAAAGAAAAAGTGATGGTCCAATTAGACCAGCCCATAACCCATTTTGGATCCAGACAGCACCAACCTGTTATCTTTTCACTGCCAAGAGAGGGAGGTAATCGCTGCTCTGTGAAACACCAGCCTCACGCTATACCCTCCACTTGGATGCCATAGTTCAACTCAGGGCTTGAATCAGACAAGCCAGAACAAAGAAGATCGGGACCCAACCTTTTGAGCTGAATCGATGTTCCATCACCTTGAAGCACCCACTTGGGTTACATGCCCACGTTACCAGGACAAGCTGACTGCCAGGTGGATAGATGAGTTTTGTAATGGTACTTCTTTACTTCCGATGTGGGATTGCTGTCTCTCTTTTTCGGGGGTCCGTCATGCTGTACTCTCATTTTACATCAAATCACAAATGAGATGGGGAAATCTGGGCAGTAAAAATACTATTAAAAACAAAAGGGATAAGAAGCTGAATAAAAATTAAATTGAATGTGTTGTGATTGGTTTAGATCAAACAGAAACAAAGCAATAAAAAAAAATATATTGAAAAAATACATGAAAAATTTATGATGTAAATTATGAGATCACAATAAAATTATATTTTTTTTAAAAATAATTAAAATAATAATATTAAAAAAACAAACAATAAGATCACGAACCTGAATATCTAATAAATTAAATGTTGGAAAATAAAATTAATAAAAAATTAATTACATAAAAATATCTAAAAAAATAGGATGAAAAAATAATAATTAGAAGTATAAAAAATTTCAATTGTAGAGTTAAATTAATTAAAAAATAGTTTTAATAAAAAAACAAAAAAAACGAGGGTTAAACTAATAAAATAAAAAAAAAATTGATTGAATGATAAAATTAAAATATAAATTTTTTTAACAAAAATACCAATGATTTTTTTTTTAAAAAAGACTAAAATAAAAAAAAAAACTCTTGAAAAATTATAATTGAATGACTAAATTGAAAAAAAACTTATATAAAAGAATAAAAAAATTAAAAGAATGATGGCTAAAAAAATATATGGAAAAATGTACTTAAAAAACTAAATTGAAAAGAAAAAAAATTTATACATAGAAAAGTTATGAAATAAAAAATTATGAGAATGAAAAATAAAAATTAAAAATTAAAAATAAAAAAGATAACAATATACATTTCTTGTAATGAAAGAGAAAGGAAAAGGGAAAAATCAAACATTTACTAGTGGTAATTTTACTAAGCTGTCATGTACCACTCTATATAAAATAAAATATATATATAAAAAAAAAATAAAAAGACATTTTTGATCACTGGAGACATCAGACACATCTTCTGAATGGTAAGAACAACACTTACTCGACAAGGCATGTGATGGGTTTTTTCAATTAAAAATATTACTCTAGTAGTAAATTACTACTTTACCCTTATGAAAACCAACATTTGAAAACAAAACTGGAACCAAAAGAATCTAATACCCATGATGCAATGCATTAAATTTCTTGCACTGATGCATTTTATAATTCTCTTGTTCTTGAAACCAAGAATACTTAAATATCCCTACCCTAAACAATTGATTTTTTTAATTCACGGGTTATTCTAGTTATTTTATTATTTATAAAAATATTTTATGGACAAAAATATCTTCACTTATATTAATAAAAATGAAAGACACGTGAAAAAAAAATCAAAACATCCCTAATTTAAATTCAAAGAACAGGCAATTTTTTTTTTACCAAGGCCGTAGAAGTCGGTTTATTATAACATTACACTAAATCCATGTGAAATTTAGTATATTTGTTATTATTAATTAACGTGGGATACTCTTTTATTTTCATTTGCAAAAATCCCAGCCTCGGACGATTAGACTACGTTAAGTTTTTGTTAGGCCACTGGTCCCTCTACTAGACCAACCATTTTCAGACCCAGGACATTTAACATGTGAATTTACTGATGGATCCGGTGTAATAATTCAACCTGGCTTCTGCAAGCTTGTCATGCTTGCAAGACCGGGTCTCGAAACTTACCTGGAAAAGGATACGGGCTATTGGGTTAATCCACAAATCACGGATTAATCATTTTAATTAAAACAATGCTATTTTACTTTTAAAGAATATTATTTTTTAAAATTAAATCCTTCTAGTTTCGATAAAATTTAGCTAACCTCAATTTAAGATTGGACAAAAGGTAAACTACAGATCACCCCCCTAAGTTTCAGATTTGTTAGTTCCTGCCTAGACTCTTTAACTTTATGACTTGCCTCTGTTTAAGGTTGTACATTTATTTTTCATACGTTTTACTACATGGCTTAATATAATTCGTTAGTTTTGATTATTTTTTCAACATTTCCCTGAATTTTGGTATTAAAAATGGCATGCATCTCATTGAGACACTTAACAAAATTTATAGTTTAAATAGATACTGGCATAACCTCAGAGGGCTATTTGAAGATTTAATTATAGTTATAAGAACCGGTATCTGATTTACCTAATTTAATACCGTGATTATTGTTAATGTAATTAACCGAGATCAACTCATGTTACCTCAATAAATTTCATTTGAATATCGTAGTTTTATGGCCCTCGCGCTGTGACATGCAGAAACCAGTATACATAAAACATATAGTTTTATTATTATTATTATTTTAAAACTCAAATCATCCACGTGGATCAAATACAGGTTGCTCGGTGACTCGGGCTTGATGCGATCAAAAATCACCCCTCAATCTTGTTCACTCTTTTTATTTTTAATTCTTTTATGGTTAAAACAATGTTCTTTTTATTTATTTATTTTTAAATTGGGATGTGGAAAACTCGCTCCAGGTTGGATAATAAAAACAACGACTATTTCACCTCCGGAAACGGCATCGTTTTAATTAGATGCAGATGCAAGACCCACCGCCACC
The DNA here is from genome assembly GCA_015708895.1 of Populus ilicifolia. NCBI lineage: Eukaryota > Viridiplantae > Streptophyta > Magnoliopsida > Malpighiales > Salicaceae > Populus > Populus ilicifolia. The sequence continues at coordinate 858,497 of SRLM01000489.1, read as the reverse complement.
GATACCTTGCAGGTAGGCCATCACTTCTCTCCCTTCACTTTCAAAATTCAAATCATCTCAGCTAATGGCACATCTCGTAATACAATCACGATCCAAGACCACTTTCTAACCAAACCCTATATACAAGTACCTCTCTCCCACAGCTTCCTCTCTCTCTCTCTAACTTTCAAAAATCAAACAAAAACCTCGAATCCCCATCTCTCTCTCTCTCTCTCTCTCTCTAAAACCCTCAGTTGATTGTTTGATTTATCGCTTAATCACTCAATCAAGTCACCAATCCAAAATAATCTTCTAATTAGTTATTCAATTAATCTAAAACGATGTCGTTGAGGCCGAGCGCTAGGACCGAGGTCCGCCGTAACAGGTACAAGGTGGCGGTGGATGCGGATGAGGGACGGCGGAGGAGAGAGGATAACATGGTGGAGATCCGTAAGAATCGGAGAGAAGAGAGTCTTCAAAAGAAGAGACGTGAAGGACTTCAGGCACAAGCCATCCCTGCTGCTCTTCACTCTTCCGCTGCTGAGAAAAAGGTTAGTTTCGTAATTCCATGGTCCTTGTTCTGGCTTTTGGTTGTTATTCGATTCAGTGTCTCTGTGTGTAGGGTTTGAGAGAAATTAGGTTTATTTATTTAATTTTGTTTTGATAGTGAAATTTAATTATCTGCTGTTGCTTGGATGGTTAAGATTGGGAGGAATTGGTTGCTGGTAGTTCGGTTTCAGTTTCGCTCTGCCTGGCTGGAGCTTTACAGTGTGCAAGCTTTGTCAGAATTAGGATTTAGTTTGAGTTGGCGTTGGAGTTTTGATGGATGGATTGAATTTTATTGGTTTAGTTTGTGAACTGTGAGTTGGTTGAATGGGTTATGCATGTGATGGTGTGTAGTCCTGTGGAATTGTCTGTTATGAGAATTGGTTAATTCTGGTTTGGTGATTCTAATTTCGTTAACACTCGAGCTCTTGAGGGTTTAGACTTTAGATGGTGGATACTCGTGATTTAGGTGAAATTCAAATACATTATTGTTTTTATTTTCGAATTGGTTCAGTTTTGGTGTCTTCTTAAAGATGTATCAGTTTTGATTTATTCTTTATATGTTGGAATTGGTTGACAGCAGTTGGAACATCTGCCATCAATGGTTGCGGGTGTTTGGTCTGAAGATGGTAATCTGCAACTGGAGGCGACCACTCAGTTCAGGAAATTACTTTCAATTGGTGAGAAACTGCTTCCTGCAGTGTATTTCATAATAGTATCAATGCTATTGCATAACATGTTTCCGTTGTCAATTTCTGTTGCCAGAGCGCAGCCCGCCTATAGAGGAAGTTATACAAGCTGGCGTCGTTCCTCGATTTGTTCAATTTCTTATGAGGGAGGATTTCCCACAACTGCAGGTATCATAGATGCTTTCAGCTATACCCTTTGTTTCTTTTTTCATTTTTTTTGTGGTTGTATATACCAAAGAATTCAGTCAGGTGAAAATTACTGTAGTTCGAAGCTGCTTGGGCTCTCACAAACATTGCTTCTGGGACATCAGAGAACACCAAGGTGGTGATTGATCATGGAGCCGTCCCTATATTTGTACAACTTCTAGGTTCTCCAAGTGATGATGTTCGTGAGCAGGTATAAAAATAGAACATGACCAGCATTAATTGGTTTAATTTTCTTTTGCTTTATATTTTTTTAGGCTTGGCTTAGGTCTGAACAATGTTGTTCAGTGTGCATGAACTTGGCATTTATTAATTAACAGCACCAAGTACTTATCATGCTAGATAACAGTGTCCAGTCTCCTTCCTTAACTTTTTCAATGTGTAGGCTGTGTGGGCATTGGGAAATGTTGCTGGAGATTCTCCTAGATGCCGTGATCTTGTCCTTGGCCATGGAGCTTTGCTTCCTTTGCTGGCACAATTAAACGAGAATGCCAAGCTTTCCATGCTCAGAAATGCTACATGGACACTATCAAACTTTTGTCGAGGCAAGCCACAACCTCCTTTTGATCAGGTTTGATTAATTATTGGAGCGCTTTACTTCTTTTTAACCTGATATGCAAAAAAATCATGCTCCATGCTTCATTTGTTGTCACTTGATAATGCCCTTGCCATTTAATTTTTTTTTGATAGTCACAAGGGATGCAGGGAATTATTTCTGTGTAGCATTGTTGTCTTGAATGATTGATGTCTATAACATTTTACGCGATGGTTCTTATGCCATAGTGTTGTTGTCTTCTTGTTCTAATTTCATTTAATAGGTTAAGCCTGCACTTCCAGCTCTTGCTCGCCTTATTCACTCTAACGATGAGGAAGTCTTAACTGATGCATGTTGGGCACTCTCATATCTATCTGATGGTACGAATGACAAAATTCAAGCTGTCATTGAAGCAGGAGTCTGTCCACGGCTAGTTGAGCTTTTGCTGTAAGTATTAAATTCTTTTTGACTGATCTCTGTTATACATGGTCGTGGGACTTGCAATTTTATTTCATTGTTATGTTCCCAAATTCATTACTTTTCTGGCCTATTTCAGGCATCCATCTCCTTCAGTCCTGATTCCTGCTCTTCGCACTGTTGGAAATATTGTCACTGGGGATGATATGCAGACACAGGTATGTAGCACTTTTTAGGTTTGCTTTTCTGTAATGTGCAAAAAAGGTTTACTATTTAGCTATCTCATGTTACATCTAGAAAATTCTTTTATTTGAGATATTGGCTCTGTCTTACCACTCCTTTCAGCACCTCAATGATATCCCAGATGGAGTTAGTAAGGATTCAATATAATAGGTGTAGCATCAACTCCACTTCCACCCCTGTATTTGATGGAACCTGAGGTTATGATGAGTTTGTGGCCTAGATCAAAGTACATTTTATCTGTAGCAATTGCTTAAACAGCTATACCTTGTAGGTTACTGTGAATTATTAACTATACTTCATTTTCATCATATCAATCCAGTCAAGTTTACTAAATAATTCCAGTGTGTTGGACAATAGGTTTTTCAACATTTCAACTCATTTTGGTTATATAGCAGCTCCACTTATCTTGATAATAGAGAGGAAATTTGTTTTGAAGCACTACACATTTCGATGAAAAGGGTACAGTAGTAGGCTTGTTATATATTGAAGGGGTAAGGAGCAGGTATGGTTATAAGCAAAATATAGTTGGTGGAGATGGAAATACGAGCGTCTCTTCTTATCTCATAATTGTAAAAAAAAGAGTTGAATTTTATTATTTTCTGTTATTGGGCTATTCAATAGGAATGTGCATGTAGATGCTTACCATTCCAAGTAGAGATTTGTTTGTCTGAGATGCTAATGTTGTTCTGCTACCATGTAGTGTATTATCAATCATCAAGCATTGCCTTGCCTTTTGAACTTGTTGACCAACAATTATAAGAAGAGCATCAAGAAGGAAGCTTGTTGGACCATCTCTAATATAACAGCTGGTAACAAAGAGCAGATCCAGGTAAATCAGATACACGTGTTGGTAACATTTGTTTCTTCAATTGCATTGATTTAGTCTAGACGAGGACTTGGTGTTTTCTGCACAACTTATTCATGAAATATTTCAGGCTGTAATTGAGGCTAATCTTATCGGTCCACTTGTACATCTGCTTCAAAATGCTGAGTTTGACATCAAGAAAGAGTCTGCATGGGCAATTTCAAATGCTACATCTGGTGGTACTCATGAACAAATCAAGTAAGCAGTAGCCTTACACAGTTTGAAAAATATGTTTTCAAGTTGTAGCGTGTCTCAATGAGCCTGCTTATCTGTGTGTGCTCTGTACAGGTACCTTGTTGGCCAGGGTTGTATCAAGCCCTTGTGTGACCTTCTCATTTGCCCTGATCCAAGGATTGTAACAGTCTGTTTAGAAGGCCTTGAAAACATCTTAAAGGTAGGAGAAGCCGACAAGAATGTGAGTAACACTGGAGGTGTAAATCTTTATGCTCAGATGATTGATGATGCTGAAGGATTAGAGAAAATTGAGAATCTACAATCTCATGACAACTCAGAGATATATGAGAAGGCAGTGAAGATTCTCGAAACATATTGGTTGGAGGAGGATGACGAGACAATGCCACCAGGTGATGCTTCCCAATCTGGGTTCCAATTTGGAGGCGACGCTCCTGCTGTTCCTTCTGGTGGATTTAACTTCGGCTAAAGGTATATATTATGATGGTTCATATTGTAGTAACCCTGGCTCGCTTTTGGTGATCGGAATGGAGAGCCAATGGGCATCTTTCTTTGCGACCGAAAACGTCCCAAAAAATGAAAATATTTTTCCAGCACTCAATGATGTATTATTGATTGCAGGAGTTTTAGCTGCTGCTCCATTGAAGTGTGGTGAGATGGTTCAGGTCAGATGTCTTGTTGTCTCAGTGATGAGATTGGTGTCAGGTTCAGGTCAGGTGTCTTGGCGACGTAGTGGTGAGATGGTTCAGGTTCAGGTCAGGTGTCTTGGTGTCATGTCTGGTCTATCTCCGGTCCCGGGTGATAGGGTGTTGGACTGGCTGGGGTCTTACCAAGGCCGGAAGAGAAATGTGATTGGTGGCATGATTGACTTTGGGTTTTCATGTCTAGAATATTTTGGGAAACCTGAGTTCATTTTAAAAGTAGTCCTCGGAGATTGGGCTCTCTTATAAAACGGATGTTTGAGTCTTTTTTCTTTTAAAAATATTCTTCTTTTGTCCCCGTCGTCGTCCCTGCAGCTGTAAATCTCATCTCTTCTTCTCTTTCAACAGTTTGCCGATTTTGGCACTCACAAAATCTTTACATTGCCATGCTTGTATTTACAAGCTATGTTGGAATGATGTTTCCTTTACACTGCAAGAGTCGGTTGCAAACATTTTTTTTTTCTATAAGTGAGAGTCAATATGTTATCTCGGGTTTGGACCATTTGCAGGGTCAAAACTCAATGTTGAAATAACTACTCTAATTGATAATAGGACAGCCTTAAGAATAGATCATCCTGATCAGATCATCATTTGAAACACCCTTAAATTTGATTAGTGTTGTCAAATCTCTACTCCTTACGGAGGCAAGAACTAGAGCACACAGTAATGTTGCTGCTAGACATCAAAATTTAGCTCTGCCCAAATGAGAAAACTTAAGGGTTTCACAAGAAAACATCACTTCAACATAAATGGAAGCATCACTCGTTAGCACTAGCAGAAGGTCAGGTGCATTTGTCTTCAAATAAATAAATCCTAAACGGCTGTGTTTTAAGACAGAAAACTTCATAGACAAGCTAACTAGGTTAATAAGGTGTTCTGGATATACATGATTTAACATAGACGATACAAGATCTAGCCATGTATGGAGGAGGAGGGTTACCTTGATGTCTCGTCAGCCCGAGTCTAGTGAAAGGGTAAAAAGCAGGTTATTTTACCACAAACACACTGTTTCATAATTATATTTTTAAGTAAAAGATTAGGTTGGCCTCACCTGATTCTTGATCCTAGCCTTAAGCCAGGTTGAACCTCATTTGAAATCCTATAACTATTACTCCTGTAACTATAACGAGTACGAACACTAATTCAACACTAAGAATTAAGGTATTTTTAACATGAAAAAATTAATAGTTAGCCTCGAGTGCATAACAGATAGAATTTTTAAAAAATTTAATTATTATTTTTTTATCTGAGTATGTTAAAAATAATTTTTTTCAAAAATAAAAAAATATTATTTTAATATATTTTAAAAATCAAAAGCCGAGCCCAGATTACACTGCATAAAAGCCAGACTTTTAAGTAGTACAATATACCTTTTAAATAGTATAATTATATTGTAACAAGTAATTGTATTGCAAGCACTTAAAGTTAATCCTAACTTTAACTAGGTATTTTTATTGAGATTCAAATTATATTATATAAAAGTCCTGCTTTTAAATACAATTACATTGTACCAAACAATTGTATTACAAACACTTAAAGTTAATCCTAACTTTAACGAGGTATTTTTATTGAAAATAAATATAGCTCCGGAGATGGTATATGTTATCTATTTATTTAATCTTGAACTCCAATGCACAACTAATTGCTGTGGTTTTGAATTCTTAAACTTCTTGATGAAGCAAAAAAAAAGAAAAAGAAAAGGAACTGTTCCTCACTTTAAATGTAAAGATTGGAATGGTAAAAAGGGGTGGCATTCTGAATACACGTATATATTTTTATAATTACTAGTGGACCTTCTTCACCGAGAAATTAATAAATTAGAAAAATAAAAATTACTTGTCACGTGTCAGCTCAATTCGTTGGCATAATTTAGCGGACAAAACACATCAATAATTCATAAAAAATACCAGTTTTTATATCCGTTTTACTATCATTATTGATGATGGATATTCATGCATGTCTGTGTTCAATACATGGTACATTGTATCTCTACCAATCCATGAATGGAGACATTAAAATTACAGTAGATTTATATACACGATCAACATGGTAGAAAAAAAAGGGTTTTGTCTGTTTGTGTTTTAGTTTGGAATAGCATTAGGATTCAAAAAATACATTAAATTAATAATTTTAATGTTTTTTATTATTATTTTAGTGTGTTGATATCAAAAATAAAATAAAAATTTTAAAAAACATTGTATTTTCAAATAAAAAATATATTTTTAAAAAACCTATACACTATAATGCCACACATGCATTAGGTATAGCTCGCTTTAAAAAAAAAATAAAACTGAAAAACAAATAGCTAATAACCTGTTTATTTTATTTTATTTTGTGTTTTTACATGATTTGATATATATAATGACCATCCCCACTCCAAACAAGGACATCCATCAGGAAGGGTCTGGGATTAAATTTCATTGTATTGTGTATATTGACCTAGCTGAGAATTCCAATCTCTCACGCATCCAAACATGGGTTAACTTTTACGTTTCTGCGTTGTCCGAGTGACCTGAGGAGCAGAAAAGGAAGTAGATTTTCACGCAATTTCATGTTTAACCAGGAAAAGCTAGAGCAACTTTCTCTCCTGTCCCCATCGCATGCTTTGCTAGGTCAAAAACTCGACTCGAACTTGTGGGTGATCGAATGACAAGATAAAATATACACTCCTGGGTATTCGAAGTGGTATCTTAGAAAATATCCAAATACATGTTGGAAACTATTCAATCAATTTTATTTATTTTTAATTATGAAATCTATACGGGATTGTGCTGGATTATAGATGACCTAACGTTATATAATAGATAACTCGAGAGAGGTGGTTCGATGATTGAGAAAATATACCCTGCCTTTTAGGTTTTTGGATCCAGACTTTGTAGCTAGAATGTATCAGAATAATTTATTATTTTTCTTTGAATATATTAGATCAATAGGACGCCAGCCGTGTGTTGTTAAAAAAAATTATTTGAGAAGAGAATTCCTTACTTTAAAATATAACTTTCTAGTTATTTTTTTTACTATTCAATATTGAATTAATTAAAAATTAATTTTTTTATTGTTTTTATAAAAACATCTCAATTATATAATTATGAGTTTGACATATAAACCTAAATTAATTTAAGTGGTTTGTTTTTAATTATTTTTTTAATTTTATTATTTAATATTACATTGATTAAGAAATAAATCTTATAATAAATTTTGATTTGTTTTATATAAAATTTATTTTAATTTTATAAATTGAATCTTAAATTTAGTAAATTAACTCATGATAATTAGAGTTAATCTATTATATTTTTATTTTTATTTTTTTGATTAAATTATATTTTTAATGATTTCAGGTTTTGTTAGACTTGTTAAATTAATTATATGGTATTATATCAATTTTCAGTATAATTTAGATTTTTTAAAATTTAAAAAACTGATTTTTCCCGTGGTTTGGCATCGCACCAGTCTATGTCTGCACTATAGTTGTCAACTGTTTTTTAAGGTGCTACACAAAAAGTAATAATCAAAACCATCTTAGATTAATGGCAGTGGATTGCAGGGATAAACTAAAATCTAAAATAAATGGAGAATAACTTTATCGGGTTAGATGTTCTTGGGGTTGTAAACATACTTGGTAGTTGAGACGGCTACGGAAAATTCATTTTTTGGCATGATTCCATGTTAACTGGGGCACAGAGCTGCTACAGCTTCTCTGCTCCAAGCACCAGCAATTGTCCTGTTCTAGAGAGAAAGATACAGAGGGCTCAGCTTTTCATGCCCATCCCTCTAATGGTTCTTAACATAAATCCCATTAAACAACTCCCCTGTGCCATTGAAAGCAGAGCTTCATCTCAGACCACATCTCTTTCTCCGGCCTCCCGTGACACGTCGCTTTCACTGGCGTCGTGAAATACTCTTCTTGCTGTGGCCCTTTGTGCACTGATCAAGGTGTGTTTGGACGTTCCATCAGAGAAAATCTTGTTTTTTTTTTTATTAATCTTTTTATCCGTGTTTTCACTTTCTTTTTTCCAAGTTTATATTAAAAATATTTTTTTAAAATATTTTTAGTAAACAAATCCGCTTAATTCCAGTTTTTTCTTTTTATTTCTTGCCGTGACTTTGTTGCTTGAACATCCCATACACATTTTAATATTGCTTTTTCATCCATTTAATTTAATTTTTAATACAGAATTAAAAAAATCACTGTTATTAAATTTGGTTTGGTCAGTGAGTAAAGAAGCGAGTTGATTTATTTCTTGATTGAATTTAAATGGAAAAAAAAATAAATGTTAAGAAAATCAAATCATGATTGACACTATTTAATCTAGTCTTAATTTTTTATTTTATTTTTTCCCATTAAATAAATTAACTCGCACACCTCATAACTTTACTATGCCTGCAACATGCATGCGTGATATTTCCTAAGTAACACTTCATTAATTACATGTTAATACATTTTAAATATAACAAATGTGTCCATAAGAAATATATATTAAAAGATGCCTCAATCTATTAACAAAACAGTAAAAATGCAAACCATCCGTGCATGTAAACACGTGTCAAAAGCCCATCAATTTTTTTGGCGGGTGACGTGTCACTCAAAGTTCCTTCACCTCTTAAACATTTCCATTCCACCAACAAAACCCTCGAGCTAATGGCCCCTGAGGAGCTAACTCAAACCCTTTCTTGTAATTTCACAAACCCCCAGGAACTCTCTAGGGTTTTTTTGTGCATATCCAGTGTCCACCCCCAAAGAGCCACTGACAAGTGACAGAGAGAAAGCACCCTCGCACACACCCATCCCCTGCTCTCCCTGTCCTCCACCTCACCGCTTCTCTCTGTTTCTCCATTTCTTGCCTTGGTTTCAACTCTCACGAAAACATTTCCTTTTCTCCCCTTTCTCCTACAAAATGGTAGTGATAGTGTCATGCCCTTCTTTTATTTTCTCTTGTTCAAGAAATTATTTTTTTAGTAACTCATCAAGAAATGATTAGACCTTTGCAAAGTCACCACCTTAATACCTCAATAATCTTAAAAATCTAAATCCAGTGGTCTCATACAGTAAATTCTCCTCTTTCTACTTTGAACCAAGAGAAACGAGAAAAAAAGTTTGCTCAATACACGGGTGTGATCATGGATCTTAAAGGAAGGGTAAGTAGTGTCAACAAAATGATCAATGCTTGCTTCTTCTTCTCTATGTTTTTATTTTTTTGGTGTGTAACACGATACTGGTACGTGGTACAGAAATCATCACGTGAAGAAGAGAGTTGTGGTAGTGGTGATGTTGAGGACAAGAAGGCTTGTACTGATTGTAAGACTACTAAGACCCCATTGTGGAGAGGTGGACCAGCTGGGCCCAAGGTGTGTATGTTTGTTTTTGGTCCATTACAATCTTGTTATCTTCCTTGTTCTGTTCATTTGGCTTATGGGTTTTTGACTTTTTTATCTGGGTCAGTAGTTTCCACATATGGGTTTTTGGTGTTTGAGGTTGTCTAATCTTTGTGCTTTTTGTAACATGCAACCTAATCTTCTTTCCCTCTTCCTTTTCTTCTCGGGCTTTTGATTTTTTGATCGGGGTGATTTCTATTTTCAAATGGGTTTGGTAGTTTTTGCTGGGGTATGTATTTGGGTCGCTATATGTGATTGCTAGTGCATACCTTGTTTATTTATGTTTACTCGGTCAAAGTTTGTGATATATTTTGACTGGATGGTCTTGGTATCTTCAATGGGGCCTTGTATTGGTCGCCATTTTTGTGTTTTAAAGTTGTCTGTTCTAGCTGCGTGTCATTTTGACTTGTGGGTCTTGGCATTTTCAATTTGAGCTATATAGTGACCACTCTGTTTTTTCTCGTTTTTATGGTTTTCCTTGTCTAGGTTAATGGTTTTTGACCTGTGGGTATTTTTTTTCCAGTCACTGTGTAATGCTTGCGGGATCAGATACAGAAAAAAGAGAAGTGTGATGAGATTAGAGAAAGGTCCAGAGAAGAAAAGGGAAAAAACTACCCCCAGCAACACCACTACTGCCACAGACATTTCCACGATCACTACAGCCACAACAACAAACACTGCTCAGGTTGTTAGCGGCAACGGACTGATCAGTGAGTCCTTGAGGATGAGCTTGATGGTTCTGGGTGAAGAAATGATGCTGCAAAGACCATCGGTTGTGAAGAAACAAAGGTGCCAAAGGAAAAGGAAGCTGAGAGAGGAAGAGCAGGCTGCCTTTTCTCTGATGGCTCTGTCATGTGGTTCAGTCTTTGCATGATAGAGGAAATAACGTAGGCGGTAGTACAAAAATAGGGACGAAGATAGAAGAAAACCCTGACCTTAACTTACCCAAATACCTTTTGTTGTTCCTCTTTAGGTTAGAAAGAGAAGAAAAACCGCACCACAAACGAGGGTGCTTAGGTGTTTGATGAAATGGAATGAGAAAAGAAATGCCCTCTGTAATGGTTTTTTTGTTTGTGGTGCGGTTTTTCCTCATTCTGGAGGAAGTATAGTCAAGGGAGACAGTGTCATTCCTGTTTTGGTGTGGCATTTGTATATACTGTTCTCGGAATTAATGAAGAAATTAATATTTGTTTAGCAAGTTGAGTAGCGTATATTATGATAATTATGCGGACACGACACGGTTACGAATCGGGCTTAACTTCTCACCGGTCCGGTTTAATATAAGAACTTCCTCGCCGGTCTTGTTTGATCTGGTTCCGTTTCCCCTTCTGCTTTGGATCAAACATTATTAAATGAAGCGAAAGCCTACTTGGTGGTATAAAAAATGCTATCAGCTTGAGCTCGATATTGCATGCGGCGCAAAGGGGCAAATATTGCTGTCATGGAGTCAGTCGCTGGGGGGGTGTGCTTGGATTATGTTGAAAATAATTTTTTTAAAATAAAAAATATTATTTTAATATGTTTTTAAATGAAAAATCACTTCTCTAAATACACGCTTAATAATATAATATGAGCTTTCATCTGCTTCAGAAAAATGCCTTCACTCGTCACCACCTCCCAAACACAAGCACGCTTTCCTCTGCATATGAGGTTTGACTCTCCCCATTTTGTTGAAGGCTGATGCAAGGATTAATTCTAGAATGTAGTTTTTAGCATCTTATTTTATTCAAATATTATACGATGAATCTCTGTGCTTCGTTTAGCACTGCGCTGCGTTTTTTTTTAAATTATAAATTATGTTCATGAATATATTAAATTTATATTTTTATTAGTTTTGAAACAGTGATATCAAGAATAAAAATCTTTAAAAATATTATTTTAATATATTTCTTATTAAAAAATACCTTGCATCATAGACTATATTACTATATTTTCCCTCCCATTTACATTTTATATTGGATGACTTTTTTTTTTGGTTGAGCTTTATTTTTCTTCCATTGCATGTAATGTTGACAAGACATCGTGCGTTGAGATTTTATTTCCTTCACGCATTCTTGAGAATTAAAATTGTTTGTGAAGATCTTAGAGCTGAACCAGAGGTCAATGAAATAAAACTTCAATTTATAGTATAAAAAATAATTAAAAGAAAAGGAATCCAGATAAAAACAAAAAACAACGAGGATTTTTTTTTTTATTTTTGCTAAAAAATATCATTTTCAACCAAGAAAATTCATTCATGCAACTTTCAAAATAAAATAAATCGATAAAAACCTCAATCAAACTGAAATTTTGTTTTTTCAAAATTGTGAGATAATAATAAAAAAAGTAGTGGATCCGGAAGATATGGATCAGGACACGCAAGTAATGGGTCTCCACTTCAGAGTTTCTTTAGCCGTCACGAAATCCTCATCTCCATGACTTAACACTGAAGGATCCTCCTCTCTTCACCCATATAGCCTAGCCTAATCTCTCCCTTTCTTTCTAAAAAGTTTCGACTTTCAACTTTCAAGCTCATTGAAGAATGCACTCTGAGCCCATTTCAAGTTTCTCTCAGGCATGGCTTCTCTATCTCTTTAAAGGCTTCTTTGTTTGAGTTTAATGTTCTTAAATGCTTTAACATTTAGGTTTTTTAATCTTTCTTTTCTTGATTGAATTCTGGTTGCATTGATTATGAGAGATAAAGATAGAATCTTTACTGAACTATAGTTTTTAAGTTGTTTTCTGAAGTGTAGATTGTGTAAGCTGAAGAAGAAAAACTAGAAAGCAGATTCCATTTTTATGTCAAAGTTGTTATCCTTGTGTGTCAATTCAACTACGTGGGATGATTAAATTTTTAAAATATAGGCGGGTCAGTTTTGGTTACGATGATTATGGTTTGAAATGCATGCTTTTAAGGATTTGTTTGATATGTTACAAGCTTTATTGAAGAACTAGAAAGCATCCATTTTTCTACTAAAGGGCCTTGGTGTGCCAATTCAATTGTGCGAGATAGAAAAATTCTATCCGGGCCATTGTTTTTAAGCTGAATTGGGAGTTTTCAGGACAGTTTGGCTTTTGGGATCACATGGTTTAGGGACGTCTGTTTGAGAGAGATTTGTTTGATAAGTAGTGTTTTCTTGTGAATTATGGATGGTTTTTGAGCTGACGATTATTGAAGTTTATTCCATGATTGGCAGTTTGTTTTGTCTTGGGATTTGGGTTGTAAACTTGATTTAATTTGATAATTGAGATATCATTGATGATTTTGCCTTTTTCACATGTTTCTTCGTTGAGTATACGTGAAAAGCTCAGTAATTTTTGAAATTCAAGCTTTTTGGGTATCAAATACCATAGAATACCAAGTTTGGAAACTAACTTTTGATATAATTTCACTAAGTCATAAAAACCTCTTTTTCCCCCCTGATAATATAACTCTGAACCAGTGAAGAATCATGAACAGATACTAGTAATATTGCATTTCTTACATTTGGTTAACTTTTATATGGAAGCATCTTTATGCTTAGTTTTGCTCTGCTGTCTCTTTGTTATAGTCTTTATGCAGTGGTAATCAGTCTGCACTTTGAATTCTGAATTGCTCTTCTGCATTAGTTTTAGGGTTTATAAGGGCTCTTAAAATGTGATGTGTTCTTTGAGGTTCAGTACCAGCCCCTCTGGTACATAAACATCATTGTTGATGGAACGGGATGACTTCTGATTATTTGCTTGTAAAGGGTATTTTGATGGATAAAGGAAGGATGCCGAACCATCAATATCAATTGCTTAGATGTGTCAAGAGACCATGCTGTCTGGATGCACACAATTTTACTGAACTGTCCATGTTGTTATGCTCTTATGCAAAATGTCAGAGATTTAGTTCAGAGCGATATTGTTTCATCAGTTCAATTCACTCTTCATTCTCAGGTCTAAGCAGATTACACTTGTGATGCGAAATATATCTTTGAAATCTTGCTCGGTTGTAGTTCACGAGTTGCATGAGGACAGTTCTAATGTGCTTCTCAATCTTGCAAGTTCCCAGATGCAGAACCCATAACTTAGCTAATTTTTGGAGGGAAAGCTCTCATAGTTTAAATAGAACCTGTGGCAAGAATTCCAGCTTTCGATTGCTGGGTTCCAAAGCCAACAGGATGGAAGGAGGATACAGTAAAAGATGGATCAGAAGACCTGTAAGTACCAAAACAGGAGGAGAAAGCCAAACTACTCGAAAAGGCAAATCAACCACCATTGGACATGAAATTCCGGATGGAACAGTTTCAACTAGGTCTGCATTGAATATAAAAAAAACAGAAGTAAGTGATTTCCATAGAAATCGATACTGTGATATTCAACAAAAGATTGCTGAGAGCGAAGACATTGCTAAGCTTGTGACTGTTATTGTCTTTGATATTGAGACTACCGGGTTCAGCAGACAGAATGAACGCATTATTGAGATTGCATTGCAGGATCTTCAGGGAGGTGAAAACAGCACCTTCCAAACACTTGTAAATCCCGGACGCCATGTTACTAATTCTGATATTCATCACATTACAACACATATGGTCTGCAGACCTGATGTCCCAAGGTACTAATGTCAGCGGCCAATAATTTTCTCAAAGGAACTTCCATGATTAAGATACCATTTCATAAATGAAAGACTGCATCTAGTATTAGGTTGCAAAGACCTCAGCCCGTTCCATTGAATTCCCATTCCCTGATTATTTGATATGTTAAGTTGTTTCTTTATGGAGAAGAATCTCATTTAGAAAATAGTGTTAGAGGTTGCAGTTATGTCCATGTGAGTGTGCATACTGAACAGAAAGGGAATAAACCACTGGCAGTGCTCAGTGATTTCTGGGTGCACCAACTTAAGTTGTGTAGGCTCTATTTCTGAGAATTTCCACATTGGTTTCCTTTTCTTTCTATTACGTGTCAGATAAGGTAGTCTGAGTTTCCTAATTTCCCATTGAACATGCATGATTCTTTGTTTCACCTTTCATGCTGGTGATGGAAACTGCTTGGTTATTCGCATTGAAAGGCGATCATGATCGAGCTCATTATTAGATAATTTCTGTTTTCTGTTGTATTGGAGATGTATGTTCACCAATTGATGGGTAGTTGTGCAGTTGCATAAGTATTGCATGTGAACGTGTTGCAGGATGGAAGAGTTGATACCCATATTACTGCAGTATGTGAAGAGCCGTCAGAAACTTGGGGGCTATGTAATGTTTGTTGCTCACAATGCTCGTACTTTTGATGTCCCATTTTTGGTTAATGAATTCAGTCGCCACCATTTTGAAATTCCTCAGAATTGGCTTTTCGTTGACACGCGTCCTCTGGCACGTGAAATGCTGAAGATGGAAGGTCTCTCTCTCCCTCTTTGCAGCCAGCATATGTCTGCACTCATTTTCTGGATGCATTTGATGATTTATTGAAAGCCTTGTTTTGACTTTGTTACAGGATTAAAAGTTACTTCAGGGACATCACTAGAAGCCCTTTGCAAGAAGTATAATATTCAATCCGTTGGCAAAGCACACAGAGCCATGGCTGACGTGACCGCATTATCATTAGTTCTTCAGAGGCTGACCTTCGACCTGAAACTCCCACTTTCTGGCCTCGTTGCAAAGCATTTTACACCTTCAGAATTAACCTCTGCAAAGAAGAAGAAATAGGGCTAGTTTGGAGCCGCATTATGGTCCTGTATTAACTATTTATGGTATATTTTTTACCCATTTCTTGATAAAATCTCCAGGTCATTTATTTTATTTGCGCTGCCCGTTTTAAATCTTTTGAAAATAAAAGTTTCGGATATTTCACAGATTGTTATCGAAAAAATATATATTTATTCAAAGTACAAAAAAAAGAAGGAATAAGATTGCACAAATTGGCAAACATCATAATTTTGTTGGATGTCCTGTTCTATTGCCAGTTGTTGAGGAAAAAACAAGCGCGAGGTAAAGGGTTAATGTGCTTTCTTTTACCTATGGTGAAGTAATGTCGTTTGCAAGAAGAAGGGAAGTCGTGAAAAAGATCTTAGTGCTCTCGTTGAGAGTCGAACTCAAGACCTCCCGCTTACTAAACGGGTGCTCTAACCAACTGAGCTACGAGAGCTTGTTCAGGGGGCCTGTCATTATTGTTATTATACATACTATAATACTGAGAACACTTGGCACAAAAGCCTACTCGCATTCTCACTGTCCATAGCGGAAGTATAATCCAACCTCTGTTGGCTGGCCCCGAGGCTTATTGCCTAATTAGAATTTGACTCGGTGGTGGGCTGCATGGTACAATCTGCATTTTACTCTAATTATATATTTAGTTAATTAATACATACTATAATTTTTATTATTTATAATCATTTTAAAATTTATTTTTTCAAATTGTAACCGCACAAATGTGTTCGAGAGTATAGTGGTTATTTTTAAAAGTGAATAATAATTTTTATTTTAAAAAAATATTTTTAATATTAACGTATCAAAACTATCTAAAAACATAAAACAATTAAACGTAAACATAAAAAATTAAAATTTCATGAAACATAATTAATACAACGTTCGAGCACTGAAAATTGCGAGTCTATACATACCTTGGGCTTCTGCCAAGAGAGCACAAATGACCTCATGACCTTGCATGTAGTAAGAAAATACGCAGACGTACGGTCACGGCAACCATACTAAAACCACCAGGAATATGATCACAGGGCACATGCATCAACAATCAGCAATCTCACTTGAGCGCAACATAGCTCAGATGATCAAGTTTGATCAGATTATGAAACATTGTTTTGCAGGCATGGTGAAACTAGAAACCCATCACTTCTACGAAGTTTTATCCACGCAAGTTAAAACGTTCATGCATCTAGGCAGTTAAAACTGTGGGGTGATAGGTAATCAATGGCAAACAAGAGATTGACAGAGAGAGAGGGAGAGAAGGAGGCTATAGCTGGATTCATTTTTTTATATCACATGAACAAAAATGGATACAAACAACTAAAAAGGCCTGAACTCTTCATTACACAGTATTGGATTTGGAAGCATCACGCTCCAACCTCCTGAAAATTCGAAAGAATCAACTTAGCAGATCCATGACAAAGGAACAACGAACAGTATCAGCTCTATACATCGTGTGGACATTTATTCCCAGGTACAGAACTCTCCCCTCTTTTCCCACAAAATTTGGAGAGAGAAAAAAACAGAAATATAAGAAGGGTAATCGGTTAGTTTGGTTATGTGTATTCAAGGGATTTGGAGTTCTTGCATTCTTCAGTAAGTGACTTTTGGAGGGATGCGTCTGCACTATGAATGAGTGAACTTCAGGAATATCTATGCTGACGGATCAAAAGAGAATCTTCAGTAACATCTGTTCTCACAGTCAAAAGACAATAGTCTTGAGGACGAGGAGGACCAACATGATGAAGCACATGATAACGAGCACCGTGGCACACATCACCATTCCCCCTTGTTTCTGAGTCCTCTCAGCCTGCAACGCCAAATCAATTCAATCCAAACATCGCCATACAAAGAGAGAAAAGAAGAGGCTTTAAATGTAGAATGAAATGATTGTTGAGGATAAGAAGAGCACCTTCTGCAGTTGCTTAAGCCCCTCCTCAACTGTGGTTGCTACATTCTGAATGTTGTAGTCTATCCTATCAACAATAGTGCCCTGCTTGGAGAGAAAAGACCAGTAAGTGAATAGTGTCTTTAAAAAGAAGTTTTGCGGAGTTGAATAAGAGGATGGGCAACTCTTAACCTGGTCTATTACTAGTACTGACAAATCCTTCATAATTTGAGCAAGCTCGTTTACTGACTCAACTACCTACAAAGATCAATAGCAAAGACATAAAAAGTATTAAGAAATACCGGACACTGCCAGATTTCTGTTGATATAAAAACAAAAGGCTAAGAGCAATCACTTGCCTGTTGGATCTCTCTTTCCCTTTCTACAGTGAATGCTTCACTCCTTTTCAGCTTGGCCATCTGATGCTCGTTAAAAACCTAATATAACATTCATATACAATATTCTTAGTACTCAACCAAGGTGAAGTGTGCAAGAATCTTGACTGTGAAAATGAAATGTATCTCACAAAACTATTTAGATAATGTTTCTCGACATAATTGATAGTTTTAATGACGACAATAAAATTTAAACTACAGCTTTGGGGCACAAAACAACCAAAAAGAATCAAGGAAAGAGAAGAATAAGTAAGCACCGGCACTTTATGTGTTTCAGCCTTAAGCCTGTGTTCACAAGTGAAGACAAGGACAAGGGTTTACTATATTAAACAAGTGTGAAGCACAACTATTTAATCTCCTGGATCTTTGTGCACATGAATATCACCTATATATAATTGACATCAATACATGCCCATATCAACTTGTTAAGCAGGACTGAAAAATTCAAGACGAGTCATTTCCAACAATAAACCCAAGGCACAGAAGGTTTAAGACAAGCGCATACCATGTCATCCAAATTGTCAGCATCTATAATAGATCTACTGCCATTTAGGTTCATTTCTAAATCAACCCCGTCCTGACCCTGCATACCAAAACAAAATGATTTGATATATTACTCACTTATTCAGTAGTTCTATAAGAAAAGATATACTTCTCAGACCTCTTTTTGTTGCCTGAGGCGCTTCAAGTATGTTGACTGTTTCTTGCGAAGTTCCATTGAAAGGTTCTGAAGGTCAGTAGCAAGGGAACGCTGCAAATAAAAATATGCTAACATTAGCATAATTCATAAAAAACAACCTGACATGTACAGAATGCACTAGTTCTCAAGTGTGCTTAACTGCATATAAAATGCCACAGAACAAGACAATGGAATGGCAAAGTTCACAGCCAACCAGTATATTGGAAAGAGCAATCATTTCACCCAACAATTATAGGCTCATGGCCCAGAAGAAACACACAAAAAGATACTATAATTTTTAGATAGGATAAACAACAGGGGAAGAAGAGGAACAACGAAGGCCCATAATCATCAAAACATTTAATAAGGTAGAATTTCACCTTTACTTTATCAGCATATTATTGGATTGCTTTCCCCCAATTTTTTTCATTCATAATTTATTTTTTCTTGGGCTTAGGCCACATCATCTACGAAAAAAATCATATGGAAGTAGAGATAAATCATTACTGACTTACGTGTTTTGTTTTAAGTCATCATTTACATGTGTGATCACATGTAGTTGGTCTAGCAAAAAACTAAGGTTTACCTGCACATTTTTTCTAATGTTTGAATCCTCAGAAGGCCCAGCTGCAGCAAGTCTTTGCAGTTTCTTCTCTGATTTCCTTATAAGACCAGTTATCTCTTGGGTTAGACCCTCAATCATGTGTTGATCTTCTTTACCATCACCAAATGAAGGCATCAATGCTTTGGCATGAGCCTTTGCTAGCTCAACCATTTTTGCACGTGCACGTTGCACATTTGATGATATTTCTTCAGATACATCCACCCAAGCTGGTGGCAAACCTACTGTAAGTGCACCTTTACTGCATCAAGACAGCAATTTTTAACAGTCCTACCAGGCTAACATAAAAGTTTACAGAAAATACTCGCCCATTAAGACAGCAATAGTACATTAGTCAAAAAGCTATGAGAGTCTAGAATTTAGAAGAGAAACCTATGCAGTACTTGATACATATACTCATATCTATCAGAATCTTTTGAATATCATGGCTTGAAGAACAGCCCTCCCCATGTCCACATACATCACCTCCCAAAGCTACCATCTCACCGCTCCTTGCAGCTTTGATAAATCTTTTTATAAGAAATATCAACAAAACCATGGGGATTCACGCATGCCTGCATATAAAATCATAAACCTACATGCCTGATCATTCATTATTCCCAAGTCTCAATTATATCTTTCTTCTACAACACTCTTGCACTACCTTCAAGAAAAATATCTCATTCTTTCATCATCAAAACACATTTCCTACATCCATTTCAATCTAACTACAGGTAACCCACCATTCATTCTTCACCTGCAGCTACCAACAAATCCCAAACCACATACACAGCAGTAAACTTTTATGATTCTTGTGATAGTTCAAAGTGGTGTAGATGGAGTTTATTGTGGGGTTTAGGATCATGGGAGGGTTCACATTCACTTCAAAAACTAAAAACCCACCAACAATTTTCAATTTTACACGCATTTTCCACTTTCAATCTAACAATAAAGCACACTACAAATCTCCACAAAATCTCACTACAGAAATATCTTATTTCTCATCTCTTTTTAGATAGAACTCTCAATTATGCATCTCACATTACTAAAATCAATAAAATATAATTAATTAATTAATTAAACTGCTCTCAAAATTCAACACTCAAAAACAAAAACAAAAAATCCAAAATTTACTCAAATCCAAACCAATTAATTAATTAACAACAAAAACACCAAGTAGCTCTCTATAATATACGTACGAAAGTGTATGTGTATTTTGTACCTTGAATTACCAGGATCTTCAGTGCTAAGAGGAGTATATTTCCGATTGGGATTTAGAAACGAGGTGGTAGCCAATTCGATCACCGGACCGCCACCACCTCCTCCGCTGGAGCTCGTCGAGGGCGATGAGCTCGACGGAACCCTAACGCTCTTTAATGCATCTCTGTACTTCCTAAATATCAACGTCCGATTCCTCGTTGCCATAACAAAATTATCAAAACAAAAACTTGATCTTTCTCTTTGACCTAAGAATCGAGGATTGATGAATCTGGTGGTGTTGCGGAGGTCACGTGATCGGAATCGGGGGAGATGGCGGACGCCACGTGACCGGAGAAATTGGAAATGTTTTGGGAGGTAGTGGTGGTTAGGGTTAATTAAGAAATAATTGCAAGTAGAGGGATTGACCGCTTTGTTTTTTTTAAGTTTACTTGACTGTTAAGTGGGGCCCCGGAACGATAATTAGTGGGTTCATGAGCTTCTAGGTGTTGTCTCGGATACTAACCCGGATATGGATGATTTGTTTAAAACTTATATATATATATATGTAATTTTGATATATGAAACTCGTTTGAGAATTTATACGGGAGAAGAAAAATACTTTTTTAATATATAATTTTAGAAAATTGATTTGAAGATTCAAAATGTATACTTTTTTGAATTTTTGAAGTTCAAATGTTAGAATTAATTTAATTTATTAAATTGTTTTAAATGTATTAAACTGATGTGAGAGTTGGGTTTTTTAGATTTACAGGTATTATTTAATATTTAATTAAATAAATCAAGAATAAAAAAAATATTTTTTATCATTTAATTTTTTATAAATACTGTAAGAGTAAAGGTATTTATCCGTGTACCAGTAGGATATTGACTTGAGAGTTGGAACAAAAAAGTGGTAAATTAAAATTGACAGAAAATATTTTTTTATATTTAAAATTAAATAAACTAGCGAACCATGCGTTGTGGATATAATAAAACTATACTACCCTATTTGTTTATGAGGTCATGTAGTGTCTTTTTAAAAAAATTATTTAAAATTATATTTTTAGTATTTTTAATGTAATAATATTAAAATTAAATTTTAAAAATAAAATATTATTTTAATATATATTTAAAATAAAAAAAAATATTTTAAAAAATAATTATTAACATACCATCAAACAATAGAGATCCAGTAAACAGATAGAGATCATTGATATCTCTATTCAGCACCGCAAAAGGCAGATAAAAGGGAGATTGACTCTCTCCCCGTCCTTTTTTCCTATGAAAAGATAGAAAAACAATATTAATAGGAATGAATATAAATATAGTTTGTTTACTAAAATAATTATTATAGCTTGCAGATTTGAATCATAGATTAGTGAGGTTAGGCTGTGAATAAGGGTTTCTTGGTTTTTTTAATAAAACATTATTATTTTGAATAATGTTTTTAAAAAACTAAAATGATACCATTCCTTGTATTTAAAAAAAAAATGTTAGGAAGATCCCAATTAAATTACAAATTAATCCTTCAAAGTTATTTGAATTTAATCAAGTCAATTTTCTAGATGAGTTAGAAAATAAACTTAATTTAGATCAGGTCTCAGATTGCTAAGCCAGCAAGCTATACCGGGCCATATTTAATAACCATGCCTCTCATACCTATTACATGATAAATAAATAAAAACTATCGCCGTGAATGTGTATTTGTTTTCTAGTGGAGGAATTACCCTTATTTATCTATTTATTTTTAAAATAGGCATCGCCTTTATCCAATAAAATGTTAAGGAGTTGATTCATTTATAAATGGAAAATATTTATCACATTATTTTTATATAGAAAATTAAAAATATATATAATTTTGTTTATGAATTTACTATTTTCGATTTAAATATAAAAGGCTAGTATAATAGTTAATTCCTCTTTTTCTTTATTTCCTAAACTCGAATCTCCAGATGAATATCTACATAATGTTATTACCTTCTTAAACACACCATGTTTACATGGAAAAATATGATTTTAATAATTAATTATATAGTATGTTTGTGATAAAATACATTTAGTTTTGATGCGTGAAATCAATTTAAATTTTTTTTTACTATTATAAAAAATACATATTTCATACATTAAAAAATTGTGCAGAAAAAACTCCTAGATAAAATTAAATAGCTAACGTGTGTTCGATATTGAAATATACTGATTTTTTAAAAAATATTTTTTTTAATTTTGAAATATTTAAATCACTAAAATATTACATTAATTTAATTTTTTTTTAACTAAAACACCATTTTAAAACACATGAAAAAAAAAAAGTTGGCGCCCTTCCGATCACTCGTTTAATCAGACAACCGGAACACATCTGATGATTATTTAAAAAAATTGACTATTCAAATCTCTTTCTAAAATTAAAAGAAAAATAAATCATAAATAATAAATTTTTATCAAAAAAGAGAGGAAAATAATATAAAGCCAACAGCACAACAAACATCATATTCCCTTTTCCCGACGAGCAAAAATAGGTCCTTGTATTATCTCTCACTCCCTTTATAAATAAATAAACAAAAACTCACCTTATCAGATATCATCATTTCCTCTGATTCAACCCCTTATTTCAAGGTTGCTGATTTGCGTAAATTGAAGATCAAAGCTTCAAGGTTCGATTAAGAAAACCCACTTTTTTGATTTTTCAACGAGCGAGGATCGGTGGAGAATTTTGGAGTTTTAAATAAAATAAAATAAATTTAAAAGGGAGGAGCTATGGATGCTGATTCATGGAGTGCTCGACTTTCCTCAGCTTCTAAGAGATACCAATCAGCTCTTCAATCACGATCTGGTGAGAGCTTTTTTCTTTTCTTTTCTGGATTTTTGAAGTGATTAATTTTTTATATGTATGAGGTCTGTTCGGTTGCCCAAAAAAATGAAGGAAAAGTTATTTTCATGGAAGTTTCTTTGTTTCAAACCTATAAAGTTTGGATTTTTAATCAATTTGCGCTTAGTTACATCAAACCCAGTTGTCATTTCTTTGTCTTTTGATTTTTTATTGGTTTGTTTGTAGTAAGAAATGATTTGGAAATTGAATATTATGGGAATTTAAAGTGTTGATGTTCAATGTTTGGATTTTTAAGTAAGTTGAGCCTGGTTGTACCAAACACTGCTGTCGTTTCTTTGTCTTTTGCTTGTTAATTGATCTGTTTTGCTGTAAGAAAGTGACTTTATGGGAATTTAAAGTGTTAATGTGTGAAGATTGGATTTTCTAGTTGTTTGGTCATTGACAATACGAAGGAAACTATAAGGTTTTGGAATCCAATTTTCTTTTCTTATTGAAAAAGAGTGCTTTGTTTTGGTTGGTTGATGGGAAAATGAGGAAATATGAGAAAATTGGGATTTGGGATGTTAAGGTTTTTCATTATGAGTTTGTTTTAACCCCGAAAGGGAAATTACATCGACTTCATTTGGCTTGGTATGGCTGTTACTCGAAAGTTGAAACTCAAAGTTTCGTCATTTTTTATACAGAGAAAAAAAAGCATTGTCTCTTTGTGAAAATATTATTTCTAGTTGAGTGAACAGAGTGTTAAGAGATGAGTGTTGTTATTTAGGTTCAGTGAGCTGGAAAATAAATTCTCATACTGAGGTAACAAGTATTCTCTATAGGGAGTTTGTAAGGGAAGTGCTCCTTGTAGCCAATAGAGTGGTTGACTTCTTGAGAATCATGAATCTTGACAACTGAGTTGAATTATACTATTATAAAATGGAAACACAATGTTTCTGAAGGTAATGAACTAGGAATATTTTCTCTTAAATCTTCAACTAACTGTTAAATGTTTGTGAATGCAGATATGTTTATGGGGTTTGAAGAAATTGATGGAGATGATGATATAAGGGAGGAGTTTCCGTGCCCTTTCTGTTCTGAATATTTTGATATTGTTGGGTTGTGTTGTCACATCGATGATGAGCATACCATGGAATCCAAGAATGGGGTATTTACTATCTCCTTCATACATGTTAATAGCTGATTTGCATGCATCCATAGAATTCAAAATATCATTTATTCCATCTATAGATTTCTTCTCTAGTCATACATGCTGTACAATGGTACTTCTTCTTTATGACCCAAAGCATGGGAATTGAGATCCTACTGTTTAGAATAAATTGTTCGACTGTCATGCTCAAATCAGTGACAGCCAATTGGGTACCAGCTTAGCCCATCTTGAATGAGCTATGTTAATTGTATCTACTGGGTGTGCCTGAGTGCTAAAAGCACTTATCAGGTATGTGCATATTTAAGTTTTTGTATGGTTGAGCTGGTCTCAAATATATGTCCATGCCATGCTCAGTACAGCTTCTTCCTTCAGTTTTATTTATGTTTGGAGTTCTCAGACATAGACATGAATGGTAATTATGAGATGGGAGCTTTGACTTTACTGACTTAAGTATCCTTCCATTCAAGCAAACCTCACTTTTGAGAACAGGAATGAGGGTTACTACCCACAATAGACTGTTTATATATATATATATATATGATTTACCAGTCCATTAAATTAATGTCCAACAGTGTCAGGTATTCGTGTATAGTGTTGTAAAAGGGTTCAATAGGGCACCGCACTAACTTTCTTTTATAGACATAAGAGTTCATTTCCTATCATCATATTAAGTTACTACATTTTTTGACTTGAGATTTTTGTTTTGGGTTCTGATGATGAGATCTTGTTGAATGTTAATTCTGCTCATGATGGAATGTGTTTATTTACAGGTTTGCCCAATTTGTGCAATGAGGGTGAGTGTTGACATGGTTGCGCATATAACCCTACAACATGGAAATATATTCAAGATATCCTTTTCTTTCGAGTTATTAATAGCTTCAAAAGTAGCATTTCCATGTCCTGTCACAAATATGTCAAAGTGAGCAATTGCTAATGATATTTTTCCCCTTTGGTGATCATGTGGGTGTTTGTGTGCAAAACCTATTTTGACTTATTGATTGCTTTTATCATGGGAATGTTTAGAGTGCTTTCTTATGTTTTTGGTCTAAAGCTAGACATAGTTTTTTATTTTATTTTTTGTTGATTCAATTCCATCAAGTATTTATTGTGTTTCCTGTACTTATTTTTTGCACCAAGACCATCTTGCTTTTGTTTTGAGTTCCTTAATAGGTGTTTACATGCAGCGCAAGAGGAAATCACGTAGAGGTGGACCTCATTCAACCCTTTCTTTATTGAGGAAAGAGTTGAGAGAAGGGAATCTACAGTCCCTTTTAGGCGGTTCTTCCTGTATAGTTTCCTCGTCCAATTCCGCACCTGATCCGTTATTGTCTTCATTCATTTTACCCATGGCTGATGATCTCACAAGTTCTCAGCCTTCTTTTTTGTCTGAAATAAGTGTGGCCAAGAAAAGCTCAGTTGGGAATGTTTCAGAACGGTATGTTTTTCTGTTGTTCTCTCTATGTTGGGTTGTACTTAATTCATGCAGTAGATTCTTTTTTATGTACTGTAAATCTATCACATGATAGCTATTTATTCCTTGTACTATCACAGAAAATAATAAGTCCTGTGGTAATTTCCTAATATAACTTAAAGGGCATCTTAGACGCGCTTGCCTTTTTACTAGATAATGACCAGGGAATTTTGCATGGCAGTATCTTTGTAACATTCAACTTGCAGATTTCTAACCAGTTGATAATAAATTACTGCGAGGTGTGCCAATATTTTACTTCGTGATTCCCTGCTGGGCAATGTCACAGATACCTGACATTGTTGTTGACATTAAAGATCAGAACCTCAGAAATTGCTCATATTAATGTTGCCCTACACTCACCTAGCCCAGACACAATAAACTATCTATCCTGGGGCACACATGCATTTTGGTTCTTTCCGTGATCCATGCTATAAAATTGTAATTTTCTTCCTTTTTTGCACCAAGAGCATCCATGTTTGATCATAAAGTATGATTATTTGGATATTTCTGAAATAGAGAACATTATGGTTTGAATTGCAGAAAATCATTTGGTCAATCACCTTGATGTTTTAATGAAATTCCCAGAGAAGATAGGATCAAAGGGACGGGATGTCATAGTTTGAATACTTTCTGGAATCATCATTGATTTATGTTGATAAACCAAAATCTTTGCTCTATCTAGAACTAAATTTTTTGCCTAGCGTACTTCTACATCACACTTACCAATAGCAACCTAAAGCGTTTTAATTTTACAGAGCTTGAGAAAACATTAATTAATTAGCCATTTTTGCCAAATCTAAGTTAAGCCTAAGTGCTCCAGATCATGAGTACTGTGGGCAGATGCAGCTTGATCATCTGAATTATAGGGCTTTCACCCTTCATTCTAGTTTCAAGGATTGAGTTTTTTCTTCTCAGTGTCTGACTTCTGGGAATTATGCGATCCAATAATGTGGTCCTACTTCTACTTGCATCCAGTGCTTGAATAATAAGGCCACTCTTAGTTTCTAACCCCTTTCTAAACTCTAATTGGAACCCATTCCTGTCTGCAGTCATTGAAATATAGTCCTTCATTGAGTGTTGGAACATTTATGTGTATGTATAGTCCTTCATTGAGTGTTGGAACATTTATGTGTATGTATGCAGAATCATGTTTGCTTTTCTCATCCGTGTACTGTATTTTTGTATTGGTAGCAGAAACAAGAAGTCACCTCCCATGTCAATTAAGGACAAGGAAGAGAAGGCCAAAAGGAGTGAGTTTGTACAAGGGCTGTTGTTGTCTACAATTCTCGATGATATTTTATAGAAGTGGATTCACCGGCTGCTACAGTACTGAATGCCAGATTTACAACCAAGAACCCTGCAATCTATGCTTTGTTTGTAGTGAAAATGGGAATGTATCAAACGCAGAGTGTTGAATAAAAATGTAGGAATGAAAGTAAGTTATGTTGCTTGTGAACTTTAGTTGCTGGAGAGAGACTTTTACTTGCAGTTCATGATTAAATGGTAAAGAAAAAAAAAAGTTCTTTCTAATGGTTCTCTTCTTTGCTGCTTGCTAATGGATCTGTGTAATAACTTTCTTGTAGTTCTTTGAAATTACAAAGTACTGTGATGAACAAAAACACATACCTCCTCTTTAAAGGTATCTCCTGTCAACCTAGTTAGCTTCAAGAAATCATTCAGCATAAGACATATTTATTCCAGCCATTTGTTGCATGCTGTGAGGTGTCCACAACTTGCAATGCAAGGACTCAAATGGCTGTTTGCTGGCAACATTTGTTTTGATGGCCACACGAGGTGGTGATGTATATTGTCGGGGCTGGTTTCATGTTTTAGCAGTGGTGTCTACTAGATCAACAAGCAGCCTCTATCTACGAAAGGCATTTTCTCAAAGTCATTGAAGTTATAAAGATTTGTGTGTTTTATATTAATTTTGATTTATGAGGCTGCTTTCTTTTCCGCTGATAATGTTGACTTGGAAGCTCGAGCATTATAGAAAGAAACAAAAAGATTCCTCAAACCGGCAGGTGTCAGATAGTTTGGTCCTCGGTTATTAAACTGGCATCAGCCTGACGGATTACCTAAAAATCATCACCTTAAGGCTTGGATTCATTCGGGTTTCACAAAAAATTAAGAGAATTTAACTCGATTTGATTAAAAATATAAATTGAACTGAAATCTAGGTTAATCCCAGTCAACGACATGTTGATTTTTTTCCAAAAAAGAAAAGAAAAGAAAATTGATTTGACTTATTCAAGACACTTTACTTGGAATCCATTTACCAATTCGAGTTTTATAACTTAAGCAACTAACCCAACTGATATTTTGTCTTTTGCAAGTGATAGAGAGACTTTGAACAGAACAAGCGCATCTACCTGCGCCAGCTAGATTCTTCAAGGCACTAGAGGCACCAATGGTTGAAATCAAGTTTTTGAGCTCAACCAATACAAGATCATGACTAACCTGCATGAAGCAGCTGATTTGCTTCTACTATTATGTCACTTTCATTCTGAAATGCCCTGTTCTTTTAAGTTTAACATTTTAGTGTGAAGAAGGGGAAAAGAAGCATAAATTTAGGCCACAAATGGAAAAACATAATTCTTAAATGGTATTTGATGGGTTGAAATGGTATTGTGAGCTTGATACTGAATTACAAGTTAAACTAAAAAAAATATTAATTCATTGAAATCTAGTTTATCTAATCAAGTTTTTAATGATTCGGTTAAATTAATCAAATCTCAATTTAAACTCAACTAAGTTAACATCAGAAAATTTTTTTAAAAAAAACTTGAAATAATATTGTTTTTATAAAATTATTGATTTAAATTGACTTGATGATTCATGAATCGATCCATTAATCCTAACTTATACCATTTTTT
Source organism: Populus ilicifolia (assembly GCA_015708895.1). NCBI lineage: Eukaryota > Viridiplantae > Streptophyta > Magnoliopsida > Malpighiales > Salicaceae > Populus > Populus ilicifolia. The sequence goes on along the minus strand of SRLM01000489.1, from coordinate 830,024 downwards.
GAGAGTTTTCAACGATCTAACAATAATCATGTAACCGGCTTAACCACAATGATGATTTTAGGTGTTTTTCTAGTAACACTAATCATCACCTTTTATTCGATCATTTGTTGTGGTGCTCAGGTTTTCATATTCAATACAATTATGTCTTTAATTTATCATTCATTGCTGGTTGGAAATGACAACGTTCCATAACTAACTTGAAAAGTTATTTTGCTGCTTCCATCCTTAGCCTCTTAGACCTTCAATCCTTACAACTAAAGCATTAGTCTTTAGCTCTCATTCTTTTTACTGATTGAACTTTTCTTCTTTATTATATCTGTTGTTCATCATCTGATTACCAACATGATATCCAATTGCTAAATGATCAAATGAGTCTGCATCAAGCTAATCTCACTATCTACAATATTTTTTACAGATACCTCAGCCTTCTCCAAGAGATTCTTTTTCGAATGACCTGTGATCATTGCATTTGGAACTCGAATGTCAAAGAATGTCTTCATTGATAACTACTCCTCCCAAGCCTCTTCAGCACCATAAAAGTCATCTGATTTCGTTGATAAACGTATCATATATAGATAGCCTGAATAATAGAAACCTCCTGAGTTCTTGTAGTTCATACTTGTCATCAACATCAGGATATAAAAAGAAAAGATTTTCATAACAAATCTTATGTTAAAAAAAAAATATCTCTAGAAACTCCTTGAAAGAATTGAATCTTGATGAGCCTGTAAATATATAGAGACCAGAGAGAAAGACATCAAAAACATGGCTAAAGCGATTTTGTTTATGCAGCCGCTTGATAAGTTGTTAGAGGTTAGACTACCCGGACCGTTACTCTTCAGCCCTTAAAGCCATTTCTGTACAGCTAGATTAATGAAGTTTGTGATCCTATGACATAGAGAGTCCTGGCATGGAGTCTTTTAGGGCTGTGATGGTGTTTGTGGAAAAGAAGAGAGAACTAAAAACAAAGGAAAAGCCGTACCTTTAATGGCAAAGTTTTAGGCTTGATCTTATAAAAAAATGATTCATGTTGTTCTTAGAGAAAAAGGATTGAAAATTTGGGAGATGCTTTGTTTCAACGTTCAAGGAGGGCTTAATGACCTTTCCATTTATATTTTGGGCCAGTTTGTCATCACCTACAAAAGACATAATCCACTCAAACAAATTTCCAGACCCTTTACCTTTTCCCCTTTTAATCTTGTTTACTCTTTCCTCTCCAGTTGCTTTTTACACTATTCGCAGTGACAGTTGAGCGCCAGCCTTGGCATCAACTTGACTTTAATGAATGTTAAAATGAGAACGAGGTTGAGCAGAAATCGATAGGGATAGAGACTCCAAAATAAACTTTAAGCCTGGAAAGAAAATGGAATTGGTAACAAATAGCAACAACAGGATGATTTACTCGGTCTAAATAGTGAGTATCATGATCAAATAAGAATGGAGCTTTTGTGTGCTCAATGTTAGTTAATTATGCCTATAAACAAGTTAACCATAAATGTCTGTCCAACTCTAACAAAAAAGAGAGGAAATAGATTCTCCCTGCATCAAACCCTAAAGACCTAAAGTCAGCCACTGTCGTGGTCTCTTGTCCATGATCCTTTTCACTACGTCCCTTACAAAAGAGTCAAAACAAGTTGAGCAACAACCTTTCATCGGGCTTGTCTGCCCAGCGACCACTCTATCGATATGTATACAAGTTGATAGTGGGGGCACTGTATGAACTTCACTCCTCTTGTGCTCTAGCCCACAAGCAGCTAATATGGTATGTGTAGAACTCCTTGATATATCCTTGAAAGTATCATGGTCTGCAATGGAAGAGATAAGCCAATTTTAAGCATTTCAATTGCATGGTTGAAAGCAGTTATTTCAACTTAACCGCCATGCATCTAGCCAACAAACAGAAATTCTACCAATTCTCAAGCATTTCAACGCTGCCTGAAAAAAGGACATCTAAACAAAATTTCATGTCTGAAGATGAATATTGTCAAGTCCTGAGTACATCACAGGGATTTGGCATCCCGGAACAGGAAGCCTGTTTCTCCATCAACTTCCTGTCTCCCCAGGGTCTCAACAACCAGAATACTGAATCAGTAAAAACTACTTAGGTGACAATAACACTTCACGTACCTAATTCAGTATCATGTGACAAGCTTCCCAAATGGCTTTTGACCATTGATTGCAATTTTTCCTTCACATCATAGAATTGGCTTTCTCCTCTAACTTGGTACGAGGACAAAGTACCACCATGCCCCGTCATTGCTCTGCTGTCAAACTCATGCAGTTCATAACCAGGCATTGAGTTGATCCCCATGAATTCAGGCCATAATGTCAAATTGACGGGTCTGTCAGCAGTTGCAATATTTGGATCCTGAACTATTTGCCTTGTCAATTGATTTGGTGTCAGATAAAAAGAATCCCTATTTTGAAATGAAGACGGCTGATGGTCATTAGTCTGCAATCTCTCCTCGTGATGTGTCTGTTCTAATTTGTCAACTTCTTGTGTCCTTAAATTTTGAAGAGCTGTTTCCCTACCCAGATCAATTTGCGAGTTTGAAAGATCACGATGCAAGCTGGCAGCTGAGATGACATCAATTCTATTTGCCATGGGATTTGTTAAGGGATTCATATTTGAAAGGAGAATCCGTATATTACGGTGTATATGACGTCTCCCAGAGAGAGTTGATGCCCCTGCTCCAGATACTGGAGAAGCTACATGATTGTCTCCAGTTAGAAATCTCGGAGATGACAGACTCCCAAATGCTTGTGGGACTGTCAATCGAGGTGAAGACTCTAGATTGGGATCTAAACCTTCTTCTAAATTCAACATGAGCGATGGTCTATTAAATATGTTGCTGCTTATATTCCATTGATCAGGCAAGGAATCTTGAGTTTGGGAACTTGAGGATCCAAGAGCAACAGGTCTACAATCATCACAGTACCAATTGCCTTCAGGTACTTGCCGCCCCAAACCAACACAATAGGTATGTGCAGATGAATCACAGAGATCACATAGTAGCATGAGGCCATCATCCCCACCTTCGTGGCATTCTTTACACATCACGTTCTCATATGGATCAATGTAGCTCCTGATTTCTTCCTCGGTTGGTTGATAGACCTGTATAACAAAATAACCCAAACCCAAACCAAAACACAGAATAAGCAAAAATCAAAGAACAAGAGAAATAATAGGCACAAAGAAATAAGACAGAAGACGACCTGATCACGCTTGGGAACTTGTATCACCATATTTCTCAGATCAACTCCCACTATTGATCTTCCATTCTTGGTTATTGTTCTAAATCTTTGCTTGCACAAAGGGCAACGGGATTCTACTTTTGACCACTCCGTGATGCAAGTGAAACAGAAATAGTGACTGCAGCAGTCCAGTGTTCCCCTGAATCTTCTTTTGTCCTCTTCAGAAAGACAAATTCCACACACCTGCCTTCCTAGCTCTGATTTTACTTCCTCTACCTTCTCCTTACCTTTTCTTCCTAGTGGTTTTGTCTGCTCGCACAAATCCCCATTCTCCTGAAATCTCTTCCCAGCTGATGAACTTCTCAAACTTGTCTTCAATTCACCAAACAACTGATTGGCTTCCCTCACCTGCTCCCTCTCTTCCTCAGAAATGGTATAGTCATAATCAGATGATCCATTAGACAAAAAATCTGAATCCGAATTTACAGCAAATTTCCTCTTTCTCACACCTGAATGTTTCTTGCTCTGTTCTCTCACAATTGAGCTATCAGCTAAAAAGTCACCATCATCCTCATCGTCATATTCACATCTCTCTTTCTTCTTCAACTTACGTTTGTTTCTTCCTTTCTTTGCCAAAGGCTTCTTCAAAACCCTAGATTTTCTAATCCTTTTTCTACGTCTTCCAGAACCCCTTTGCAGCACTCTCCTCTTGATCACTTTCTCATTCCTGCTCTTCCTTTTCACTGTCAATTCTTCATCATCATCATCTTCATCTGGTGTGAATTCTTCATCGGTTTCGCCCTCATCATCATTAATATATTCCTCATCCTCGTCATCATAAGATACCCTTTTTCTCTTCTGAGAAGTTTTACCCTCAACTTTCCCATCCCCTAAAGAACCACTTTTCTTCCTCAATCTAACAGGCTTCCTGAACTCCTCTTCTTCCTCCTCCTCCTCGACAAAACTCTCCTCTGATGCATACCCATCTAGAGAAATTCGACAATCCTCTGAATCATCATCTGATACATTTTCCTCATTCTCCATGACATAATCCTCATCCGAATCATCGGAATCTTTATCCCTGACCCTTTTCTTGGGATTCCTCTTACAATTAACCTTTTGTTCCCTTCCCATCTATCTTTGCACACCTCCACAGAAACACCAAAACCACAAATTTCAACCGTTCATCCAATAAATACACTACTTAATCTACACGTCAAATCAAATCATAGAAAAATTGAACCCCAGGATTCCTGAACTGGGTCTCTCTTTCTTTCTAGCTTACCTCCTACTTCAAATGGGGTAACAGTATTAATGCAAATCCTGCCAGAAAGTTTCACTAATCACCAATCATTTCTAATAACCGATCTGTATCAACACAAATCACAAATAATAACGAAAACCCAGATCAGGTTCCAGAACTATTCCCTTCACAAAAAGCCTCAAAAGTAATCCAAAAAAAGTACCAAATCCCACTAATAAAAAGAAAAGCAAAAAGCTTTAGCTACCCTTTTTGGAGCTATTCAATAAATTAAATCAAATTTCCTCTAGAAAAACCAGAACAGCAAAATAATAATTGAGTTTAAAATCATTACTACAACCACAAAGGAAACAAATTTTAAACCAAAAATAGCCTTAAATTTCCAGTAAAGATGGCTTCAGCATAAATAATTATTATTTACAGACAGGTACATACACACATCGAGAGAGAGAAATAAATCTAGAGAGGGGCTGGTTGTTTGATACCTGAGAAAGAGAGGAGGAAGGAAGAAGAAGATGACACATAGACAGAGGAGAGAAATCAGAAACGTTATTCGTGAAGATTATTGTAAGAAATAAACTGCCATTTTATTGCCGGTTCGGTTGTTGCGTTTTGTTTTGTGTTATAATAATATCGTTTTTCGTTTATATATATAAAGAAGGTTTCTTTAAAAAGACAGGAAGAAGAAGAAGAAGTTAGCAAACCCAGCACAGCCATGATTAATATTAAATAAGTTAACTTGAATTAATTTAAAATAATATTATTTTATAATTTTTATTTTTAAAAAAAATTAAAGACCTAATACTTTTAACAAAAAAAAGGTTAAATTAACTGTTAGCTTGGTTAAGATTTAATCTATCAAATTTATTTTTACTTAATTTAATTTTAAAATTCAATATAAGTTAATTCCTGATCTAGCCGACGTATTACTACGTTAACTCATAGAAATTAGTCAAGTTCAATATTTTTAAGGTTTTTTATCTTTAATTATTATTTTTATTTATTTTCACTTGATTGATTGATTACCCTCTGAAATAACTTGCTCGATATTGTCAACATTAACATTTATAGCGGTAGTCTATACAGTTTTTTATTTTTTATTTATTTCGTTATTACTTGATTGATTGAAGGGATTTTATTTGGAAGATTATAGTATTACGTTGACTGAGGCTGCATTGATGCATGTAAGTTTGAGTGTTTAAAAAACAAATTAAAAAATAATTATAAATATATTATCATATACTATATTATAATCATAGTGATAAAACTGAATTTAATTCAAAATTTAGCTTGTGAATTAAATAAATTAACACGGGAGAAACTTGGAATTTTTTTAAAATAAAACTTGAAACTACATTATTATTAAAAAAATTGAGTATTTTCATTAATTTTATCCGCAGTCATGTTTTAGGTTTGCAAATTTTTAAACTCATTAAGTTAAACCTGATCATGTAATATTTCATTTGTATTTATTATATTACCAACCACTCAAATATAATTATCACGTAAAATTAATGATTGGATGACAAAATTCTTCCTAGCAACCTTCATTTATAGTCAAGTTTTATATAATAATTACAAAATAAATTCAATTATTACCGTTCCAACTAGATTATATGCTTGCATCATGAATAATTTTTTAATATAAAAATTATTTAGTATTATTGTTAAATTCAATTTAATATGTTGATTTTAAAACCTTTCAATTTGAGTTTTTGTCTAGTTCAAGTTCAAAATTAAATAATACAAGAGTTGTTATATTTAAAAAATCAAATATAAATCAAGTATTAAAATATTTGTTTGAGATAGTGATAATTTTATAAAAAATTAATTTAAATAATTTATAAAAATAAATTTAAAATGAAGTAAATATCAAAAAGTAAAATTAAAAAAATAATGAAAATAAAAGGAAAAAAGAGAGAGGGAGAATGCCAAAAAGAAAAGAAAAGAAAAGAAAGAGATTATCTCCTTGGCTATCAGTGTAAACATTGAATGAGGTGACTTGACACCCAGACTCTTTTAAATGTATTTAATATAATATCTCAAACATCTCCTCGAGTTACTCTCTCTCTCTAACAGTTACATATATATATTTTTAAATTAGCTTAACAAAACTAAAATTTACAAGAATCAAGTTTTACATAGAAATAAAAAAAATAATAATAATTAAGTATTATTCTAAAAGAATGGATTTTTTTATTATATAAGGTTTTATTCTTCATCATCTCGTGTATTATTATGATGTATTGTGCAAAATATTATATTTTTTTAGTTTGATCCTCAAATATTTTTTTTTTTAATATTTAAAGGATATTTTGAAATATAGATCAAAGTGTTTTTGGCTCATAGATATATTAAAATAATATTTTTTATTTTAAAAAAATTATTTTTAACACAAACACATTAAAATGTTTTGAAAATAGTAAAAAAATATTAATTTAAAATAAAGAAAAAATTAAATTTTAATTTTTTTAAAATCACTTTTAAAATATAAAAACAAACATGTGCTTAATTTTATTTGAAGACTAGTTGATTTTAATTTCTTATGAAAAGGTGGGATTAAAATAATAGGGATTCAAATTAAAAAAGGTTGTTAAATATGCATGGCATGTTATAAGTTTTGAAAAGATGCACTTTGGTTATTGAATTTTTAAAATTTTTAAAATTATATAATTTTAGTATCTCAATACATTCATAATTTAATTTTGATACAGAAATTTATTTTTTTCTTTGTCAGTCCATGGTTAAGAAATGATACAAAGAAATTGTCGGATTTCTGCAATAAAAAAAAAAAGTTTCATTAACATCGATTTAGATTATAAAAATGGATGATATTTATGTCCATGATTCAATTCAATGAGAGTTCATTATAGATTATTTTTTTTACTTTAATGTTCATGAAAAAACATATTTGAACTCGGGTTGATTTTAATTTTTAAATATTTTTTAAGGTCATAGATCGATTTGTCATAATTTTTACGATATTGTATAAGTGTTTTAGATCAAAATAAATTAAAAAATAATTTTTAAATAAAATAAATTTAAGCTCTAATTTTTCAGTTATTACAATAGCTATAACCTAGATAAATAAAATGACACGTTGTCTCTTCTTTTTTTTCAAAATCATTTGTGGGGTTTATCCATCCTCATTGCAAAAAATAAAATAAAATTAAAAACCTAATCAAGGAGGCATAAAAAGACAAGATCACACATGGGTACTGGCAAAATGAGCTACATTGGGTGACCTGGCTTGCCAGCCTAACAATATCTAACATTATTTTTTTATTTTAAAAAAAATAATAATTATTTTTATGGTTTTTTCTCTAATTTTTTTAATTTATATTTAAATTAGCACCTCTTCTCTTTTTTCTTTTGTTTTGAAGAACCTCTTTTAATGAATATTATTTTTTTGTTATGCATTTGAATTTGAATAGTTTTTTTATTTATTNGTTTTTTTTTTATCTTTTGCATAAATGAACTTTATTTTTGAAAATAAAAAAATAATATTACATGAAGCCTTGCATGATTTTTTTTATTCAATTAATTTAATTTATATATCTATTTTTATTATCACTTGTTTAAATAAAAAATTTAACAAACATGGTTGGATAAATATCTCATTTTTTAATATTAAATATTTTGATATATATTTATTTTTTAATTTTTCAAATTTTATTTTTAAGAATCGTCAATGATTTTTTATTTATTTATCTGTATATATAGTTTTTGATTTATTTTATTGCATGTAAATATTTTTTTTAATTTAAACTTAGATTTATCATACAATAAAAAATACATTAAAAAAACCTATATATATATATATAATTTTTTTATAAAAAATAAAAATATTCAACTTAGCGAAATGCGGTTACACATAGCTGGTATTAGTTTAAACTGTAGTTTTTTTTTTTTAATCGTGGGCTTCGTTGTTGAATAAAAAATTGCAGTGAAAAACAAATCTACTGAGCACCTCATAAAAATTGAATAATCGATGGCTTGGTGTGTGAAATATATTTTATTTAACTGGATTAGTTTTATCTTTAAACTATTTAGAACTAATTTTCCACTATAATGGGATTTAATTATAGTGTTTATTTCAAAATTAATAAATAAATAAATAAATTAAATTCACGTGTTTAAAAAAGAGATATAGTTCAATTTTAAATATCTTTTATATTAAATCTTAAATAAGTAATTTATACCTAATCAGTATATTCATGAATCATGATAATTTGTTTCAGATTTCTTTGTTTAAATCAAATCCTAAATGACAACATGATAATATAAAAAAACAAGTTCATCTACCCACAAACTAAATTTGTATAATAATAATAAATTTAATGCTTTAGCATCCAATATAGAATATTACAACGTTGCATTGTATAAGAGATTATCTAATTCACCCCCTAAATAATAATCTTTGATAGCCATGGAAGTCATATGTAAGATCCCATCCCTCTTACCATCACCTTAAAATCAACTAAAAATTTAAAACTTGATAGCAACATGTAACTTCAATTAAATTCAAGTGTGAATTTATCTCCGATCCCATCTTCAACCATGAACAAACCAAACGCCGTGACCATAAGAATCTAGAAGTGGGGGTTTGTTATATTTTTTACCATGTATATTCTTGTTTCAAAGCCACACAACAATTATTAAATCTGGTTTGACATTATAATTAATCTATAATTTAATTAAAATTTTCTTTGATTGAGAAAATTTTATTCAAAACAACAATTTTTATTTAAAATTAGATGATGTTTTTTATTAGCATGAATTAATTATCCAACTCATGATCTAAACCAAGTTTAATAACTTTAAAACACATTGCATGGATGAATGCATATTGGTTGGGAAGAATTTTTGCTCCTCCATCCTATTTTCCCTGGCCACACATTAAATCACTAACCTTACTTAATGATGATGTTAATATCTCGTATTAGCCAAGAAATACGAGCTTTGATCATTATATAGTAAGGGAGTCTTTTGTCTTCTTAACAGGCAAGAACAAAACTCACAATATACTTAAACCTATCCCAGTCAAGACAATATTTTTTAACAACTATTTTGTTAATATGTAGAGACATATTATTATTAATATTGTATGTGAAAATACTAAATATATTATTTATAGTAATGTTATTATTCCATGTAGATAAAAATCTCAATCACTTATATTTATCTAGATGGTGATCAAATGATAAGAATTTAGAATCAATTTTTTATATATATAATTTAGGTTGAGTTCTTGATTGTTCACGTCTAAAAACTCATATAATTATTAATTTTAAAATTTATAAAATTAATACGATATCCACGAGGTAGCTCGAGGTCTCCTTTTGAAAAATTCATTTAGTGATTGAACCCATGTCCCCTAGGATAATATCTCTCAGGAGACCATCATGTGTGGACGTGAACACATCATCACCTAGCTTGTCTGCCTCCTTACAAAATCATTCGGTCACCTTCTTGATTTTTCAAATGCTGAACCCACTGGACATCAAGATTATTCAATGATTTAAAATCCAGTGGATTTAGGCGATGGGTTGAGTGAAGGAGGTTCTGTGGGGGGGAGATCACGCTTGGTACAGTACCTTTCCGAGACAAAATTTCAAATCAATCCTCATCATATGTGCTTCTTCTTTTTTTATTAAGTAGAATGATGTTGTTTTAATATTTTTTTAAAATAAAAAAATATGATTCAGAATGAAACTTGAAGTTGTATTAAGTTTCAACAAGTTATTGGGTTCATTGATTCAAACATGCTACATTTAATCAGGACAGTTGTCTCCGGAATAGCACACACTCAGAAAAATATTAATTATTTTTAATCTATTGAATTATCACGTCTTTCCAATGTTCTTCCGAGTTTAATCTCTGGAATTTTTTTGGAAAGCATCTTCTGAAAAAACAAATAAAAATTCTTTGCTTTTATTCTTTTCAAAAACATGGATTCACTCGCCTCAAGATTTGATTCTTTCGCTTGACCTTTCGTCCGAATGCGGACATGCTCGCCTAGCTTGTCCGATCAACATCATGAAATTACATATCTACCCTTAGCTTTTGTTCATTTAGCAGTCAAACCCAGAAAGTTGACTAGAAAGAGATCATCGCCTGGGTTGGCATAGGATCATGGATAAACCACCCTCACTCGATTTTTCATGACATCAAGGAACGTGGGAGCCACACTCCAAGGGATCCTGACTGTCCATTAGGACTATCACAGAGACACAAACACACGTGCTGCTGGCTGGAAAACAAAGGGAAGACACGTGCACGGAGACGGGGGAGATTGGATTTTTTAATAGTTTTTTTAAGATAATCAAACGGCGGATGTGTCAGACTGCCCACAGTGTAGATAACAGCTGATTTGTATTTTTTTATAGGTTTTTTAAGATAATCAAACGGTGGATGTCGGGCTGCCCACAGAGTACAGCTGATTTGGAATGCTAGATGATGTAGGTCGGCAGGTGATGTTTCTTTGGACTTAACACGTGCTATATAAAATTGTTATTACCATGAAATATGAGGTTATTTCCTGTTTGCTATAAATTTTGGATCGGACTAGATGAATGATAACCTCTCTTTTATGATATGTGATCAAAATATTAAAAAAAACAAAAGTTAAATTAATAAAAAATATTAAAAAACAAGTCAATTCAAATTAAATTTATTAATTTATAATATTAGATGAGCTAATTCTAACCTAGGTCAATTCTGTTTAATTTTATTAATTTTTTATACATGATATGAGATTAGAAAAAAATTTAAGAAAGGATGGAAGTTAAACCAATAAAAAAAACCATTTAAAAAAGTGATTTAACTTGAATTAACTTGACTAATTTATAATCCTGAGGTCACATGAAAAAAAATGAGAAAAAATAACAAAACTCCAGTCTAAATAACTTAACAATAAATAATGAAATTGAAAAAAAATAATTTTAAAGATAAAAAATTTTAAAAAATCAATCAACTTTACTAATCCGTAACTTGCGACATGAGATCAAGATAAAAAAAACTATTTTTTAAAGCCCGAAAAAAAAATCACAAAGTAAAGGTCAATAATTAAATCCTAGAAGATTAAAAAAATCAACTATAAATAAAATATAAATAAAAAAAGTCAATTCAAGTTTCTTTGATTAATTCGTGACACGTGGTATGAGATCAGAATAAAAATAAAATTAAAAAATCTAGCAAAAAACCGAGATTAAATCAATAAAAAAACATATAAAAAAATTCAAATTAAATCAGGTTATCTTGATTAACTTGTAACCTAGGATTGTCTTACTAAAAAAAATTATAAAGCCAAATGCCCAAAAACTTAATGCAAAATAAAAAAAATATAAAAAAAACTGAATTAACTTGATGAGCCCATTATCAAGTATACAATGATCAAATCTAGTTTAAAAATAATGAAGAAAAACTCATAATCATAAAAAAAAAAACATAATCAAATAATGAGCATCAAACATGGTATAAAAATTAAATAATTAAGAATTAAATTAATAAATAAATAAAATATAAAAAGAATAACAATCAATTAATAAAGACCAAAATCAAATACAAAAACCAAATTAAATAAAATGCTGAGGAGTTGAATTAAAAAAAAATCAAGAAAGAGATAAAAAAATAGCAATAAAAATATTAAGGATCAATTTGAATACAAAAATTAAATAAAATTAAATATTGAGAGATAAAATTAAAAATATAAATAAAATAAAAAATGAATAAAAAATAGCAATAAAAAAAACAAGGATCAAAGTTGAATTCAAAAATTAAATAAAAAATTATCAAGGGATAAAATTAAAAAATATAAATAAATTAAAAAATGAATAAAAAATAGAAATGAAGAGAATGAGGACAAAATCTAATTCAAAGTTTAACCTCTAAAAAAATATTGAGAGACTAAATTGGATACAAAAACTAAATGAAATAAAATGTTTAGAGATGAAATTCAATAAAAAAACTCTAACAAGCATAAAAAGTAAAATAAATAACAATAAAAAAATGACAATCAAATTGAATATAAAAATAAAATAAAAGGAACCTTTTGTATTTTTTCAAAGAAAAGAAAGAGAGAAAAGAAAAGAGAAGAAAAAAATCACTAAAACCACATCGATAATCCGTTGCCGCCGTGCATCAGTTGGATGGATAAATCACGGTAGGTTGCTTTTAACATCGCCTCTAGAGACGGTGTTTGACAACATGATAAATCTTTATATATCATTAAAAGAATGCAAACTCCTTCCAATTGCTAGCATGCATGTTGAACGTTCCAATAATTTTTTTTATTTGTATTTATTAGAGAGATAAAATTGATGCTCAGCTAACTTGATAATAATAAGAAAAAACCAAGAGTAAAAGACAATAAAACCCCTGGACAACAACTAAATGATTTTTTTCTTGAAGGTTATTTTAGATATTTTTATATTTAAATGATATTTTCAATACAATTTTTGTATAAGATAGATAATTAATATCAATAGTAAAAAACTTTTTAAAATTAGACATTTTGTGGTCTAATAATCAATATAATCCACACAAGTAAACAATAATACCCACAAACTAAAAATGGTGAAGAAAATTAATTACATATCACAAATTTGATTTGCCTTTCTATCAAAATGTCACAACTCGTCAATACTTTTAATGTTACGAACTAATATCATAAAAGACATAACACAAAAATAATTCGGTAAACAAGTGTGATTGATATAATTCGTGTTTTTCATTAAAAATTATTAAAATAATATTTTTTATGCATGTTTTTAATACTATTAAAATTCAACCAGGCATTCAATCGCGTTCGAGCTCCCTTTTCATAATAGGAATTGGCTTGAATCTTGCAGAAAATGCTGGTCATGATCAGCATATTCTTTTCTTTTTTTTTGGGTGAGAGATAGAGAGTAAATTCCAAATCATGTAAAGAACAAACTAGAGCATCAATATTGGGATTAAATATGTAGTGGCCCAAGGATCGAGTTGGCATGACGTATAAATCTCGCAGGTGACCTCAAACTCTGTGGTGAATGGGATTAAAACAATATTTTTGTCTTTTAATCTTCGGATCTACAAGGAAATCATCCAAGTTCTTCTAGAAAAACTTCTTGATCGGGAGAGGTTTTTTTTTTTTTAATTGAGTTTTTTAAAAATATATACAAAATATTAGCAGTGCCATTCATGTAATCTCTTTTTCTAAATAAATTATTATTATTATTATTATTATTATTTTAAAAAAGCACAAGAGATACATCTTCACAATCTTTACTTTTTTGCGTCGAAATAATAAATAAACACCACCTAAATCTCATTCTCATGCAGCCATGACTTCTTGCTGTGGGATTGGAGGTAGAGAGGGCCATGTTGAATTAACCATTTCGCAGTAGCAGGCTTTGCATAACTTCGGGCTTTAGCTTAATATATTTCACAAGTGAGCTCACAGACACGCTAAAAATCTGATAATATAGTGAGTGACCCAGTCCAGATTCTGCAAATCCCATAGCAAGCAGGCAAGAGCATGAAATCTGTTCAGATGGCCCTCCAGACCCAGCAAATCCCATAGCAGGCAGTCATTTCTATACATCTTTAATCACTGGTAGATTTTAACTATGATGGTGTCTCGGATCATCTTCTCTGTATCAAAAAAACGTCTCTTTAATCAGATTTAAGCAACAAATCTACATAGAATTGGTGTTTACACAAGAAACTTCATACCACTTGCATATTTCGAGTTATATATCCTGAAAGGAATCAAGGAAAGTTGAGCCTTTACCGCTACTTCGGGGTCGTTGGAGTGCAAAGAGAACGAAAGGGAACCATGCTCTAACGAAAATTATGTTGCAACCTGCAACAGCAATTCACATCCACTGTGTTCGTCAAGAGAACTCTACAGAATTCAATGGAAAGCCATTGAAGATGTATTGTTTACTTTCCTCATCAAACATGATTGCTTACCCATCACATCGTTGTAGGTTTATAAATCAATAGTATACCATTATTTGTAAGAGAATATAATATTCTTTCGGTAGTAATTTTTTTTTGGTGACATTGATATACTTTATTTTATAAGTGAATAATTACTCTCAATATTCAAATCATAATTTACCAACTCAAGAGTGAATTAAAAATTTTAAATTAAAAATATATTCTCTTATGATATTTTTACCACTCGAGTATTATAGTATATGAACTTAACTTATAATTTGATTCTACTAATAATATATTTGAAAATATAATTATGATTGCTTTTTATATTAAAATATATTAAAATGATATTTTTTTAGTTTTTAAATATTATTTTCAAGATTAGTGCATAAAAAAGATTCAAAACATATAAAAAATTTAAATTTTTTAAAAATATATATTTGTACTGCATTCCTAAACATTCATTAAAATAACAGATATATCCTTAAATTTTTTCTGCTTGGTATCCTAGACACAAGGATATATTATACATATTAGTTTGGAGAAGAAGCGTGCATTAGTTTTTAATTAGAAGCAATTCATAGTTTTATTCTTTCTCGCCTCCCTGTAAAAGTTTGTTTGGAGATGAAGTACACAACTTATGTTTTTTAATGAAAAACATCGTTGATTCTCTACTCCCTGTCAAAATTCTTTTTAATGAAAAACATCGTTGATTCTCTACTCCCTGTCAAAATTCATTTGGAAATGAAGTACACAACTTATGTTTTTCAGTGAAAAACATTATTAAAAAACTGAAGTTACACCGCGAGTGCAACATCATAACCAAACCAAAAGGTCACTGAATTCTACTGCAAAAGAGCTGAGTTGTCCAATTTAATGATTTGAAGTGTTCGCGACAACCATATGCCTAGTCTCTCAAAGTTTCTTCATCAAGCACGGCATTATACCAAGAATCAGACCATTCTAGATTATAGTAATGATAATGTTTACCACTTGTTATAATAGGAACTTTGTCTCCTAAAAAAAACATTTTCTTAGTTATCTTCTCCCTTTGTTAACCTTTGGATTTAGTGCGAGAAGAAAAGGGATGGACAAAATGATTTGACAAGCCATTTAGCAGACTAAAGCTTTATTAAACCTCAAGCTTTTATGTTTTCTTGTCATGATTAAGTTCAGCACATGGGACCGCTGGCACATTGCCCTATAAAACTTGGGTAGTCCATGCATATTTCTGTTCTGATTAAAAAAGATTAAGGAATTTTTGCAGTTAAACAATCTATATAATCAAATGTTTGGGGATTCATGAAGTGATTTTGTCACATGAACTGCATTGAAAAGAAAGATAGTGGAGAAGGCAACCAGAAAAGAATATGTGATTGAACATCATGATTTTGAACAAAGGCTCTAATAAACAATGCACTCTTGCATTGCGCTGTTCATGTTACCTTCTTCCTTTTCTTCTTCTTCTGTTCTTTAGGGTTTCCAAGAAATATCTTAAAAAAATGTTAGACTAACCAGACATGAGTGTTATGAGAAATTAAAAATTATTTAAATCTCCTATTTGGCCTGAGATAAGTCATGTATTATAAATTAAATGGTTTAACATGAAATAATTTGAATCAAATTAGTTTTTTTATATATAAAAAAGTAAAAATAATATTATTTTACAAAAAAATTAATGAATTTTAACTGAATTTTTTCCGAACCGACCAAATCACGAGTTAACATAAGTTTCTAACTTATTATATCAAGTTAATTTTCTCTCTAATTTTTTTTTGTTGAAACTTGACCTCGCACAAGCTCTTAATCACCTAGATCACATATCATCGTATTTGTTCAGGCTGGATTTTAAAACAGTGGTTTCAAAGTGTTAAAAAGTCCAAAAACTAACAGCTTCCCTGCGAGGCTTTAGCCTCTCACCACGCATAAATTGGTCCTGCAATGTGAGGTAGCGAAAGGAAAATGGAATGATATGCTGTCATGATTGATTGGGAATGAGTTGCATCTCAGTATTCTATTGAACTGGATCTTGCATTAATATAACTCAGAGAAGCATGTATTTCCCAATTTATGATTACTTGCTTTAGTTCATAGGTTTAGATTTTCCGAGTATGTTGAAAGTAATTAGCACAACATCTGATTTCTGTTCGCTTTTTAGGCACCGGTTGGTTTGCTTCTTGAATTGCTTCCTGAACCCTTTTTCCTTGGAGAAGCTTATATTAATGTTTTTTTGGGAGTTTTTTTTTTATAATTTCAATGTGTTAATACAAAAATTAAAAAAGATATATTTTTAATCAAAAAATATTTTAAAAAACACTATACATCACATTATCAAACATACACTTAATACAAAATTCCCTTCCAAATGTTTTCTTAATAGATAGCAAAAAAATAAAAATATATCCTTTTCATTTTCAGAACTCCTAATTATAGTTATAAAATTTAATTTGATAGGTCAATTTGATGACCCGTTAACTTAGAACGTTATTTTGATTGAGTTTTATTTTGAATTACATTTTTTTAATAAAAAACTATTAATTTATTTTATTTTTATAAAAAATATATAAATTAATATTGTTTTAACAAAAATAAAAATACATAGATAATCTCGTGAATCCATAATCTCATCTCATCAACCCATGAACTAAACTATGAACCAAATCAAACTACAATAAAGTGTCTTAACTCAAAGCATGATCATTGATAGTCTTTCATACTAGTTTTTGTACAATAACTTTATCTAGAGGTATGTCCTGTACGAGTATAACAAACATGCCATATGTTTTGAACCCATCACTTGGGTCTAGATTTTAAGATGTACCCTTTTCAGTTTTCAAATTGAGCATGTTAATTTTCAAAGTGGCCACACACCCTTCTTCTTTTTTGCCTTGTGAAGTGGATCATGCCTATATCTAGAGGACACCTAACTTTTTTTGGTATAATTATAAGGACACAAGCAAAGGAATTGCCCTATAATTAATATTAAAGTGATTCTTGATAGAGATCAGTCTCCAACAACATGTGTTAGATGTAAAGCTCATGACATATTAAAGAAATTGAATCACATCACCACCTAGAGAAAAAGAGAATTAAAGAGGTTTAAAGGATTGTAACTCTATTTTTCTTGTTCTCGTAAAATATTAGACAATATTAAGTATTCTCACTTGTCCCTTTGAATTTGGGCAGGCAGGTTGCTTTTAGTTAACATTCTATTACAAAATACATTTAAAAAATAAAGAAATAGACGTGGTTAAAAAAACAAAAAAAATATTTTAATGACAACATTGAAGTAAGTTTATGTTCTTTTAAAATAGAAAAAATATTTTTTTTAATCTCAGGATGGTAGTAAATCAATTCTATATATACCATAGAAAAGCCTAAAAATCAACAAAAAAGAAGATTTTTGAGGCTACCTTTTCTTTAGACAAAGATTATGATAAAAATGGATGTTGGACCATTATAAGACAAATTACATTGTTCATGTTTGGTGTTAGGGCAAACTACATTAATTAGGTGGGGTATTTTTCACTTTATTTTTTAAAGTTGATTTGGGAGTATAAATTAATGGTTTAATTTAGAATATGTTTGAAAGTTTAATATCAATTGGTTTTTTTAAAGTATTTTTTGCTTGAAAATATATTAAAATAATATTTTTATTTTATTTTAAAAAAATTATTTTGACACCAACTTTAAAACTATCCAAAAACATAAAAAAATAAAAAAAATCATTTTTTTTAAAATGCTGTTTCATCCGTGTTCTCTATTTTCTTTTCTATTTACTTGAGCAACTATTGTAAACTTAGTGATATTCAAGCATTGCTTGTGTTTGTGCATCAGGAATGAATTACAAATAGAATTTTGATGATATAATTTTACGAGTATGTTTTGAGGAGGATGATGAAACATTAATATTTTTTAAATAATTCTTGGCAGGCAGTTCAAATATAAAAAAAATAAAAATGAGGGGAGGTTCAAGCTAAGATTTTTCTTATCAAATGCATGATAGTTTTTTTTGCCCCATCATCGGAAGACATGACACCCTTTGGACCGTTAGGTGATGGGGGTAGCTCTCCCATATCATACGACAACTAAGAAAATTAAAGTTATCAATGCTAAAATCTTGTTAAGTTGAATGAAGTTACTGGGTCTTCAATCCTCAAGATAGATAGATCCTTCTACTTGTAATACCCAACTTAAGTAAATTCAAGTTTAAAATAATTAGCATAAACCAACTATAAAATTAAAATAATATTATTTTAATAAAAAAATAATCAAAACTTATTGTTTAATTAATTTGAGTATTTGACTAGATAAAACAGATTAATTTTTACAAAGTAGGTAATTAAACATCTTAAATATTCATAACAATGCCCTATTCCTACTTATTTAAATTTCATGAGACTCAAATTTTATTATTTGAATTTTTATTTAAATTTCTACAAATTTCTACTATTTACACAGGAGAAAAAAGAAGAATCAATTGAACTTTTTCATTTGATTTTATTTTATTGAAGAAATATGTTTAGGGTCCAATGGAGCCCACTTGTTTCAAGGGTTAAGATTGGGCTGGCATCCGTGTTGCGTTACCTAGTGAATGCCGGCATGGTTTGCTGGGCCCCAACTTCGAGACCACGCTTTGGGGCCCACTATTATTTTGATTGCCCTTGATTTTCCATGAGCAAAAATTAATCATCCGAACCTGAGAGGTTTGGGTCCGAACCATACATTTGAATACTTGTGAATGTTGGAGGGAACGGAGGGATTGAATTGACATTAAAGTACTTGTTATGTTTAAATAGTTGCTGCACAAAGAAATAATATTATTGGTGGGAAATTAGTAAATGATGAATTCGAAATATAATCCATTGAGCAGATCAGGGGAAGGAACCGTAGCTTGCTTGGCTACTTCTTTATTTATTTTTTAATAAATACATAAAAATAAAACAAACTTCAGTCACAAAAAATTCCGATAAAAGTAACATGAATTCGCCTAAACCTTTTTTTAGCATGTAAATTGGGTTAAGCTTGAATTAATTTTATAAAAAATAATTTTAGTATTAATCCGGAATTATATTCTTGCAGAAATGAATTCTTGCATCTCTTTATTAGCCATTTATTTTTAATTTAAAATCAAATATATTTGAAAATCAACAATATGCATCTAATAAATTGATAATCACTTCTTTACAAGAATTAATACTCACAATGCTAATAACATTCATAAATAACAACAACATTAATTACAATTGTTAGTTCATTTGATAAATACTACCAATTCTTTTTAATATGATATAAGAAAAAAACCCAATAAAATAAGTTGCTATCTCAATATATAAAATACATATATACTATAGATAAAGGAACATGAAAACATGTTCCTTGTATTTTATGTTTTGGAAATATAAAGATTTATTTTAAAATTATCCGGGTTAAATTTATTTTATATCTATGTTTTCATCACTTCAACAAAATATATTTTTAATTTTTTTATATTTTTTAAACACTAAATAAATATAATTTAATTGTTAAAAATCTAAATTAGTCGACAAAATATTATCCAAATCATAAACCGATATGCACATATCATGCGTTTCCACTCCCTCTATCCATGAATTTCTATCTGGTTTGCCATGATCTTTCACAGACAAGTGCAATGGCATCAAGATAATGTATGGTTTCCTTTTCATGCCTTTTATTTTTTTTCCTTCTCTTTAGGACTAATTTATTGGGTCACTTTCTATATACATGTTTTACATCACCTTTTTGTTTGTGCAATGGTGTCCTGAAGAAGACATCCACAATTCATATATATATATATATGTATATATATATAAACTAGGTGGGTAATTGTAAATGATATTGAACAACGATGAACCAGAAATGATCAACTGCCTAATAAAAACAACAAGGGTTTAATGATTTCACTAACCCTATTTTATTATTTTGATTTGGAAAATTTTTGCATATATTTGGAACAGACTTGTTCATAAAAAGTAGCAAATCATCTAGATAAATAATGGTACTTTTTTTTTTATTTTAATTGCCGATTACAGCTAAACATCTATAAATCAATATTTTTTGGATCATGAAACTTTATTTATTAATCGAGATACTATTTAAATTTTAAATTTAAATCAGCACTTAACAAGAATATTATTTCATTAAAGTTATTAATTTATCGATATTATATTGTATTAGCTAATTTCCTTTTCATGGTCTTCCTATGAATTTGATGCTAAAATCTTGCACTACAAACAAACAAACAAACAAACAAACAAACAAACAAGGTTGAAAAGGCAGAAACAACCGTAGAATTTTTATTTCTGGTTGATTGTGTTGCTAATATGCGTAAGGTTCAAAGAACAACATTTTCAAGTAACATTATCTGCAGATAATGTTTCATTTCTTGACAAACACAGATGTTGGTGTTGGACTGTCGAGATCAAGAAGGTAAGTTGTGTTATTTAAACCCGGTTTATTTTTGTATTTTAAAAAATTTAAAATTTAAATTTTTTTTATTTAAAATTAATATTTTTTTTGATATTTTTAAATTATTTTGATGTACTAATATTAAAAATATTTTTTTAAAATAAAAATATATTATTTTTAAATTATTTTGATATTCAGTTATTTAATTTCACTTTAATATATTAAGAAGTTGATTTAAAAAGTTTTTAAAAAACATAACATAATGATAAAGAATTTTAGATTTATATAGAAAATTTTGAATTTGAGTCCAGACATGTAATTTTTATAAAAATTTAAAATAATTTAAATTTTATTTATTTATCTAAATTTATAAAATATATTTTTTAGGAGATAGGGTTCAAGAAGTTAGTTTAGAAAGTTATAGTAAAAATCATCATCTCTCTCAGCTCAATTTTCTCCCAGATGTTCCGCGTATTTCTCATCATTTCACGATTCTTCATGACGCAATCAAAGTTCATAGATATTTTAACAAAAATAAAGTAACAGCATTTAATATAGCAAATTGAATAAAGTAACGTATTCAATAAAAAAAAGATTTTGGCTAGCTTTGGCATTGAACACTTACATGGATTATACATAGAACTTGAGTTAAATGAATTTGGATCCACAGGGGATAATTAGTGATATTACTTTGAAATCCAGCTGAGGCAGCTCAAGTACAAAGGGTGAGTAGCCAACAAAAAGGTCTTTGGATTGTGATAGATGCCTTGGATCTCTACACAATAGCATTGCTACCAAGTCAACAACAAGAAGAAGAAAGATCTTTATTATAATGGGTTATTCCAATTTCCATGCTCTAATATTAGTAAATTAGGAAAGATTCATAGGCTCCTCAAGAGATAGAATTTCTCCTCTTGACACCTGGTAAGGCAGATGAAGTCCATGTCATTGATTATGTAAGGTGAGGAGTGAAAACAACTTTATTTATTTAGATATCAAATTTAAGAGGTTAGATTATATTTTCTTTGCCTCTAATAGGCAATTGATTAATTCTCTTGATCTACTTCTCTTTGAAGCATGAGTGACGTACACTTCTCCTGTAAAACCAAATTACACTTTATAGATTCATAACTTTTAGATGAATTTTGGCTAATTATTTTAATTAAAACAACATTGATTTCCTTTTACTTTATTTTTTGAATTTAATTTTAAAAGTTATTGATGTTAATTTGGCCATATCTAGTCAAGTTAGTCAAATCAAAAGTTAATTTATTATTGTTAAAATTACGAGCTGACTCATAAAATTATATAATTTTACAAGTTAATTATATGTAACATGTAAAATAGAATAAAAAACTCAAAAATTAATAAAATTAAACTTGATTTATGCAAAATTAATAAAATTAGTAAAATTGAATCAAATTTACAAGATATGGTAAATATAAGATGGGTGGTTTTCTTGATTTTGTATGAATAATTGATATATGTATTTTATTTTTAGCTTTATATGTATTTTAAGATAATTAATTTTTTTAAATTTTTATTTTAATTATGTTGTGCTAATATTTACTACTTTGATGTAATTGTCTATATATAATTAACTGAAAACACTTATTTATGATTTTATAATCTAAATTTACATTGTGTTTTTTATATATTGTCAATTTTTTTATTTTATAACTTTAGATCAATTTAGATTAACAAGATTTGATTGAATTAATATCTTTTTAATTCAAATTAAAACTTGGTTAAAATTATATTTTAATTACAAATTTTCCGGAACAACCCATTGGCCGGACAAGTTTAATAAATATTCAATCCCTTGACACACAAGCTATCTCAAGATTCTCAATTGATAAATTGTCTAAATATGTAATAATGAGTGACCGTCGCTCGTTATTACACACACTACAGTATGTGCTAAACTGTTAATAAATCCATGTGCAATGATTATGCATGCAAACGTTTATACTAATTCAAAATTATATGAAGAATTCCAACCAATTGTAAATTATATTAAACCATAAAATAAATTACAAAATGTCTCCACAATTTTTTTAAATGCCTAAAATGTTTAATAAATAGGATTATTAATTAATTTTTTTAGACAAAAGACTACGTCATGTACTTTTAAAGTCTATTTGTCATTTCACCCCTTAATTTGCTAGCATAGCAAACAGTTAAATACTATAAATAATCACTCTTGTATATGTGAAAAGAAATAGTTTTTTACATATAAAATTTATGAAAAAAATAAATTTTAATTCAATAAACACACAACACTTAACATCTTATGTGAATGATAAGTTAATCTATTTCTAACATTATTATATCATTTTTAAATTTAATAAAATTAAAATCATGAAAAAATTGCTCTTAAATACACCAATCTTAATGAAAATAAATTATATTATATATATGCATATATTTTTTTAAAGTAAGATTTTAATAGATATAAAATACAAAAATAAATAACTATCAATGATTTTGAAGAAAAAATTCTCTTAAATACACCAATATAAATGAAAATAACTTATTATAGATATATAATTCCATTAAAAAACTTCAAAAACATATTATTATATCTTAAATATTCCCATTTAAAAAAATAAAAAAAGTGAATAATAATTGTATTTTGAAAATAACATAAAGGTACAAATTAGCCCTTTACTTTCTCTACCCTCCAAAAAATATAAACCGATAGGATGACCCAAACCGGGAGGCTCGGAACCAGGTTCGGCAAGCCTCTTGCTCTTCAATATTAGACACAGCAACAGCACTGAGGCACATATAATTATAGACAGAGAAAGAGAAAAGAAACCAAAACCACAGAGAAAGCTAAGAGAGAAGATTTTCCCACGAAAATTCTCTCTCTTCCCTCTCCCTCCCTCTCTCTATCCCTCTTTATAATTCAAGAGAATATGTCTCTGTAGATCTCTCTCTAAAGAAGCACCACATTTCCTGTTTTTATCTCTCCTAAAAAAATACAACAAGAACAGCAACTATATATATATATATATATGTATGCATACATGCACATTGGATTGTATACGTAGAAAGATACATTTTTTTTCTTTTTTTCGTTTTTTTGAGGTTAAATGGGAAATATTTGAATTGGGTTTTTGGAGATAGGATCTCTAGAGCTGGAAAGATTGGATTTTGTTGTTGTGGGGTGATGATATTTTTGAAGGAAAGAAAAAAATGGAAACAGAGCAGCAGCAACAAGTTTGGCCTTTCTCTGCTGCTTCTGTTGTAGAGGATATGATTCAAGAAAATATCGGAGCTCGACCAAGAGATGTTGATTTGGTGGCTTCAAGAAAAGCTGAAGAAGCTTGTATGATATCAATCTTCTCCTTCATTTATTTCTTTGTGATTCTTTGTTGCACATTTTGATTGAATTTGATCATGCCTTTTAGTTTTTAGATCTTTGATTATTGGAGGATGCTTGAGAACCTTCTGGTTTGTGTTTTGATTTCATTTTTTTGGAATCTTGAATGATCTATAAGGAGTTTGTAGGCTGTTGAATTTTATGAATTAGGTGGCTCGTTCACAGAAGTTGGATTGATGCACAGCATGGAAATGGAATTTGTAGTATTTTAGGGTCATATTTCATGAATTGTGTGATCCTATACTGATATCGATACAGTTTTTTCCTAACATTCTTGGATTTTTATGGTAATTTTGTGAAAGTTCTTTCCCTAGGCATGAAAAATTGAGCTTTTTTTGTTCATCTTTTTCTTAGTGACGATCATTGAATCAGTATGTAGATGAAACTTTTGCCAAGTTAGAGAGTTCTCATAATTACTTATTTCATAGTGCTTATTCTTTGTATTTTTATTTTTTGAGGAATTCCCGTCATGAGGTCAGATGGAATTGTTGTAGTAAAATTGGAATCGGACTAGGGGGGCTTCGACTTGAAAAAGTTCTTTGTACGCCTTATATTTTCCTGTAAAAGAAGAAAAAGAAAAAAAAGAGGGGTATGGTGATTTTACATCTCTGTGTTGGTTTTCAGCCTTGAGAAGGTATGAAGCAGCTGGGTGGCTTCGAAAGACAGCAGGAGTTGTTGGGAGTAAAGATTTGCCAGCTGAGCCCTCTGAAGAAGAATTCAGGTTTGGATTGCGAAGTGGGATAATTTTGTGTACCGTCCTTAACAAGGTTCAACCTGGAGCAGTTCCAAAGGTATCATTCAGCCTGGTGTTTATTTTATTATGTTTTGGAGGATAGTTGTACTTATTTGTTGGTGTTGGTGATGTTTATTGTTTATAGGTAGTGGAAGGTCCTGGTGATTCTGTTGAAGTTCCTGATGGGGCTGCTTTATCAGCATTTCAGTACTTTGA
Source organism: Populus ilicifolia (assembly GCA_015708895.1). Taxonomy (NCBI): domain Eukaryota; kingdom Viridiplantae; phylum Streptophyta; class Magnoliopsida; order Malpighiales; family Salicaceae; genus Populus; species Populus ilicifolia. The sequence continues at coordinate 804,875 of SRLM01000489.1, read as the reverse complement.
AAACGTGAGAAACTTCCTGGTAGCTGTTGAGGAAATGGGGATTCCAAACTTTGAAGCTTCTGATTTGGAACAGGTGAGAGATTAACTTTAGGTTGAAACAGAAAGGAAAATCTGGAAAATGCCATGCGAATCTTCTATTACTTTGTGAGAGTTGTCTTCCTGCTGTGATATTCTTTTGTATCATGAACTTCAGGGAGGAAAATCTGCTAGGGTTGTGAACTGTATTTTAGCTCTCAGGTCATATGGTGAATGGAAACAAAGTGGTGGAGTTGGGACATGGAAAAATGGAGGAAACTTGAAACCCTCATCTTGTGGGGGCGGGAAACTCTTCATGCGAAAAAATCCCGAGCCTTTCATGAGTTCCTTTTCTCGGACGAGCAGTGGTGATCCATCTTCATTTGATGAACAATTCCGTGACCTAAGCGAAGCTGTAAGTGAACTTTTCTGTTTTTTAGTTTTACGATTTTAGAGAGATGACTAGCAGTCATAAGCTCATTTGCATGTGCAGGGCGCCTCTCGTTCTTTGAAGATGATTGTCCGTACAGTTCTTTCAAACAGGAAGCAAGAAGAAATACCAAATGTAGGTATTCTGATGCTTGTTAACTTAATTTTTCAGATGAATTTCCTCATCAGAATGAGAATTTTGAAGGAGATCCCATCAAGTAGATGCACAAGAAATTGACAGAAATTCTTCCTCTTAACACTGATTGGTAACAGATTGTAGAGTCTATGCTAAATAAAGTCATGGAGGAGTTCGAGCGTCGGTTGTTGAGCCAGAATGAGCAGGTGAACTGTCATGTTTACTGAAATGATATCATCCTCCTTTGTCTCCCTCCATATTATCGTGTGGTTTGTGTACTGAAGCAGTTACCTCTTCATATTATTGCTAATAAATCAAATGGGAAATCATGCATACGAAACTGACAGATGAAAACAACAGCAAAAGATATGGAAGAATCTAGCCCTGACATGCCTCTTTCAAGCTCTAGCGATACAAGGGTATGCACTTGGCTTGCACTATGAATATTTCACAAATGCAATGCAGTTACATAACCTGGAATGTAATTTCAAAAGCATGTTTTTATATTTACAAACGCTCAGAATTATTGAAACCAATTGGGTGACATTTTCTTTTACTAATGCTATGGTTAAGATGGAAGAAGACTCTTCCACACAAATCAATACAGAGGAATGCTGCACGTACAAGGGCAATCCTCATGAGGAAACAATTGACCAGCTTTTGAAACAGCAAGTGTTGTTTGAACGACAACAAAAAGACATTAAGGTAATGTCTCTTTATTATACCAGGGTGAAGTCTTTAAGCCTTTCCAGAAGGCTTTAATAATTGATAAATGATGGTACCTGCAGGAATTGAAAATTACTCTTCATGCTACGAAAGAAGGAATGGATTTTTTGCAGATGAAATATCTGGAGGAGTTAAACAATTTAGGTACAATTAAGATTCTATGCACTTCTTCCAGATTATTAGAAGAGGAGTAATAAATGTCATTGCTAGTTTCTTGTAACAGGTAAGCACTTGTACGGTCTAGCTCATGCTGCTTCAGGCTACCAGAGAGTCCTAGAGGAGAACCGCAAGTTATACAATCAAGTGCAGGACCTGAAAGGTATTATCCTTTTATTTTGAATTTTGATTCCATGGATTTACCGCACTCATACACTAAGTTTCTCTACTAAATTTAATGATAATGAATATGATTTATTAGGAAATATTAGAGTATATGGTCGAGTAAGACCCTTCTTGACTGGGCAACCAAACCGTTTTGGTACGGTGGATCGCATAGATGAAGGGAGCATTTCAATTATCACCCCTTCGAAATATGGCAAAGAGGGACGCAAATCATTTAACTTCAACAAAGTTTTTGGTCCTTTGGCAACTCAAGGTGAGTATGGCTAAATTCAGGTTCTTTGTCGTTCTTATCAGCTTTCCTTAACTTTTTTATCCTTCTATTTTTCCTTCAGGGGAGGTTTTTGCAGACACCCAGCCTTTGATCCGGTCTGTTCTTGATGGGTACAATGTATGTATATTTGCATATGGCCAAACAGGATCCGGGAAGACCTATACTATGGTGAGATGTTTCATGTACCATATTAAAACATAAATCTTGGTCAAATGCCTTCGGTTACTCATTTAACTTTATTCATTTCCTTCATTTTTCAGACTGGTCCCAAGGATCTTACAGAGGAAAGCCTAGGTGTAAACTACAGGGCATTGAGTGATCTATTTCTCCTCTCAGATCAAAGAAAGGAAGTTATTTGCTACGATATCTCTGTCCAAATGCTTGAAATTTACAACGAGCAAGTGAGGGATCTCCTTGCAACTGATGGTCTTAACAGAAGATATCCTTCATGACACTTTTTCTTTCAGTTTGACAATGTCTTTCCTTCAACTCAGCTTACTTTTCTACTTGGATTCTTAACTCCTGTATACATTAGATATTCGAAACAGTTCTCAGAATGGAATAAACGTACCAGATGCAAGTCTTTTTTCTGTATCATCACCATCTGATGTCTTAAATTTGATGAACATCGGGCAAAGGAATCGCGCAGTTAGCGCTACGGCCATGAATGATCGGAGCAGTCGATCCCATAGGTGTGCCTAATGCTACAGAAAATGATTCATGTCGCAGTTGTGATTCTCAGAGTACTAATAAAATAATAGTGCTTCATTAAATGATACTTATATATTGACCCATATTTGCAGCTGCCTGACAGTTCATGTTCAAGGGAGAGACCTGACATCTGGAGCAGTACTCCGTGGTTCGATGCATCTTGTTGACCTGGCTGGAAGTGAACGGATTGACAAATCTGAGGTGACAGGAGATAGATTAAAGGAAGCACAGCATATCAATAAATCTCTTTCTGCTTTGGGAAATGTGATTGCCTCTCTTGCTCAAAAAAACTCCCATGTTCCCTACAGGAACAGCAAACTCACTCAACTACTCCAGGATTCACTTGGTAAGATTAACCGAAGGCATTCTGTTTCCCTTCTTTCTCTGATATAATCTCATTATGCTTATTTTTCTGGTCCAAATAATCACCAGGAGGGCAGGCTAAGACCCTCATGTTTGTCCACATAAGTCCTGAGGCTGATGCTCTTGGAGAAACAATTAGCACACTCAAATTCGCTGAACGGGTTGCCACTGTTGAGCTTGGCGCTGCTCGAGTTAATAAAGATAGTTCAGAGGTGAAGGACCTGAAAGAGCAGGTTCTTACTTTATGCTCTTCATCTTTTTTTCTTCTTTGGGATCAGGTCAAGAATTGGCCTCGTTTTATATATGTCCTTGTACATGATACACGAAAATGATGGGCTTGCCTATTTTCAGATTATTTTTTTTCCCTGTAAGGCACGTCTTAGAGCTGCTAGTTTTGTTATTATTGAATTTCTTATTATCTCTTACGTACCTTTTCATCTAGAAATGCAGTGACTTATTTTTATTATGTCTGGTTTCAGATTGCTAATCTCAAAGCAGCCTTAGCAATGAAGGAAGGAGAGTCAGAAAATTCACAGCATTCTCGATCCAGCTCCCCAGAAAGACTTAAAAGGAAGCCTGGTTTGCCCTTTTCTTATAGTTGGCATAGTGCAAGTAGCATCACCAATGGTCATAGGCAGATGGAGGATGGTAATGCAGAGGTAAAAATGTTAACATAACCAATGACTGAAATTGATTCTTTGCACGCTGCTTTCAGTTGTAGATATATTTGTTCAATGATTAACCTTGCCTGAGCATGGAGGTTGGACTCCTGGTTTACATTTAATGCCCATGGGCACACATATTTTAATGTTTGGATTTCCCATTTAATAATCTGGATAATGCTTATTTTACTAATTATACTAAGACATGCCATTTTACCATTAGAAAATCATCTCAACATCATGTGAAAATGATTTTACTGCATGTTTGTGATATGTGTATATTTGCCCAATTTAGCCATCTATCAAAGAATAAAGTTAATATTCATAACCATAATTTACATACTGATTAATGATCTGCAGGTTAGGAACCACTATTCATCTATTCCAAGAAGGCGAAGCCTGGATCCCCAGGATTTGATCATGTATTCACCTCCTTGGTCATCTGCTGGCAGTCCCGCATTAAGTGGAAAGGAGGATGATAAAGAATCGGTGTTTGGTGACTGGGTTGACAAGGTCGTGGTGAATAGGCTTGACGCTGCAAGAAGAGATGAAAATCCTGCAGGGCAATGGGAAGTAGATAGCAGACAATTGCCTGGGATGTTTTATCAGGTTTATACTCGAGACCCTTCAAAGATTTATCCAGAACAACCCTATAAATCTCCACAAAACACAAAGGACAGCCAAGGGTATGATGCTCAGAGGAGCAGGTTTGAAATGGCATCCACTGATGACTCTGATGAACTTGAGGCTGCAACAAGTGATTCTTCTGAACCAGATTTGCTATGGCAATCTAACATTCCTAGAATGACCAGCCTTCCCAATCCCATTGTGTTGGAATCTAAAACAAAGAAGACTACTAATCCAAGGGGATTCAAGAGCACAGAAACAAGGTAAGCTATCTGATTACTGATCTCTTTTCTTTGAGTCACATTTCTGGTTATGTAAACTTATAGATGCATGCATTACTTATCTAACATGTAAGCTTTCTTTGCTGTTGATACCACTGCTATTTTATCTTGTTGCCAGACTAGCATTTTCTTTTAAGGTTGCCACTTCGATTTTTGTCAACAGGAAGTTTAATACTTTAATTTTTCTGGTTTTGTTAACAGGAGTTTAATTCCATCGCTAATTCCTTCACCATCAAGGAAACTACCAAATGGGGTGAGGCCAGGCCTCAACAAACCTGGAAGGCAGCTTATTTCTGTTGATGGAAAGAGGAAAACTGGGCATGCAAAGTGACATAAAAGGAAGTGGCTTCGTGATTATTTTTTTCTTTTCCTTTCCTTTTTTCCATTTTTTGTGTATCTATTGTATAGTTGTAGAGAAAGGGATATAGAGAGGAGAAAGAGTTGAATGGTAATGGATTTCAATTGCCTGTGTTTCTGTGGTGGTGATCATGAGATTTATGCTGTCCCGCCAGGCCGATTTCGATTTATTTAGACGAGTGTTCTTCATCTGGTGAATTCTTTTGACATCTTCTTCTTTTCCTTTTGTATTGATCAGTTGTTTAAAGAGAAGTGCAATATATAGAAAAGATCAAGAAATTACATCATCCCGTCTTCATTATGTGTTTCTGCACTTGTACTTTTCTCAGCCTTTTCGATAACATTGAGTGATTACGTTCCTATATGGCATCCTTTCTGGATCATAAACTCAGAAAAGGAGAGAAAACAAAGCAAGGAAAGCAAATGAACATAAGCTCATAAATTTGCCACAAGTTTCTGCTTCTCTTAGCTAGTCTGAAAATGTACGAGCAATTAGCAAAGCTATGGCATTGTATTTGCGTTTCCCTGAATATCTATAGAAGTTCGGTGATGTGTTTGCAACAGTTCCATGCCTGTCCCAATGTATCCAATGCAGCTGACCAGCTAGCTAGACTCCTTCCTCTTTTGCAACTCTTCCGCACTTTTACTGATACAAGTATCTTTAGTTCCTCAATTGGATAGCTGGTATAAGAATTTGAAATACAGATATTGCTATCATAGCCTACACATATGACTTCATTCTACAAACGCTAGCAATCTTAAGATCCCGAGAGACAGAAAATTATCCCTGGAATGATATCTTAATATATTTTCCAGTCTTATTACTGGGACTCCGGATCTGGATCCGTACCTGATATGTTAGTTTGTCTTACTACTTGGCTATTTATAAGCAGCAGGTGCAACTCATTGTACTGTGCAGTGAGGAACTCAGCAACCACAGTGCCATAAGCATCTGATATTAGTCTTGAATAGTAGGATCCTGCAGGTCTGGTTAATAAATGGAGACATATTTACGACAGGCAAAGGGATGCATGATACTAATAACTAACCAGTCTTCTTTAAAAAAGAAAACCCTAGTTCAATTACAAAGGTAGGAGGACTCGGCGACATGTGGCTCCTCAACCAGACCAGCAAGAAGTTCAATGAAGAACTTGCGTCAATGTGAGCTCAAGACATCTTTTGACATGTAAAGATGGTCACCTAGCTAGTTAACTTTTCTTTTTTTCTTTTTTAAGGTTATATAGCTGAAATTAGCCTAATCAACTGGTTATTAAAAAATATTTGGAGTTGATGGGATTTTACAGATCAATATTTAATCCAATTTAATTACAAATTCGGTTGCAATCAAATTTCAAATCTCAATTTCCCCAAATCAATTATGAAGCTGTAAGTTTAGCAAGCGTGGCCATGATTGTGACTTTCCTCAGGCCACCAAACGTCCACTTGCATTGCTTGTGGATGCAAGTCAACCTTTCCAGCTAGGGATCAGGACCCCAATGGAATGAGTGGGAAAACCCTAAGTGGGGCCCGAGATCACATGGCCACGTCAGGAGGCGCCTTTGATGCTTGTTTGTTATGAGTGAAAGAAAATTATATTTATATCCACAAAAATCCCATCAAGACAACAACACCACCACCACCGTTTGCCCCCGGTGAAAGAATTTAGGGTTTTGCCACCCCATTGTGATTTTTTTTTGCTTGAAGATTCAGTCCCGCCTTCATCGTATGTATATTCAAGCCCTTGAATGGAATGAGATAGGTAAATTTTTTTAAAAATTCTTATTTTGGCATGGATGCATGATTCTTCACACAAGAAATCATTTTTAACCTAATCTGCTGATCCTTTTTTAAAGGTTTGGACGTTAAGATCAAGGCACATGGTTTTCTAGTGATCATTTTCCATGAATCGGATTGACACTGAATGTGAAAGGAAGATGAAATGTCATTCCAGCAATGGAGTCCAGCTATAAGGAAAATGATAGTCCAAAAAAAGAAAGGGCAAAGCACTTGAATTATAATGAAGTTTCTTTTAGATCAACCAAAGCAAAATAAAAAATTCTAATCTTGCATGCTCATTCTCTGCCTTTAAAAATATAGAATAGTTATAAGAACTCATTTAGAAATTGACTCGGGTCGAATAAAAAATTAAATGAGTTGATTAATAAATTTGTGTAATTTTATATAATTTTTTAGCTTCATACATCACCATATAATACTTTTTATCCATTAAAATAGCATAATTATAAGATCCGATCAGAAAATTAATCCTGTTTGAAATTCATGTTATGAATTAGATGGATTTACTTACGAGTTGATATAATTTTATATAATTTATTATTTGTATACATTATCTTTATAGTATTTTTTATATCTCAAAATAGTATAGTTATAAGACTCGATGTAGGAGTTGATATATTGATTTACATGATAGCTAATTAACCTAAATTTTAATTTTTTTCTTAAACCTTTAAAAATAATATTATTTTAATAAAAAAAACTAGATTTTTGCACTAATCTATCCAAGCCTAACCTCAACAAATCACAAGATTAACCCATTCAAGTCAGCCTAGTCTTACAAGTAGTTGGCTGGTCTATTTTGATTATGGAATTGCTAATCATGATTAGATCAATTAATCAGCCTGTTTTCCTCTAATCCCACATAATTATTGCCAGCCTACACACAGCACTTTTTCTCAATATATCTGGAGCATGTTCATCAAAGTCAAAATCCTAACAATGACATTTGTTGAGGGAGCGAAAGAAATTCCCAGTAAGTAAATTAACAACAAAAGTCAAAACCCCCTAAATAAAAAATAATAATCATTTTAGTCCCTCGTCATCTGCTAATTCAGTTGGGTTGTATCTTTTATGATGTTCCAATTTTATTTTTATTTCAAGACATGACATCCTTTCCACTACTGTAATATGAGACAAATTTTAGAATATCTCTGTGCCTCCCAACATATTTTGCTTGACAGATACTTCAAATAGTGATGTGAGATGGTATACTTTCGTTCACATTTATTAAATTCGACTAGACTCGGCTTGTAAGAACCTTCTTTAAGTTCTCTAATCTGGATCAAGTTTTTTTTTTAATAAAAAAATATTAACTTCAGGAGTGTTATATATACACACACATGTTCTAAAAATAGTATAGAATATTATTTATATTTAATAATTATAGATTACAAAAAAAAATTAAAAAAAATTGATTTTTCTAAAAAAATTTTTTGAACAGGTGGATGGAAAATTTCCTCAACCCAACCTGTACAGATAGTTTGAAGTAGAAATTAGATGATGAATACAACATTATTTTTAATCAATTATTATATTTTTTTAATACCATCCTTAATTATTTATTTATTTTTTAAAATAATATTATTTTTATTTTTTAAAAAATTGGCCAACTTGATTTTTTTAGGGTTAATTTAGATTGGATTTTACAGAGATAATAAGATAAAAAAATAATTTGATAAAAAACCTAATTAGAATTTTATATATATATATATTACATAGAATAATTAAGAAATCAAAATTGTCATCAATATTTAAAATATTTTAAAAATATTTTTTAATTATTTAAAATATGTTGAAAATTATTTTTGCTTGAGAATATATTAAAATAATATTATATTTTATATTTTAAATTTATTTTTAATAGTAGTATATATCAAAACAATACAGTAACATAAAATAAAAATAAATTTTAAAACACGTTACCACCGCGATCTCAGGTACCATCTTTGCCCAAAAAAAAACTCACCTCTTGAACACTCACCAGCGCACACAGAAAAACCCCGCGTGTCTCTCTCTATCTATATTTTACTTCTTTCTAGATTTCTCTTCCAATCAAATCACTCAAACTTGTAAGCCTTTTCTCTCTCTCTCTAAAAAAAAACTTTTTTTTTCTTGGTTTGTTCAAGAACAAAAACTGAAACTCTGTCCTAGTTTTTAACGAAAAAATCTTCGGTTTTTGTTGCAGAAATGAAAGTTAATTAATAGATCAAATCTTGCCAATGCTGGATCTGTTGATACCTCTTCATGTTTCAACCGTGAGTGCCTTTTCTTTTCTGGGTTTGTTTTTTAATGCTCTTGGCTTTCACTTTTTAATATACATTTTGTGTTTAAGTGCTTAAAGTTGTGTTTTTTGGCTTACTTCAGTGACCCTTTGCGGTTCCTTTTGTTTTTGGGTACTCAAGATTGGTTCTTGATGGAAAATAAGGAAGACCCATTTCTTGAGATTTGAGTAATTTTGGTGGGTGATGAATAATTGGGTGAAGTTTTGTTGAAGAAGTGTAGCGGGTTTGTTTTGATGGAAAATAATGAAGACCCATTTGTTGGGATTTGCGCTTTTTGGGTTTAGTCATTTGATTTGTTCTTATTTGAGTGAAAATTAGATAAAATCGTGGAGAATTGGGGTGGTTGATGAATTATGTACTAAAGTCTTGCTCTAGTGGGGCTGAAGAAATAAGGTTTTAGCATTAATTTGTTTTACTAGTGTAAAGACTGAGACTTTCATAATTGCATTAACTATTTCTAGCTTTAGTTGACTTGCAGATGCATTGTTTTGTACTGAATTGATTTATGGAATCTTAAATTTAGTTCAGATACTCGTGTGAAATTATATGAAATAGATGGCATTTTACTCAAAAAGTTTTCCTTTTTCGTTTTCATGGTGAAGATATTCCTGGGAAAAAAAAAGATTCTTTAAGTGATTTTAGCGTTTGTTGAACTACATTGTCACGTGAGGGTTTTATGATTCAGTCACATACGCATCTTTAATTTGCTTCATGAAAGATTGAATAGGGTTTTGGCACTGGGGTTATGGAAATGTTGACACGTAAACTGCCATGAGCCAGGACGAAGTATCAAGGATGAGGCCTCCTCTCGTTCCACTTGCGACATTGATTGGACGTGAGCTTAGGAACGAGAAGATTGAGAAACCTTACGTGAAGTATGGACAAGCTGCTTTAGCAAAGAAAGGAGAGGATTACTTTCTCATAAAACCCGACTGCCAGAGGGTTCCTGGGGATCTGTCGACATCATTTTCTGTGTTTGCGGTACTCCCCTTTTCTTTTATACAAGTTATTTACTTCCTCATTCAAGAGATGGTTCTGCATGGTTGCTGAGATAGTTAAGCAGAAGAAAAGGAAAGGATCAAATAATTTGTGTTTATATCATGAAAAAAATAATCACCCTTTCTCCTTCAGTCCCAAATATTTGGAGACTTGATTTGAATCTTTAATTTATTTCCTTTTATTTTCCCAACCTTTATCCATGATAAAGTGGACCTTATGTGAATTAGGAGTAACTTTAGAACCCACCAAAATTCTTAAATTTGGTTTTATTGATATCCACAGAAATACTCAGTGTTCGTTTTGTTGGCAGATCTTTGATGGACATAACGGGATATCAGCTGCTATCTTTGCAAAGGAGCAGTTATTGGACAATGTCTTGAGTGCTATTCCTCAAGACATCAGTAGGGAAGAGTGGCTTCAAGCGCTTCCTCGAGCACTTGTTGCTGGTTTTGTGAAAACTGACATAGAATTCCAGCAGGGAGGTATGTCTCTGTACCCCTTCTATTGTAGTTTTATTCTTTTTGTTGCATCCTACACTTCTTTTCTCTGTGTGTTTGTTGTGTACAGGTTCTAATCTTTCAGTTTAATGTAAATTGCAGGGGAGACTTCCGGGACAACTGTGACATTTGTCATAATTGATGGGTGGACTGTGACTGTTGCTTCTGTGGGGGATTCACGATGCATATTGGACAGCCAGGGGGGTGTGGTTTCTCTCTTGACAGTTGATCACAGGCTAGAAGAAAATGTTGAAGAGAGGGAACGTGTAACTGCAAGTGGGGGTGAAGTAGGAAGGCTAAATGTTTTTGGGGGCAACGAGGTATGGTGCACTTTTTATTTGTCACTTATGACATGTTCAGATATGTATTTTATTCGCCCCCTCCTCACCTCTTGTTTTTATCTTATATGTACAATCTCCCAATGGTTTGTAGGTTGGTCCTCTGCGTTGTTGGCCAGGTGGATTATGTCTTTCTAGGTCAATTGGCGACACAGATGTTGGAGAGTTCATTGTTCCAATACCCCATGTCAAGCAAGTGAAAGTGAGCTCATTTTTTAATGTGAATGATGGGTTTTCAGCTGTTCTTTTAAAATTAATTTTGAAGCTTAGAAAATTCCTTTTCTGGTTGTTTAGCTTTCAAATTTTGGTGGAAGACTCATCATTGCTTCTGATGGTATCTGGGATGCCTTATCTTCTGATATGGCTGCCAAGTCTTGTAGGGGTTTACCTGCAGAGCTTGCTGCAAAGTTGGTTGTTAAGGTGACATCTAGCATACTCTAGCTTCTTGTGTGTTTTCCATGATGCTTATTTTGCTTTATTGCTAATACTTGTTTGTTTTTGCTCTTTAGGAGGCATTGAGATCAAGGGGCCTGAAGGATGATACGACTTGCCTTGTTGTTGATATCATCCCATCTGACATTCTTTTCTTACCTCCAATACCCAGGAAGAAGCACAATATGTTCAGTTCGCTTCTTTTTGGAAAGAAAGCTCTGAACTCTGTGAGCAAATCAACAAATAAGCTTTCTGCAGTTGGTCTGGTGGAGGAACTGTTTGAAGAGGGTTCAGCTGTTCTTGCAGAAAGGTATGTTGATTGTAAGATTCGTTTTTATTATTTTTCACATATAGTTTATGTAAAACCAGAGTATAAGACCAGAGGAGAACTCACCTCCCAATGGTCTTTTGATTACGTATCCCATTATTCAGCGGATGATGACAATTGATCTGTTTATTCCTTCACTTAGATAATGCAACTATTAAGTGAAAAAGGGAGTAGGTAGTTTTGAAGTTCTGTCCTCTTGGAATGTAATTTTTAATTTGTGGTTTCTTCATTTTTTTCAATGAAAATGCAGATTAGGTAAGGATTTCCCCGCGAACACCAACTCTGGGATACACAGATGTGCTGTCTGCCAAGTGGATCAAACCCCAGCTGACGGTTTATCAGTCAACTCGGGCTCTTTCTTCTCACCTGGGTCAAAGACATGTGATGGTCTCTTCCTCTGCAGTAACTGTCGGAAAAAGAAAGATGCTATGGAAGGCAAAAGGCCAAGTAGACCCACAGTGACTGCATAGCAACCTACCTATCTGGTAACAGAGTAAATATTTGACATATCTTTGCTGGCAGTGTGAGCATGCTTGGCTTTACTTTCCGGTACTGATTGTAATAGATTTGTAAGAAATGAGGTAGAAATACAGGGAGTAGGTGTTTTTGTCTTTCAATTGTTTGTGGTTTGTGCCCGGCTTCTGTACTGACTGACAGAAGACAGAAATGCTGTCTGATAGATATGTTTGTGATAGTTTGATTGCTAACAGTTTGAATTTGTAAGTAAAAATGAAGGCTGCATAGTTAAATGTTATATTGTGTTTACTTCGGATACAGTGTAATAGAAAAGCAAACTACATACAAGAATGGCTTCATGTGATGTTAACAATTAAGAGTTTCTATGTTTGTGTCATGCTGTTTGGTTTCTAGGGATGTTAACCATTTTTTTCTAGTTTGTCTTGGATTGACTCGCTAAGTTCACTAGGTCAAACCGGATGTACTCCAGGCTAGGGGGGATGAGACTCGCAAGTTTTTTAACCTCTAACTGCATGCGACTTGATGCTTCATTCAATACCCAAAAACTAAATAAGCCAAATGCCAAATATATTAATACGTGGTATAAATATATTTAAGGCTTTTGCACCATCTTCCCTCCTTTCTGCCTTTCTCTATAGTCCAAAGTGCGAAGGGCAACAAAGGTAGAGTTGAGTTCTCCTGGTGTGCTTTGCTTTATATGGACAAGAAGAGATTCTTAAAAGGACAGTTGGCTCATTATTGTTGCTTTTAACTTGTCAATCATAATAATCGATTACATGCATTCAAAAGTGAATTATTATTAAGTTGCCCTATAAGCACTCTTGATAGTGAAAGCTTGGTATCCATTGAATACATGTAAGATAAGTAGGATCCACCAGCTCCATATATGAAGTAAAAAAATCAAGAAAAAAGAACTTGAATTTATTCAATTTTAAATAGCGAAAGTCTAGATGGAACAAGCACACACATACCAGCAATAGAAAGAAAAGAAAATGAACAAGGACATGAGATGTGAATTAGGCATGACAAGGAGCAATATGGTTCAAAAGCTTGTACCACAAGCAGTCAAGTGCTGCCTCCTAGAGTGGAGGCAGCCACTGTAGCTCAATTCCGTAGTTCCATCTATCAATGGGATCATCGGGTTTGATGTCCACAACAGAAGTATAAGCAGTGCACCCTCCAGCCCTGACCCTAATCCTGTGTGAGGTCATTGCTGTATCTTTCAAAAAGTGGCAACAAAGAGTACCTTTGCATCCACTTCCCTCTCCAACCTCCTCATACTGCCTACAAAAGCTGGTCGATGAACAGTTCAACGGTGACAGTAGGATGTTATCAGAACAGTTGAATAACATAACAGTGTTATGAGTGGATATGTTGAACGACGAGTTTTCGTTGAGACTTAATCCTCCTAGGGAAAGATCAGAGGAACAACATGTGTTCTTCACTATTAGGGGAGGGCTAATGACAAGCTTACGAGCACTAGGGTTGATGCTAAGAATCCTGTAGTAAAACCCTTGAACTGACGAGAACTCCAGAGCACCACTGTTGCAATAGATTCTGTACCTAGGGTTTCCACAATTATCACTCGTGCTAAGTGGGTAAGGGACTTCCATGTTGCCACATTTAGGGCAAACATCAAGGGCTGGCACATGGGATAGTAAAGTGAGCAAAACGATTATCAGGAACATCATCTTCACTCTAGTGTTCAGAACAGAGAAAATACTAGATGAAGCAAGGAGCCTAACAGCTATTTGCCTTATATAGACATGCACACCCGTGTGTAACTCTTTAAGCCATAAAGCCACTAAACTACTGCTAAATAAAATATTCTCGCAAGATATTGGAAACAAAAACAAAAGTGATTTCTGATATAAGTGCGGTGTCCCTTGGTGAGTATCATGCAATCTGGGACTTGCACATGGCAGATTCTCTGCTACCTTCCTAAATAAAGACAATTAAATAGTCACCAAGTTTATATCACCTCCATGAACTTTGAAGCTGATTAGCTGAAGTAACAACACCAACCTAAAGAATATGAGACAGCATATAACCCACCTGATACGTAAGCTCATTCAATCATCAGATTGGCCTAACTTACCAGGAAATGGGGATTAACCAGCAGGCGACTTACAGCATCCAAAATTGAAAAGTTCAGCAAATAGAAAGCAAACTTGTTGCTTCGATGAAACAGCTGCACTTAATGACTACAAGGACATGTGTTCACTTGTCAAGAAATGCTAAAACCTTCAGTGCAAAGTATAAATAACCGGGCATTAAAATACAGTAACAGGGGCCTTGAAATCTGCATCACACCATAAATCTCATAACCAACACATAATAATCCAGGACAACAAATGATGAACTGAAACTTTGAATATGTTACTCAAAATCGCGCAAATTTGTGCACACCAAGGTAGACAGCAGTCTGGTCTTGCTTCCATACTCTCATCCGATTACATTCTAGATTTGTGATGATTATCAAATGAATTCTTTGGTGGACATGGGTCAAAGAGACTGTATATAATAAAATAACTAAATCCCACTTACCTTCTTTTGAGTTTTCGTAGGCCATTTCTTGAAGTGGTTTTATATTAAATGATAAAAACTCTTTGGGTTGATCAAAAAAGGCAAGGACAAGCTGAAAAAGTTAGTGTGGCATCTTAAAATAGCATCATCATGTCATTAATCTAACAAAACCTAGAGTGCGGTCGAGCTATGATTAGAGAGACGGTAGAACGCTAGATGTGATTACTGGATGGGGTTACACATGTCGCTTAAATAGCATGTATATCATATATTTGTTTACATATTATTAAAACGCACCAACAATTTTCTAATTTAAATATTCAAAAGTAAAAATAAAAACACTAAAATACTTTTCATGACTATATTAATTACATAAATTATCTCTATGAAAGTATAAAAAATCCAAATTCAAAATTATTTTTTTATCTAATCCATACTTGTACTTTACAAGAACAACGAAAAAACAAAAAAAACCCTTATTAATTAATAAATTTTTTATCTTAAGAGTAAAAAAATATTTTTATCATTCAAAAACTTGTAAGAAATCAAGGAAGCTCTTAATTAATTTTAAACTTTGTTAGTTTTTAAGGTAAAGGAATATTTTTATTATTTAAAAATAAAAAAAAATACATACATTCCCATATAATTTTCAATTACCAATGAACAAACGAAAAAGAAAAAAAAATCAGTCTCAAAGCCTAATTTTTTCCCGCTCAAGGATAAATACATAATTTCACTGTAACAATAAACTATATCTTCTTCTACAGTGAAAAACCTTGGGTACACCACATGCTCTGGGCTTGATCGAATAGGAGTTGAATTGCGTATAGGTCTCTTGAGACGGCCAGTCACTTTCTGGGGAATGGCCCATGTCTCGGCATGGATGAATTGCACCAGCTGAAATGCAAATGTCGTCTTCGATTCAAATGGGTGCAGTGCAGAGCCAGGGTGGGGAAAGAGGAAAACAACCATGCTACTCACAAGCTACAATTTCGTTTAAATGATACTGATTTGCTAGAACAGATGGATGAATAGACAGTGAAAAAAGACACCGACACAGGCACTTTAATCCCTGACATTGAGGATAACTCGTAATCTCAACCGAGCAAGACATAAAAGGAATCGAAGTAAAAAGGAAAGAATAAAAAATCTGCTCCAAAGTTCGACAGTGTGAACACAATAAACATTTGCCAACATTACCAAGGTGGAAAAAACAGAGACGAGGATGTCACTCTTAAATGGCTCTGCGAGCCTCCTAAATTAGAAACAATAATTAACTACTAATTATTCCTTGAGCGTTTCCCAGATCCAAATGCAGCAAAAATAAGCACCAGACAAAAATGGCCGCATTAAAATGTTCAAGAAGACACTGGGATTATCAGCGACCTCGTTGCCTAGATGATGACCAAGTTGATTTTGAACCTCCACCCCACCTATCACTGGGGGGGTTGCGATCATCAGGCCTGCCACCACTGCCCCAACGGTCTGTATCTGAATGGGGCTGCCTGGCACTGCCACTGCTCCACTTGTCAGAATCTAGATGGGCTGGCCTACTACTTCCACCTCCCCACCTATCAGTTTCTGGAGGAGCCTGTGCCGAGCCTTCAGTTCCCCCTCGCCGGAATCTTGGCACATACTTTCCGGGGGCTGGTGCAGCAGCCACCCCAGGCTCTGGACCACCAGGAAGCTCAGAAGACCTAGAAGGCCCGTCAACCAAGAGAGCTTCCCTCCTTATCCGTTCCTTTTCTTCTAGTTCAAGTTCTCTCTGTCTCTGCTTCTCAGCTATCCTATCCAACTTTGCCTTGTGTTCAGCTTCTTCTTTCCTGCGTCTCTCAGCCTCTGCATTTTAAAACACCAACACAGAGAGCATGAGCTGGTCTTGATCATTGACTTATATATGCCAATAGAGGAGACGTGGTAAATACATAGTTGAATGAGGAAAGCAAGCAACAACACTAGGGGGAAAAGAGTAGAGAAATGATGAAAGGGAAACTCATTGAACATAAAATATGGATCAGGTATATAGTGGAGAAAATTTGTCCATCAAGCATATCAGGTATCTACCTTCATGCTTGCGAGCCTCTTCCTCTTCATGCAGCCTTTTCAGTCTCTCCTCTTCAGACCTCACAAAGAATATTTTCTTCCTCAAAGCTTCTCTCTCTTGTTTCCGAGCTTGAACAATCTGGTTGATCCTTTCTTCCCTCTCGGCTCTCCTTTGGTTGAACTCTGACTCTCGGCGACTCTGTACTCTTTCCTCAAAAATGATCTGCAAGAGAACAAAGATTGAATTCCTTTAATTTTTGAAAACCAACCAAGAATCATAGCGCAGAATATCCAGGCTGGAGGAGTTATCCTCATATTTCCTCGGATAAAGAAGCTTCCCATGACACATGGTATCACAGAGATATTAGATACTGACCTTGTTCTCCAACATCCGAGACAGCCTATTCTTCTCCCTGAGGTCCCCATCATGGCGCTGTCTGCTCAATTCAATTTCTTGCTGCAATGCAGATACCAATTAGAAAGGTAACAACCTAACAAATTGCCCCAGAAAACTATACTGAATGAAAATAACATCACAATAACAACCATTTTTTTCAGCAAGTTGCAATTTAAGATGTGAAAGACACGGGCAGAGAATTAAATTTTTATACAGAAAGACCTAGAAGGAAAACGGCCTTTCATGGACATATGACCAAAAATTAAGCAGGTACCTGCTGCTCGTGTTCATGAAGTGCTTTCTCTTCCACCAATCGTTTTTGAAAAGCAGCTTCAATCAGTGGGGCTGCCTCTTCTCTTTTAGCTCTTTCCAAATAATCCATGGTTTTAACCAATTTCTGTAATTTCTTTTCCATTTCCTGCCTCTCTCTGAGCTGCTCACTCAAAGCCCTTTCCATTAAAATTTGCTTCGTCACTTTCTCCTGCATGGAGATAAAATTGTCATATTGAGCACAGCCCCCAAAATACTGGAAAGTAAATTTTAAAAGGTATAATAAACTCACTCCTTCTAAGATCGGCTTCTTTCCTCCTTTCCTTTTACTGCGCTTCTCATGTTCCTCAAGTAAAGCTTGTGCTTCTTCAAGTTCACGCTCCTCAATTTCCCGGAGGATCCTTTGTTTGTTCCTTTGCTCATACTCAGCTGCAAGCCTCTTCTGCTCTGCCTCCTCTGTAATCTTCTGCTGCTTCAGCCTCCTTGACTCCTCCTCCCGTTCCTGAAAGCAAAAGATTCATGTAAGAAAAATGAAGACATTGGTGAATGATGAATACGTAAGTTATCTATTGAGGCGGCGGCAGTTCAAATGGCACTACCATTTCCAAAAGTTGACGTTCTTGTTCCTCCTTTCTCTTTTCAATGATGGATTTCCGAGCTAGAAGTCTCTTGTGTTCCTTATCAACAATCTCCCCTAGTCCTGGTAAAATCTCACCCAGCTTTGATGATTTCTTTGTTGGAGGATAAATCATAGCCCTTGCTTTATTTAAGGATTCAGCAAAAACAGTCAAGTGATCTCGCAGCCCATCAGATTCAAGATCCTGTAAAAGTCAACCCAATGAATGCAGTCAAACTCTGTTTTGATATCTCACCAGTACCACAAGAACCGAGGATAGCTGACAAGACAGACCATTTGAATGAATCAAGGCCAACAAAAAGCCAAGGTGCAAGCACAATATACTCTTTCCAGACAGGGTGTGATGCAGTGCAACTCAAGTTGGGAAGTAATATCAATAGTTCAGAAATGGAACTCAACAAAGGGACATGCAGATGGGAGAATGAGAGAGAGAGAGAGAGACAGTAATGATACATGATTAGAAACACTGCATAGAGAATGAAGCATACCTGAGTGTCGAACAGCACAACATGCTTCATATGGTCCAGTTTCATAGCTATGAAATTATGTTTCACAGCATCAACCGATATCTTCTCAACAGCAGAGAAATCAAAAAATGGGATCATCTGAGACAAACTCTCAATTTTCATGGTCTGATACACCTGAGACACCTGAAAAATCATGGACAAGCACAAGTGACCAGAGAAAAGGATTAAATAAATTAAACTGAAATAAACTCCAAGAGAAAAAGGTAAAGCAGAAAAAATTGCCTACCTGTTGAAGCAACCTCAGGGTAGCAAGCTTCTCGAGGGCAGGGACATATTGGGAGAGGTGCACTTCAGGCAAGGAAGAAGCTGAAGCAAGTTTCCCCCCTAGTTTGGAAATTTTGGATAACAAAGGCTGAACCTTTGCTGTAAGATCTAATGGTAGAAATTCGTGCTCCAAAAGATGGTAAAGATCTTTCACTTCCTGAGTTGCACAGCTCATTACACCTTTGGATACCTGAAAACAATATCCAAACCAGGCAATTCAAATATTTTCACAAGAACAAGACAAAATATGGACACTGTTTCAAAACCCATTTATAATGATTTCCAGTACTGTAGAATTGTGGCACAAGAATTCGACATAGATTACTCTTGGAAAATAAGGAAACTTTTAGCATTATATTTCCATCATTAAATGATAAAAAAGACAATTCTTAAAAACATGCACTGCAGTCTCTCTGTTTTTTTAGAATGAAGGGGTGAATAAAAATAAATAGCAAGAAACTACCAATTCAAACTTACCAGTTCTGAAAGAAGGGATGACCTTGATAGCTGCAAAAAAAAACATTATGGAAATGAGAAACATTAGAAAAATTAATAAATTATAGATCATGAAAGTAAATGCAAGTGAATAAATTGCATTACCACTTCTCTACTCTCAGGTTTCAGTTCTAGATTGAAACCTATAAGATTAGCCATCCGCATATTCCGCTCTTTCTCATTTTCAAGCTCCAAATGAGATGCCCCCTGTGTGTGATCATAAGGAGCCACTGCTAGAGCAGCCAAAACAACAGATGATGCTATCATCTGCAAGTCTTTCTGGCTTAAGTTTTTATTGAAACTTTTCTGAAGTGTAAAAAGCTTTAACCATGCATAAGCATGGTAAAGATGACTTGATGAAATCCAGAATATCTCTGTTAGCTTGGCATAATAAACCACCATCAAGGATGCCTTGGGAGTTTTTTTAACCATGCACATCAATCCATGGATATCTTCAATAGACCGAAAAGCTTCCTGGGCATGAAAGTTAGGGAAGTGAATGGCAAATGAATACAGATATACATCCTAAAAGATACACAGCAGGTAAATAACTAAATATGCATACCTGCCAGAGCTCAAGCTCGGTAGCTGCTTTTAGCTGCTCAAATCGTGTATCAAGATACAGCTGCAAGCTCTCTGGGGCTGAGAGATCAGGTCGATCCCTTTGGTCTCTATATTTGTTGAGGTTTGCTAAATGGTTCCTGATGATCTCACACAACCGCCTAAACTCAGTTGTCCGTTTGTATTGCTTACAGAATTGGAAAGCTCGGTGGGCTGTCATCTGCATGCAACAACTCAAGTTCAATAAGATAATTCTTTGGATTAATAGTTCTTGCATACATATGGCCATCAGAATGGACACAACCAATCAACCCCATCATCCACCATCTAATGATGAAAGACAGTAGAAGCATGAGCACTTAGTTATGATGGAGAAACTATAGTAGACATAATATGAGCATTGGGCATGGAAGAATGAGGAATCAACATAAGCAGAAAAATCCATATGCTTTTGATCATCAATAGGGTAGAAAAATAAGGGGAAAAAACTCAAAAGTCCAATGAGCAAAAGTTGGTCAGCATCAATATTCAGATGGTAATCATCTTATTGTGTAATAACTCAGCCAGTCAGCTAAAAAGAAATTGAAACTATATAACTGTTAAAGAAAGAGAAAACAAATAAACCATTTTTAATTTTCAGTCCATCCAGCTAGCAGAAGTTTAAAAACCTAACACACATGCCTTCTATCACCTCCCACATGTAAGCTTTCAAGTCATCAGATGTTCCGTACAAGCATCATATTGAAATTTTATAGAGATGGATGCTGGCAATATGAAAAGACCAGGAATTGAACCAGGAGGTTTTATGTTTAAAGTAGAAATTACCGCGTATAGAGCCTCTAGCTTTGAGTTGTTTCGTAATATTTCAAGTACAGTTCTATAGGTCTCCCACAGAAACTTGAACCAAGGAGTAACAAGCTCACGATCAGACCTATCCTTTCCCTTCTCACCACTGACATAACTAAGCATCAGATCTTCAGGCCTTTTATCTGCTTCCAGATCATCCACATCAAGAGCTTCTTCAAGGGCTTGTGCCTGACTACGAGCTTGTTCAGCTTTCTCAGTGGAAAGATGAATGAAATGCTTGATCACCTCCTCCAAGGAAGTGATGTTCACTTGTTGGCAAACAATACGGTACTGAATCAGACCATCCTTAGCAAACCTGCCCCTCCGCAAGTCAACACAAAGCTCTACATACTTAAGCATAATCCTTTCAAGTGGTTTTTGCCAAGCTCGGTATCTCTTTGAGGTGATTAGATCATGAAGGGCTTGCAATGCATCTTGCTTCTGCCCAACATTTATCAACTCTGCAAGCATACATCATTAAAAGTCAAGGAAATTGGGAAGTTAGTATCACATGTACATTAAAATCTCAGAGACAAACGTACGACAACAAATTCAAAAACAAAAGGCCTACAAGTATTTCCCTACTTCCACCATAACCATACTACAAGTCACATCTGCAGCAAAGTCCAGTGAAACAAAGTGGTTCTTCTATAACCACATTTTGTCGTTCAGGTCACTTCTGAAGCCAATTTTAAATCACAACCAGCTAAGATTTTTCGTTGGCGTGAAGCATGCTAGCATCGAGTGAATTTGATATCATCATAATTTTGGAACTAAAACACGCGATACATTAAGCTCTCACGTTTAAGCCCCGTTTTAAACAGATTAAAGTGATGCATTGGAGAGGGCATTAATAATTAACAAACAACAACAAAACTCATCACTCACCTTCAGCTCGCTTCAAGGCATTCTCTGGTTTGGCAAAAGTCGACATGTTGCAATCAAAATCTCTCAACCTTCTCAATTAAACTTAAAGTATCAAACTTTGGGTCACCTAAAGTAAAAGGACAAAAACAAAAACACAAAATAGTAAACCAAAAACAAAACAAAAAAAAGTCAGAAATATCAAAAATTCTAACCAATCTCACATAAATACCATAAAATATTCAACTTCCAAATCCTAAAAAACACACATATCATGCAAAAAATAACTCAGTCTGCACTGATTTATCAAAGATCCACAATTCTTTCGCTATAAGCCAGAATCTAAAAAACCTACTTCCAAGAACACATAAAACAACCTCCAGAAGACCCAACGCATCAAATCCCATTGAAAGATTAAAACTTCAAGCAAACAAAGCCAGGAGAAAGGATTTCTTTAAGAGAAAACAAAACAAACAAAAGATAAAAAGGAACCCGCTAAACTTACGCGAAAAAACAGCGTAGAGATTGAAATTGAGTGAAGAGATAGCAAGAGAAGGGTGGCCGCTCTTGGTTTTCTCCTGCAAGAGACAAGGGTTTTGAGTGTCCGTTTTATTAGGAAACCGGCACTTCTTATAGTCGGCCCATAAGTGAATTGTCCAGATAAAAGTGTTTTGGGTTTATGGGTTTGGGTCAAGTATCATCAAATATACTAGAAGAACACTGTTCATCATTCCTTTAACTTCATATTATCGTGTTACTTTTATATATTGATATTTCTTTCAAATTGCACTCTTCCATGTGTACGAAGTGTTAATGAATATTCCGATAATAAATTAAATTCTATTTTCAAAAAAAAATATTATTTATTAAGAATATTTGCTAGAAAAACTTAAATTTGCTCTATGAAATTTGAGTTTAACTACTGACTATTGTTTGGTCCTTGTTGTTTTAGCAATCAACATTTTGGTTCCAAACTTTCTTGTTTTATGTTTTAGTCCCTGTATATTGCTAAAAAGGAGAGTCTCCAGAAATGTTAAGGGGAGAAAAGTGATTGGATGCTAGCATTCAGGCCATCAAAAAGACTTATTTTAATATTAATGAATTTGTATTTATTTTTTTAGGAGAATTCAATGAAAATGGTGTCATGATGTAATCAATCCATGAAAAGTTGATTAGGACCTTAAAGTTTTGTTGGGTTTTTTTTTTTTGGAGGAAATAGGAGTTGGAAATGGATGTGTTCATGTTTTAATTTTATATTTTAGATGTTTTAAGATGAAAATAAGCTATAAAAATAAATTTTTAAATATAAAAACAGGATTTGTTTGGAAATATAATTGTAAGTATTTTTCATGTTAAAATACATGTCAATAATATTTTTTAATTTTTAAAATTATTTTTAATAACAACTCATTAAAATAATTTAAAAATATTAAAAAATATATTAATTTAAAATTAATAAAAAAAATTAAATATTTTTAAAAATAATTTCAAAATATAAAAATAGACATACTTTCAGAGTATGGTCTTCCGATCATTAGATATCATTGAAAAATGCTATAAAAACAAGAAGTCATCTGTCATGGCTGATGACAGGTTATCCATTTACAAAAACATTAGTTATGTTTGGTTTGTCGGCTTAACAATGCTTAATTTTTTTAAAATTTCAATCAATACCCTTTATACTATTTATTTATTTATTTATTTTTACTTTACATTAATTTTTTATTTGAAATTCAATCACTGCCCTCCTTTTTTTTTAATTTTTTTAGTCCATTTACTTTTAAATAATAGTTATTTTTTAAATAATTCATGCTCCGAGAAGATTATTGTGACTTATCCTTAGTTTTTCTCTTTTTTATGAATTATATAAATAAATTATATTTAAACAGTTTAATTAAAAATATTATTTATTCCTCGTACCAGTCTAAGATAAAAATTAAATATAATAAATATAAAATAAAATGTACAAACATGGTTAAGTGTTTGTATGTGTATTGATCTTCTTCTTTTAATATAAAAAATAGCTGAATGATTTAATATTTAATTAGCATAAACAATTTTGTTAAGTTTATCAGTTTATATATTTTATAATTTAATTTTACTAGGTGTAAATAATGTTTTTTTGCTTCTCAATTAAAAACTCACGGTGCCCAAAAATGTATTCATAACCTTACATCCCTTATGCTTTAACATTAGAAATTAACTTTAAAAAATAATCATCGCGTAATGTGAATTACAAGTCTGGTGCATGTATATATACATATACGCACAATCAAAGACACACAAGAGAAAAGACAAAAAACAATTCAAAAAAATATTTTTTTATAAATGATAAAAAAAATTATATATCATATGGTATGATCATTTCTGCAATATCAAATACTAAAATCATTGTATCTAATAGAAAGAAAGACAGGGAGCGTGATCATCACTGTATTTAAAAAAATATAATTTTATAAAAAAATAATTTTTTGTATATTTTAATATGCTAATCTTCAAAATAATTTTTTAAAATATAAAAAAACTACCATTTTGATTTATTTTAACATAATTTTTTTTTTTAATAATTATAACCACACTTCTAAACAATCATTTAAAATAAAAATTGGTATTAATATTGAGAAGATTGTTGGACAATATCAAACAAAGCATTGCACAATTTTTGTTATTAAAATAAAAATGAGGTGATTAACATGTTGGAGGGAATTAACTATCTTTTTTATATATAATATTGCTAATTACTTAAATATCAAGTCACCAGCCTAGAACAAGTTTGCACATGTAAATAGATATAATTAAAATCACTAAACGTTCTTAAATTTATTTTATCCTTGTTCTCTTCTCTAAAAAAACAGTGCAGAGACTGCAAAAGATGGTAAGACAAGGATGGAAAATACAGACCACTTTTCTACACTCAACTCAACCTAATTTTCTAACATATAAAGCTATATTATTTAGAAAAGAATATTTAACTCAAATAAATAATATAGATCACAAATGAACCAGTTTAATAAATTAAACTGGTCTAAAATTCAAAACTATGCTTCAAACAACACTCCCAGTAGCCAATTACAAAAGGAATAATTGGTTTATTATCCTCTTAAAAAAGAAGGCAGCAATAACATAAGAACTTCTCTATCATGGAACCCACAACGTTGACTTTTGCGCCTAAAACATTTATGTGACTTTGACATGGTGATGTGCTTGTTGACTTGTAGGGATGCACAGAAGGAGTGGGTTAGCGGTAAGTAAATTTTCACCAGCCCTAATCATCTTTCCACAAACTCACTTTTTTGACTTATTTTAACCCTCCATGCCTCCTTTTATCTTTGCAAGTGGAGCTGCTTTTACTCTTGTATGACTTCAAAAATTGTCTGGTGATGGAAGGCGTATACATCCGTCGCAAAACAATACCATACGCGCCCTGATGCCTGGGATTATAGTAATTTTTATGGTGGTACTTTTTTAAAATATTTTTAATTATAATTTTAAGAAAATTTATTTTAAAAAATATATATTTAATTCAAAATACTATGAGATAGGTTTTTATAAAATAAATAGTTAAATATTTATAAATAAAAAATATGTTATTTAACTTTTATAAAATAAAATTAAAAATATAATCACACACAAGGTTTTAGTAAGCCAAAACAAATTCGACTAATTAAATAATTTTTTATTTATAAAAGTTATTATTATTATAATTTTAAAAATTATTATTATAATAATTTTAAAATTGATTTAAAATAAAATTTACTGGGTCAAAAAAATCAATCCAACTAATTTAGATTTACAAAAAAAAAACAAAAACAATTTTATTTTGACTTTGTTTTTCAAAAAAATCAATGATTTTTTTATCTAAATTTTATCTCAAATTAATTTATATAATTTTTTTATTCCATTAAATCAAATCAATGATTTATCAATCGACTCAATTATATTTTTATAACAAGAGTTATAATAATATTATTATTTCTAATATTCATTAAAAACTAAAAGCTAAAGTAAAATAAACACTAATTATTTTAAAAATACACAAATTTGATAATAATATGTATTAAAAATAAAATAAATTTTTTATTCTTTTTATTCATTATAATCAAATAGAATATAAAAATAAATAATTTTTATTATAAATTATTATCAAACACTATTTTATTTTATTTTATTTATCTTTATTTTCTCTCTCTGTCTCTGTTATTTCGGAAAGGAGACACATACCACGTAACAAATCAGCTCTCGTAGCGTGATGGAAAAGGCTGGGAAAAAGAATTTCGTGAAATAAGGAACTTCTCAAGCCACGTTTTCCCCTCTCCAATGCCCGCTCTTCAAAATCATCTTTTGAAGTCCAATTCATTTCTCAGGAAGGCCACAATGACAAGTAATGCCTTGCAAAGAAGCAAAATGACTGACAAAAAACCTAATATTACCAACAATGACCCACCAAACTCTCAACCATAATGTCTTTAGCATCACCATAGCTCAACCAGAGATCAGAATCAGAATTCCTCAGTTGTTGGCCACGACAATGCAGAGAAGAAGCAATGGTTGCACTACTGATCACCCCAAGGCCAAGAAGGAAAGGGTTATTAAGCCTGGAAGCCTTCTTTCAAAGAAGGTTGGCGTTTTCTTCTCTAGTGTCTTTGGTAAGAAGAAACCACCCAAGGCTGGCTCTAAGATCCACAAAAATGGTGATGGTTATCTCCCTTTTGGGGTTGCTCCAAGGCCTGCATCACCTGAGTACTATGCATTGAAGAAACTTTTGGAGATTGAGGAGGAGGAGGAGGAGACAAAGGTGGAAAAGAGTGAAAATACACCGAGCACGGCAGCAGATAATTATCTGAAAGTGTCATTTCCTTTCTTGAGCTTTTTGAGCCGGTATACTAGCCTGGGCTTCTTCAGAGGTAAAATCAACACTGGAAATGGATGGAACCATAACCTCCTTGGTGGTGTTGGCATGTCAGATACCCTGACCGAAAGAAAGGACAGCAGCAGCAGCTTGCTTAGGAATTCATCAAGGGTACTGAGTACCCGTCTTCAGAAGTTGAATAAGATGGCTGGATCCTTTGCAAAGACTGCGATGAGGCAGATTGGAGGAACATCAGAGCAAGTCAGGGAAGAAAAACGAGAAGAAGGTGGTGAGGAGCTATGCAAGAAGAGGATTTTAATGGGAGAGAAGTGCAAGCCCCTCAATTTTTCTGGCTCCCTTCACTATGATGAAGATGGCATTTTGCTGCCTGAGGTGCTTTTGTTGTAAATATTGGAAGTGCAAGCCCTTCATTTTAATTACCAGAATGATTTTAATTGTTATCGACGCGCATCAAAACTGTGTTCTGCAGCGTGTCGATGCACGCACAGCTTGATTTTGAATTTTACAAGTTCTTGTTTGAAAAAAAGTAATTATTTTTATTTTTCCTTTCCTTTCCTTTAAATTTTTATTTTTTAATGATTTTAATATATTGATATTAAAAATATCTTTTTAAAAAATATATTTTAATATTTTTCCCAACAAAAATTATTTTAAAAACAATTATTAATTCTTTAACAGGCTAACAAAATACCCTAAGATATCATTCTTTGCAATTCATTTGTACTTTCTAGTATAATGCCGCTATGGATGAGTAATTCGACTCCTTCACTATTTGGAATCCATACTGAGCAAACTTGTGATATAAAATTGGTTTCTTTCCCAAATCATATCCATAGATTCTAGTGAAAAACTGAATGAGTTTGCCTGCGGCGCACCTCACAGAAAGCATGGATTTCATGCTTTCCAAGAGATGCACAGCGTTTAAACTCAACTCTAATTTGAGATGATCAGCTAATTCAAAGAGGCAACGTGAACTAACCTCCAGAAAACGGACTTCAATAATCAAGGACCAAAACGGCATTTGTTTGCTAAAAGAAATCCGATGCCTTAACCATCAGCAGATCAGCAAAAAATTGTGCCTTGCTCTAACAAAGTCTGATTTAACAACCCTTCTGAATCTGTACATTATACATGGAAGTATGGCTTTATGAGACATGAGCAAATATAAGAGAGCGAATTTCAGGCTACAGTGAGAGTTTACATTTGCTAGTAGGAGTACTGATGACTAAGGCTGATTTAACAACCCTTCTGAATCTGTACATTATACATGGAAGTATGGCTTTATGAGACATGAGCAAATATAAGAGAGCGAATTTCAGGCTACAGTGAGAGTTTACATTTGCTAGTAGGAGTACTGATGACTAAGGCAGTTTCAACCCAAGGGCTGCTCGGAGCTTATTAGCTTCTGCAATCTCTGGATAGGGTGGTCTGTACCATCATCTTTCTTTTCCCTCTTCTTCTTTGGTTCTTCTGCTCCATCTCGGTGCCTTTTAGGACTACTGCTCTGGGTATGTCTTTTGCGATCCTGACTCCTACTTCGGCTCCAAGATAGACTCCTCTGTCTGCCACGGTCCCTATCCCGCCTTTCATGCTCCCTGCCTTCCCTTTCTCTTTCTCGCTCCCTCTCACGATCATAATCTCTTTCATCTTTCAAGCGATAGCAATCCCTGTCCCAGTCCTGGTCCCTGTCTCTCTCTCTTCCATGTCCACGCTCCCTATCATAGTCATGATCCCTGCATAAATAAGCAGGACTGACACATAACCTAACCCTGTTTACAAGGAACCGTGTATGCGCGAAATTTTTACACATTGAAGTTGCACCTGGAATGCAATTCTCAACAGCCAGAAAAAAATAAAAGGGAAAGTACAGCAGCCATTGAAATTCACAAGCCACCAATGCTCCAACAGCTGTGATGATATTATAAGAAATTGAACTTCACAAGTTCTAATTTGCAAGCATGCATTCACATGACAATTTTATCTAACAAAACCAGTTTCCTATAAAATAGCAGTCAATTTTATAGCTGGAAACTTAAAACCCCTGACCTATTCAAATGCTCAGTGATTCAAAAGTTTTGAATGTTTAATGGAAAAAAAAAACAAACAAACAGGATTTTCAATCAAGAACAGAAAACTAGCTGAGAGTCAAATTAAAATTAATATCGATGAACATGGAAGTGCAGTTGCAGAAAGATTGTCTGATCCATCATACTTCTCGCTGCACACTGCCAGTGCAGAGAAACCTGGCAGGATCATATGATTTTGCTATAGGAAGCTGTTTTAAACCAGCAATGGCTTTAAATGCCATGGTGATATAAATGTAGCACTTAACTACTGTACATATGATTGAACTGGTTTGATTGTCAAGACAACAGCTTCCAACATGGCTTCATAGTAGATTCTCATAAAGTGAAACTCCTAATTCTGCATCATATCCATTCATGTGTTAAGACAGATTTAAAACTCCAAAACCTTTCAACCATTATATACACCGGTTTGAAACCTCAACATCTACTCTGAGGGGGGGACCAAAAATGTGAAAAAGAACCTCAATATTAAGTTCCAAAGCTCAATGGAGTTCAACAATGAAATATATAAACACTGTGGTTCCTGTTATGTGCAACCAGATCTTCATTGCTACCATCTTTATTTCCAGTACAATGTTTAATTGCATTCATATGCACATTTCTCCTAGCATCTTAGTAACTAATAAAGAAGCCAAAATAAGTTGAATAAAAAAATTCACTGATAAAAAATATGAAATCACGAGTTACTGGAAGATGAATGTTCTTCCAGCACATGCACTCACAACATTTTATGAGAAATCAGGGGTCAAAATGAGCAAGCCACTTACCTGTATCTGTGGCTGTCACGTCTTCTATCCCTATCCCTATCCCTTGCAGGGCTTCTTTCATGGCAATAATCCTGTAAGAAATTCATAAATTGATAAGTAAGACCGGTATGCAATGAAATTTTTGGAAAAAGGAAAGGAAAGGAAAACAATATTTGAAAAATCACTCAGATTGAGAAGGAAGGATACCCTTTCATCAGCACCATTGTCTAATCCATCAAGTTGCTCATTCTCCTCTCGCTCTTCCTCCTTTTCAAAATCATCTTCCAACACACACTTTGTAGTTTCCAGTGCACCAAGTGTTTCAAGAGTCCATCTAACAATTACAGCTAATGGTCACCCAAAAATCTTCATAGAACTGCTATTGAAGTGAAAATATAGAATTCAATGAAATAAAAACCAAAATTACACAAAGAAAAGCAAAATGACTTAACAGATCAGAAGCTACAAATCCTATGGCAATAGAACATAAAAGGTCTTAACTGTTGTCTGCCCTGTCCAATTACTTGATATAAATTCCTAAGGTGGGTTATAGAAAAATTACCTTTTCTTAATACGTGGCAGAACAATATCACAAGAATAGTCTTATGTCAAAAGTTCATCTATAACTTCATCCATGTGTGTTAATGCAAATTCTGATGAATAGAGTTCGAAAATAAGTAGGTAAATTCATCTAAACAGTAGCTACAACACACAAAATACATCAAAAAGTTGCAATGAGAAAGCGATCAAAAGAAAATCAATAGAAAGGGGTTAAAGAACTTACTTCCATCAGATAGTTTTTGCCTCAACTTTCGGTAGTCATTATACAAAGGCTCTAAATAACGATACACATCAATATCAGCCCTAGTAAGTCACAGAGAAAAAGCACCAAGCACCCGCAGGTATCTGCACCAAGACAATGAAAAGTCCATTTAAATTTGCTTAAGAAAAATTCATAACTGTAAAATACAAAAAACACAGAAGGGCCAAAAAGCACAGGAAAAAAAATTAAAGAACACCAAAACCATGTACAAATTCTAAGAACACAAAGTTTCTCATCCCTCCTCTCATCACCACTATCTCAAAAAAACAAACAGGTAAAAATAAATTCTATTATTTTGCTCTATTAGCTTATCTCCATTAATTTATATTCCATACCTTTTCCGTAGCCAAAAACAAAACAAAAACCATACAAGCTAAAAGAAAAAAGAAATTCAACTTAATCCTTCTTTCTTTCTTTCTGTTTTCAACACCAATACTTACAAGACCCCAATTCATTTTCTGCATGAACTAACAAAATCGCCTTTTGTTCTGATTGAACTTTCTCATCAACCAAACATACCCCTCCCTCCAAAAACAATTTTAATCACCCCCTCCCCCCCCCCNAAAAAAAAAAAAAAAACTTGTTAAACCCAAGTTATTCTTACTATTAACTACCCCAAATTGAGTGATTATCCCCAAAAATAATTTTATTCAATAACAATAAGCAAAATTTGTTAAGAAAAAACAATAAAAATCACACACTTTCAATAAATCCAGAGCAATCAGAAATCAGCAACCAGGCATTAGATCCAATCCCCCACCCCCCCCCNNCCCCCCCCCAAAAAAAAAAAAAAATCAACCCCACAGCAAAATGTGTTACAACCCTAGTTATATTTACTATGAACTACCCCACATTAAGAATTATCCCAAAAAAGCAGTAAACTAGTAATTAATCCAAATAAAAGGCAATTAACACTAAATAGAGACTGATAATCACAATTAGAATCAATATAGAAATAAAATCCAACGTAATTAAAAGTAAGTTAGAGAGTAATGATATAAAAAAGAAATTTAATAAATTTTAGTTACTTATAATCTTCTTTCTTTATAAATTCAACAACGATATCTTTCTAGGGCTGAATTTGCAGCACCTTCGTAACCTAGCACATAAACGATGTCGGTTTTCGATTTCCTCCATAAGTACCGCCTAAGTGATCGAGCTCCATCGAGTAATGTCTCAGCTGTTAGTCCGAAACATTGTTCTTTCCAGTAAGTGTGCTGATAGATTTGGACAGTAGGACCTTCTCCACTAGGTTCTGTGGGTTAGTCCCTTTTATGTTCTTCGCGCTGGATCTGTTCGATTCGCTATTTGGATTTCATTATTTTTCCAGTGATAGAGAGAGAAACCCTAATAGAAGAAGGGGGGAGGTGAAAGAAGAAGATTGAGACGGTGCGTTTTGAATGAGGTCAGAGAGGACTAAATGAATAGGGCCCATAAAGAGTCAGATCCAAACTTAAATAAACAAAATCAACCCCTTGTAGTTATACTTTTTTTAAAAAAAAAAATGATAACAGCTCAATATATTATTAAACCCGGACTAAATCAAGTATCTAATTGACCTAAAATCTTGTTAAGATTTAAATTAAAAATCAAATGAAAGTTAACATAAAATCCAGAGAACCTAATATATAAATCCATATCCTGATCTACAAATAAAACCGGGCTTTACTTTTAAAAAAAATGATACCCTTGTCATTTAGCCACCCAGATCAACCCATCCAAGCTATAGCTACAGGCGAGGTTTTATAACCTTGCAATACTGTTTTTTTTATTTTTAATATTTTCGAGGATATTTTCATCATCTTGGTTAAGAATATCACATGCAAGCATAAAATGGAAAATACTAGATTTAAACCGATTAAACTTGCGGGGTATATCAGAGGGGGTCGACTTTTCCTTCCAGAAATATGCTGACGGGTTTGATCTTCATGTGCTGAGTTCACGCCGTCTTCCATTTGATTTCACAACTACAGCAACATCTTCCTTTAATTTTCTTGGGAAGTGAATAAAAGAACTCTCCGGGCTTCAGCTTAAAGACCGTGAGACCGGATTCCAGTAAAGATTGCTTCTTAAAAAAAATTCAAAAATTTTTAAGAACAAAGTTTGGCCACAGAGCTAAACGGGGCTAAATTATGAAGCAAAAATATCAGTTGATGAAACGACAGGAGTTCCTTGATGCTTGAAATTTCGAGCACTCGCCAATTTTGACCCGTAACCTGTCAGGAATTTACCTGTTCGTATCACTGCTATGAATTCTTACAGATATAAGAAAATGAAACAAAAATTAGTCATGTTGAAGCTCTAACCCTGCCACTCAAGTTTTGAACTTCAAGATTTCCTTTCCACGTCCACTTCCATGAGTACGCGCAGCAACCGTGTTCACAATCACAAATGAGTTTATTAAGAAAAAAAGACACAAATTATGGATACAAGAACTGTTTAAGATGGGCAATTGCGTAGGAGAAAATGAGGGAGAAAGGGGGAGAAAATCAAGTAACTAGAGCTAACCAGACAAGTATACAAGAATGTTGTGTATCTAACCTTTGATAGGGGACATATGAGGGGGAGGGACTAAGGACCTAAATTCTATGTTGATGGATTACAGATGCCCATATGCAAATACTACAATGCACACTGCAAGGATTCTTATCTTTGCAACTGATCTGGAGTGTGGTTGCTTGTAGTAGATGATGATGTCGTCCTACCATTTAGCACCCCATTATCTACAGGCGGACTCGTTCCCCACTTCCCTTCTGATTCGGTGGGTTCTATCACCTTAACAGATCCATCAGTCAACCCCAAAGCTAACTGGTTTGGGTCGAGTGGATGCGTAGCAACAACTAGTGGGTACACAGTTTGGCTCCTGCAAAAAAAAAAGAAGAAATTATATATATATATATATATATATCATGGGTATGCACGGATATCAAGAAGACATTAAATTCTAACTTCAGATTGCTTGAGAAGAAAGGCAAATGAAGTAAACAGATATTTGTTGAGAGTTTGATATGCAGTTTCATGCAGGATTTAGGTGAATCAAAGGGACTATAGGGCACGGAACACTGCTAATTGAGGCAGATGAAGCACTCAAGTACATGGCATGGTTAAAAACACATACCCGTTGTATACTGAGGGGGCAATTCGGCATCTAAGCCTCAGGCTATCAGCATCAAACACTCCAATGTTACCATCACAAAATGTAGCATAAATCAATTGACTGTTGCAAGAGTATGCTGCATAAGATATGGGTGCAGAAACAGCATCTTGTGGTACCCACTGCAAAGGAAAATCAAAAGAATATGCATGTCACCACTGAATCAACTTAAAGCAAACAAAAATTTAAAAAATTATATCAAAACTTGTACCTGACGGATACGCTCCATCTTGGAGGCATCATATATTGCCAACTGAGTCTCATGAATCACAAGCAAGCGAGTCTGATCAGAGTGGAACTGTACACGGGTGTCACCAGTAGGTGACTTTCCTGCGGGAATTTGAATAGCAACTGATTTTCTCTTCTCCCATGTATCAATGCTCCAGATGCAAAGCTGCAAAAGGTAGTTATTACGGAGATTGGAATGAGTTGCAAAAGCAATTTTACACATGAATGGTCACATGGTCATCAGATATAAGGCTTTTAATAGCATGACATATTTAGTAAGTACAGATAGGACAAGCAAAGAAATTTATCTGCCAAGACATGCTTGAACAGTAATTGAGTCTTGATTGTTAATATCCAAAAATCATAAATTTTTTAAGTAAAAACTCAGAAAAAACTTCCACGGTGCCTGGAAAATGGCCATGTTCTACCCCTAAACCTCCTTTATCCATGATATCAATGATATGAATTCATTTGACATCAACCCTTCCTCATTCTTACACAAACACAAAAATGAGTCCCAAGTTAAACCTATAATAGGAAAGGCATACTATCCATGCTTTATCTTTGTTTCCTTCTTTGTGGTGACAGTAATCCAATCCTACTGGAGCACATAACTGGGATGTTTAGGCAAACTCTGGTAAATAGATCAAATCAGTATCTCCACGGACACATAAGTGAACGAGCAGCTAAAAAATTTAAAACTCAAAATGTAAACTCTCGGGTATGGTCAACTGCTTCACTATGATAGATTACACAAAAAAAGCTAACGATTTTTTTTTTTTAAAAAAAAAAAACAGCATTGCTCCTATTTACCTGTGCATCAGCGCCTGATGATACCAAGATATTAAGATTGGTGGAAAAAGCTAAACCAGTGACTCGCTTCTGGTGACCCTTTAATTTTGATTTCACCTGGAAAAACAAAGCAGGGAAATTAGATATGGTTAAGAGAGTGGAATGGTCTTTCAAGGACAAAATCAGCAGTCAGATTTTTAGCAAGTAATCACCTCATCCACTCTAACATTGTATATGTGGATAGTTGAATCCTCCATTCCAATGGCTATGATATTGTTATCCTGGGGATGGAATGCTAGAAAGGTTGAAGCAGGGGGAGGGGACATGAAAGTTGTCATCACCTGCAGATTAACGAATTCATTGAGAACACTAAGAATTACAAAGCTATCTATATTTGCAAGACATGCATAAGCAGACAGACCTTGAATGTCATCATGTTAAACAGTGAAACCTTCCCACCAGTGGCTGACATTACATATGAGTCATTCTTTGAGAGAGCTATGCATGGGACTGCTTCTTCAAGGTTGACACCTGAGACATCATTAGTCATAAGAAGACCACTGTTTGGTTGCCAATGCTGCGGAACAACACTGGCGGTGGCCTTTTTAAACACCAACCTGCTTCAGAAATCCATTCATTGACAGAAAAAACTAAACATATAGATATCTATATATTTTAACCACATACTACCTTTCCACTTGGATTTTGTTCATTGCGTGCCCACTTCCAAAGCTTCTGAATACCATTTGCTCCTAGAGCCAACATGCCAACACCAGAATTTGTATACAGAAGACGAACAACCTGGATAGAAAAATGAGAAGGTTGACACTTAATTAAACTAGATAATCATGCAAAACAACATAAACATTAGAAGAAACTTAAAGCACCTTGCTGGAGGTATCTGCGCTCTCAGGCAATGTAACTAATCTACACTCGCCAGGATCTACAATTTCAGCCAATTGCCATGGTTTTGTTTTATCAATTACACCATCCACAGTTCTTGGTTTTTCCATGCTTCTATTCAAAGAATCAACTCCATTCTTAAACAATTCAAAGAAAAAAAAATTAGTCTCAATCATTTGTGCTGCACAAATATGTTAGAAATTAACAAAAAACAATATCCATGGGAGAAAAAAAGATCATACACAGGGCAAAGCCTTAAAACCAGGGCCAATTTTCTTCACGGGTGACTTTGTTCACCAAGCAAAGAAAGAATTAGGCAAACATCATGTCCAGCATGCAGGGGTACATGGTGACTTAAACAGAGCATGTTATAAAGAAATAAATGGCCCGCCCCATCTTCACTACCATGTAATAGCTAACAACTAAAACCACAGCTAATACTGCATCTGGGTAATGCATTAAACTTGGGCCAAGCAAACAATAAACTCAAATACTTCTCCAAGCCTGAAAGTAGAATGCCAGATTTTGAGGAAACCATAGATAAATCAAAACTAGTTTTAAGAACATAAAGTTCACATACAAGAATGGGAGAAGGCCTGGCGGGAGAGTTCCTTTCCACTTTACAGTTCACTGGACTGGCATTTGCGATGCTAGAAGCACCAGAAACCTGACAGATGAACAAAAAAAAGTTCCGACAGATATTAGAATATAAATGCTTTCAAAGAAACAAGTTTGCTAAAAGAAATCAATGTAACCTTGATAGCAGCAGATTCCATAGGTGATCTCAATGCTTCAAAAGATTGAGTTTCAACTGCTCTCAGTGATCTGAGACCAGCAGCATTTGCAAGTATCTTGAATCCATTGTCTGCTGTGGAAACAGCAAGAAGATTCCCTTCCCTATTGAATCTCAGGCGAGGAAGAGTCTGTTGCAATTCACATGATTAAGTAACAATTAAAAGCAGAGGAGTTATACAAAAAAAAAAGAAGCCAAAGATCGAAATAACCTGCAACCCCCCATCTGCGTCTGTGCTTGTGAGGACATTGGTATTCTCCATATCCCAAAACTTTATCTGGCCATCATCACCAGCAGCCAAAAAGTGATTTTGGGTAGTGTCAAACTGCACAACACCTGCTGATTTCTTTCTGAACCCAACAAAATTCCTCTTTATCGATCCTTCACTTTCATTCCATTCGACCAGATAAGATTCTCCATCTTTACTTGTTCCACAAGAGAACAGCCTGGAAGAAGGAAGCGACTTGATAAATAATTGATACAAAAAAACATATAGAAAAAGAAGATCAAAGAACAATGCTCAACATGGAAATTTCATCAGACCTTACAAACATGTAGAAAATGGAATTGGAGAAAAACAGCAATCAAATTTACAATAAAATTATCTCACCTACTGCCATCGGTGCTGTAAAGCATTGTTGTGCACCACCGGCCAGGAGCATCGTAGTCAACTCTAGATCCCATATTGTCATATAGCCAGGCCTTTATTTTCCCATCAATAGCAGTAGAGAATATGAACTGCAAGTATGCAACTATAACAGTTAGTGCCAGAGCAACAACACTTCACTAGAAATATTAATTTGGTAAAAGCAATATAACTGACACTACAGCTCTTGAATCCCATTCCAAACAAAAAAAGCCAGTTTATCAATCAATACAGATGAGAAGATGATAGGCTGGCATCCACATGGAAAAAAGGATTCTGAAAGTGGTTTATGTGCATGCTGTTAACACAACCATCATTCCAGGGAACCAAATCATCAATTACCAAAAAAAAAACAAATGGCTTTATTTGATTCCCAAACAGCAATGAGAAGAGGAAAGTCAAAAGAAAAAAAGTTGAGCCCTCTGCTTCCATTTGAGATACCTGGATGTTCTCTTTGTGGTGTGGACAAATGTTATAAACCGGTGCCTCATGACCTTCAAAATTAAACAGCTTCCTTCCTGTTAAATCCCACACCTGTTTCACTACTTCCATTAGATAATGTTGGAACCCAAATTTAATTAAAAAATCTTATGACACATTATATATATTGCCTTTATTAGCTTGTCATCTCCACAGGTGACCACACATAGTTGTTTGCTTGGATGAGCAAAAGCCAAATCATTAACACCACCAACATGGGCATCAATCTGCAATGACAAAGGCAAGTCAATAGTATAGTTATAGATTTAGTCCAGCAGGCACAATCAACAAGAGATTGACTAACCTCTAAATGCTGGCGCAGATCATTTGGTCCATTATAAGCATACAAGTGAATCAAGTGTTTATTAAATGCAGCGCCTGTAACAGCAAAAACATTAAGATGCTGACAGCACAACTTAAACGTTTTATCTAACAAGTGTCACATACCCACAAAATTTCCATCAGGACTCCATGCAACACGGGTGACAGAAATTGAGGCATCCTTGAAACCAGACGCCTGCAAGATATTACATATAAGACCCACAAATTAGTTGCTTCAAATTCCCATATCACAAGTCACAACAAAGATTTCCCATGAAACGCAAAAAAGCAGCAATAATGTGAAGGAAAAATACCAGTACAAGTACAGAACAAAAGGATATCAGAGAGGACCTGAAATTGCAATGAACAAGCTGAAATGTCCCAAATCTTGAAGGGCTTCGAAAACAACCTCTCCCGTGAGATGAGTTCCCAAAGTGTAATTTCACCATTAACAGAACCAACTGTTCAAATGACACAATAAGTTAAAGAGGGGGAGAGGAATGCAGTAATGTATTCCCATATGATTATTTGACATAAATCATCAATACACATAGAAATACCAAGAAGCAATGTGTGGTGAGAAGGGTGAAAATCCATGCTCATGACAGCTGACCCTGGATGCAAGGAAAAAGCTACTGTCCTTGGCAGGTATTCCAGAGACCAAGATGCCTGTTGTCTAGTTGCTGGATATGTGACCTAAAAAGGTGAGGTCATCCAACATTAGGAATGAAACAACAAAAGCTGAGTTAAAAGCAGTGAGCATAATGACAAAAGAACATTGTGAATTGTTGCATATTTGGAGCAAAATCAGCTCAAAATACCTCTTCAACAGATGGGGCAGGCCGCAGACGTTTAATTAGTTCATGATCAGGATTCTGATAATCAACGATGCCCAGGGCAGCTGGCGGTGTTCTTGGACGTTTCAAGACTGGAACTGAGAGACAATCAAGCATGTTAACCAAGAGTCAACTTCTTAACCGTTATTTCCCAATTTCCACGCAATCATATTTCCCAATTTACATTCTCTGGTTAACTAAAAGGAGATGGAATCAAACAGGCATTCAAAACAGAAGAAATAAAAGAAATTCATGAAACCCATCCCAAACTATCCTAACCGTTATTTCCCAATTCCCTGCAACCATATTTCCCAATTTACATTCTTGGGTTAACTTAAAGGAGATGGAATCAAACAGGCATTCAAAACAGAAGAAATAAAAGAAATTCATGAAACCCATCCCAACCTATCCTTCTTTCTCCAGCAAAATACAAGAAAATAATAAGAATCAGGAGTAAAGGGCCATTTTGGCTCCCAAGATGTGTAGTTAATAAGCATGTGTCAGTATAATCAGAGAGAATATTATGTTGTTTCAGCATATTTCTATCCCTCTCTTCTGCTTCTTCTTCTTCTTCTTTTTTAAGTTCCTCAGCTTATTAGTTATCACTCTCTTTACAGTAACATGTATTTGCTAGAAAGCAACCTCCAACTCAATGAAATTGCAAACCTTGATTTTGTGGAATAGGAATTGACGATGCAGTAACAACAGCTGCTTGGACAGATGAAGAAGCGGAAGTATTTGCCATCCAACTGGCTAAAGCACTAGTATTAGCTGCTGCACCAGTAGCTGGAAAGGGCTAATACAAATAAAAAAAGAAAGAAAAGAAATGTTCAGTGATCAACACCTCACAATCTAAAGCTTGTTCTGGGTTAGAAAATTAAAAAGTTAAAGATATCATACACCATGAGCCCCAAGAGGAGTATATGCAGCAGGCTTTGCAGCAGCAGCAGCGACTGGAAGATTGACAGGTGCAGGAGCAAGAGGACCATTCATAGGTGAACATGTGTGGTCTGTGAATAAAGTCTTAATGTCCGGGTTCGACCTTGGATTCTTGCATAACTGGTGCTGCCAGTTCAAACTGCAATGACCAAGTAGTCACATACAACGTCAAACATTGATATGAAATCATAGAAGCGGTCGAACAAGAACAATACAGAAAAACAATAAACAATCCCCTTTGGTTTCGAAGGAAATCATACATTACAGTATGCAACATGGTCAAACATCAAGTATTTTCAACTGAAAACTTCACAATCCCAGGTTGATAGCATATTAGTGCAAAAAATGTGGACTCTGGCTATACTAATTTAATAAACCATGTTCTATGATAAAGAAAAGCAAATCTTCCACACAAAAGAATGTCAAAAATGCAGAATCACATCCAAACATGACAAACCAAGTACAGCATAAATCAGCAGTTCACGATAAACCAAATGCTCTAATATCACATATGGTTCATTATTCATCCAATGCTATAACAACTTTACCTCTGATTGATTAGGGTCCTCAATCGAGATGACTTCAAGGTAGGAAATGCAAGCTTATCACGAAAGAGAGGATTTGCTTCAATAAGCTTTTTTAACTCTACCAACATAATGCTACGAGCTGTTTTAGTGTCACCATACTTGGATAGTTGCTCATTTTCCCTGTATTAATTAACAAGTTAGAGTTTTCTGAGGTTCCATGATTCATTTAAGAAAACAACTTCGTGAATACAGCCCCTACAAGTACCACATGTCTTCACTTGTTTTAGAAGAAAGAAAATGTGGGGGAAGAAAAAAGACAATAAACAATAGTTGAAAATGAACAGGAATTAAGCCCAGCTAAGCTATCATTACCATTTTGCCAACCAGTTGATGAATTTCAATATTCAAATCCTAGAATTTTTCCAACATTAAGCAACAAAACCGGTCAAAAAGGAAATTAAATTATGATATCAAACCTGGCTAGATAACCAAAAATAGCTTAATGAGAGGGAAAAAATACCTGAAATTGTTAAGAGTTAAAAGCTGAGTGATTTCTTTGTACAGTTCCTCATTAAATGTCGAGAATACCTTCAAATCGCTCACTAAAATTTCAACACCTTTCGCCTTGTCTTGCCTGTAAGTAGGAATCGAACATAAACACTGAATATAACTCTTCCATATTAGAGTCAGAAAGTTTGCCTGTAATTTAAGACACAATTTACCGATCAAGCGCTTCAAGATACTTCTGTTTCCTGATTTCAAAAAATATCTTCATTGAGTATCTGTTATCATCAACTTTGGTAAAACCCGCTAAGTACTTTTCAACTTCATCCCATTCTCCAGCCAACACTTTCTCCTCGAAATACTTCATGTTGAAGTAAAACCCCGATTCTTTCTCAAGCCTAAATTACACAGCATTTGCATCAATTCAAAATTTCCCAGTCAATTAAATCGCAAATATTAAGAACCAAACTACAATCTGAAACACAAATATTTCAACTTTTACACTTTAAATTATCCCAATCCCAACAAAAAGTAAATAAATAAAAACCATACTCTCGGCCCAGCAAAATTCCAACTCTTTTCA
Source organism: Populus ilicifolia (assembly GCA_015708895.1). Lineage (NCBI taxonomy): Eukaryota > Viridiplantae > Streptophyta > Magnoliopsida > Malpighiales > Salicaceae > Populus > Populus ilicifolia. Next base: position 764,143 of record SRLM01000489.1, on the reverse strand, counting down.
TCACTCAAAGCTCAATGATACAGAAACTCACACCACTCGACTACATCTAATCCAACTGCCTTGTTCAAGTCTTTTAAAAATGAAATTCAACAATTACAAATTTTCAACTTCCATGAACAACCAAAAAAACCACCACCACCACCACTTAACTGACCTTAACAAAAAGCACTTATCACTCTATCTATAACTTAACAATCACAAATCCATCCGGCACAATACAGCTCAAAATCCACACAGACATAACATACAAAGAAAAAGACCAAAAAATACACAAAAAATACAAAACAAAATATACAATTACCTACAAGGTACACATAAGGATACAGAAACCAAGGCTTACTTATCATAACGCACGAAAATCCACAACTTCCACACACAAACACAAGCACGTCCAAGTATACGCACAAGGATACACCGATACGTACAAAAATACATACAGAAAGATAGACAGGGGCTTACTTGTGGACAGACTCTTTGAATTTCTCTTCTTCAAGAAACTGAAGTATGAGAAACACCAATTCTCTACTCAAAGACGACATTTTCTTTCGATCAATCAATCAAATTAGCTCTGCATACACGCTAATTGCTACCAAATCTACGCTTAATTAAGCAAGATTAGGCGACTCGGAGCTTAGTTGAACCTATGCAGGGAACGGAAATCGAGGCAACTTCTAGGGTTTCAAGGCTGCGTTTCTGGAGAGAGAGAGAGAGGATAAAAGAGACTTGGTCTCGCTATCTTCGATGCGTTGTACAGGAGTCTTTCTTTCTATATCTACTGGGCTATCAGTGATACGTAGACGGAATTATCTGATATGTTCGATGGATTATATAGCTTTCTGTTTGCGTATCCTGATAAGTAGTGTTGAGTGGTGTCGCGGATTCGAAACCACAAGTTCAAATTTAGTGAATATCCGCCACCCACGTCCAGTCGGGCCCCCACCCCTTCGATGGTACGGCGCTTTCTCTTTTTTCAATTTATCGCGGTTTAATCAATTCTTGAAGATTCCACGATTTGTTCTGTGTGTTTGATTTTTTATATATAAAAAATAGTCTCTGCAGCCGATGGCGACAGGTTGATTTGAGGACTTATTTTTCCTTGGCTATTTCATAATTGTGGTAATATGAATATTTAATTATAAATCTTTAATATATGGTGATTGTGATTACGAGATAACGCTTTCAAAGTATTGTTATTAAAAGTGATAATAAACAAGTTCAAATTGAATTTGAACTCTTGACCATGGAGTTTAAATTGCCCACCGTACAAATTAAACTTTGAGCATTTCACGAGTTACCGGACTAATTTAATTAGTAGATATAGTGCGGTAATTGGATCAGTAATATATATTAATACATATTTTAAATTTTATTTAAATTAAATTTCATAATTTTCATATATATTTTATCAGTTATTCATCTTATAAAACAAATATTCGAGAAAGTTCATTGCTTAATATTTATTAGTTTTTAATTAGATTATCATTCTCTCGTTGCATTACTTGTACAATTATGAATAGTAAAATATTCATGTTAAACAGTTTTTGGATTTTTTTTCTTATAAGTCACTGTAATACATGAATAACAACACATTTATTTTTTTATTATAAAAAAATTCAAACGAACAAGAAGGTAATGAATATAGTATAGTAGCATTTAGAAAGGAAGAATTTGAGGTCTTCAGTTGGTTAAAAATTGTATTTCAGCGTACATATAAAAAATTAATCATTAAAAAATATCAACTTTAATATAATAAAAAAAATTATGTTAATATAGAGAAATGTAACTTAACTCGTCAGGTTTTGAATTTATTTTTAAAAATTATTAATTTAAATTTTATAAACTTTAGATATACTAAAGATTTACATAATCATTAATTTTAAAATTCATCGAATTAGTTTAGATACATGTAAATTAATTCGAATATCTATATTAATCTAAAAAAATTAAATTAACAAGAAAATAAACAAATCACGAGAAAAACATTGGCAGTTTTTCATTACCACATGGATATTTGTTATTAAAATCACACCACTTGAGGTTAAATAAATAATTTTTAATTTATTTTATTTTATTTTTAAAATATTTTTATATCACTTTAATATATTAATATTAAAAATAATTTTTTTAAAATAAAAATTATTATTTAAAAATATTTTTTAAAAAATAACAGCTGCTACACTACACTAATACCTCCACATGCCGAGGACTTAACTTGCCACCCGACGGCATTAACGAATTCTGAGATTTTTTTAATTTTTATTTAAAACAACCTTCTTTTGATGTACCTGGACCAAGGCCAGGCAAGAACCACCGAAGGCAAGTACTCTACCAATCCAGATCTCCCCCGATCAATAAAATCCCTAAACTGTCCTTTTCATTCCCGACTTCGCCCCGACAAAGCAAGACCTCAAGCACTTTATTTGAAAGACCCCTTCCTCACTCTAGACACGGGTCTACTGTAAAATGTCTCACCTTTATGATCATTTTGTCAGTACCGTTTACGTCTCCTTCGCTTTTTTTCATTATAGTGGAAATTTTTTCAAAATCTCTTATCATATCGCGGGTTATGATTTATTTAATGCGGTTTTAACTTTCATGGCCAAGCTTTTCAAAAGCAGATTTAAATCATAGAGGTCCCCGTGTAATTAAATTTTAGAAAAATCAACAGTTATACTTTATTTTTCATCAATTTGGGACCACTTTAGCATTAATTGAATATATTGGCATGGCCAAGCCAAGTCAAACCGGGCACGTTTAACTTGGTGTTTGCGATTATGATAAAAAAAAATTTAAAGTGTTATTTTATTTTAAAATATATTAAAAAAATATTTTTAATATTAATATATTATAATAATATAAAAACACAGAAAAAAATTAATTTGAAGAAAATTAAAAAAGTTCAAATTAAAAAAACCCTTTTAAAACATAAAAATAAACAAACTTAAAATACCATGGTGGTTGATATTATCTTTAGCTTTAGTTGCTTTCGAGTTATTTTGTTATGAATTGAGTTAGAAATCCCAGGTATTAAAAGTTGAATATTTTTGCAGGACAGGGTTAAATAGGATAATTTAATATAATTTAAAATACAAAATAACTATATATATTGACGAGAAAAAAAAATACATACCATGGCGTGAAGATGTAGAATTAATATGTATTTATTTTGATTTTTTTATTCATGTTTTCATGACATGCTGGCCTTTTAAGAGATAAAAGAAACATGCAAAGGATATTTTTTTTTATTTTTATAGCTAAAAAATCTAGCTTTATCTCCAGTTTCAAAGCAATTGATCGGGTTATTTTTTGAAATAAAAAATATATATCCTTGCATTTAAGAAATCATTAAAGTAAATAGCCATGTAGTTGGACCCAACTCATCTTTTTTTTGCTAGCTGAACAAATTAATTTGGCTAGAAACAAATTTAAGGATTGATTTAAATAAATATGAAATCTGAGGGACCAGAGTACAATGACCTCTTGGAAACGCCATTAGGGAAACAGGGAAACAAACACGGAGTGGACATGTGTCTAGACGGGTAGGGGCACACTTCAGTGGGTAAACTACTGGTAAATGCCACATGTCGCGTACTTTACGTCTTATAGTTCACGCGGTAACGCGCTTGGTCCGGAGCGTTGGTACCTTTGGCTCTATGTGAAAGTTTCGTGTGGTGCTATCGATATGCGCGTCATAATGGTACCATGCTTGTGACAGAAAGGTTCCAAAGCTCCCTGTTTTTGTTTTTGTCGCAATTGTTTTTCCCAGAGGTTGATGCTTGATTGTGTTTTCACGCGCTACTTTGTTTAGTATTTTACTGCTAAGGAGCCTAGCAGAATAATATCCACGCAAGGATGAGGTCAGAACGGGGATAAAGGTGTCTAAAAATCACCTTAGTTAAATTTATTTGATGAATATAGAATATTTTATTTTTATGATCCGCCTACCTTATCTCATGTCTCTATCAATTGAGTGATTTGTTTTCACATTTTAGTTTTTTTTTATTTAAAAATATTAAATTGATATTTTTATATGTTTTTTATAATTTTAAAGTTTTTATATTGGAAATAAAAAATATAAAAATTTTATTTTAATTAAAAATATAATACATCACCATATCAAACCCCCTATAAAATGGATATACATGTAAATTTACTTTCAGTGTAGATGAAGATAAAGTACAGAAATTAAGACTTATTCCCTCTTCTAATTGTATGAATTTAAATATGCAACTATGGAAAAATTATTGACATGCAAATTAATTTAAAAATATTTTTAATTGTTAAACAAGTGAAGGAAATTAGTAGATTCGTGAAAAGAAAATTATTATTCTCACCTTGCTTTATCATTCTCGTATGTAATATGGTTCATAATATTATTTAAAAGTATTTTTTAACAGAGAATTTTTTAAAATAATACTTTTATATTTATATTTTATTTTTTACATTGACATGCTAGGATTACAGAAAAAAACTTGAAAAATTTTAATTTAATACTTCTGGATAAAAAATAATTTAATGCATCTTAAAAACATATAAGCTATTAATGTCAAACAAACATTAATTATATTAAAAAAATGAAAAATAGAAAACTTATTTCTTTGAATCAAATACAGCGTGTGGGTGTGTGTCCATACATACATATGCCCACTTCACTTGATGTCGTAAATCAACCATCATTGATTGTTAAAGCTAGTTGCATGCTTGTTGGCTGCAACCATTGATGGCGACTGATTAAGGTTAATAATTGACATAATCGGACCGCCACATATGGCCAGGTCTCGGGATATACACTGGCCGTAAATAGAAACTATATTGTGAATTTATTTTTTCTCTACTGGGACACGAGAGCAAAAGAGTATAAAAATTTATTTGATAAAAATTAATTATAAGATAATATAAACTTGTATATATTCTGAATTTTAAAGAATTTTTATTTAAAAAAATATTAGATATTAATATAAATTATATATTAAGATTTCACCTATATATTAATTTAAGTTTTCAAATCAAATTAGTTATTTTACATGCAACGTTCACGTTCTCTCTGGAAAGAGAGGTTTTGGATTTAAGATTCAAGCTTACACCTTCTTAATCGCTAAAGTTGAAATGAAAACACTGAACATCGAATAAAAATACCACATGCACGTATAAAAACCAGTTTATTTTAAATTAATAATAATAAAATATTAATTTAATATTTTTCTAAAGCCGTACACATTTTCAAAACACCTCCTAACATGGTTTGCCAGGACGGTCAAGGAAAACTCCCCTGTGGAGAGCAGAAACTTCACGAACGATAAAAGCCTTCAACGTGGCTGGTGTCTGCCCGCGTCACATCCACTGAACCGAATAAATTATACGCGAGTGCTGGAGGAATAAATGTCATAGATGGTGCGTGGATTTTTTCTCGACTAACCTTGCAATTCAGGCACCTCCTTCGTTGTCTTTTCATGAAAAAGTAAATACCACGCCTTTACTTGAATATCTACACATACACGCGCATGTGTGTGTGTATACTAAAGAAAACCTTTTTTAATTTATCAGTTACAATCCCAATTATAAAACTCAAATCTATTCTGATTCCCAAACTGTTTTAAACTGAGCAAACAAATCAAGATATTAGCTTCCATGTTTGCCATGCATCCTATATAAAACCCAGTTAAAAATTAATATTAACCTAATTAAATTTATAAAATATTTAAGAATGAAATTTGATAAATCCATGCCGAGTTTTCCAGCCATGCTGAAAATATCATTGGACCATTTTTCTTGATGTATTTTCCTTAAACCGTGACCAAAATACCAGGCAAGCATTAAAAAAACAGAAGTTGACATGACTGGAGCCAGGGTCACAGCTGAGAGCTAGCGAAAGAAAGCTCTGGCGTCACGGAAAACTACACTCCAGCTTGAATGATAATAATAATAGTAATTTTAAAAAGCTTTCAGGAATGTGAATATTACTGTAATTTGCCTTGGGATTCTGTATCGCTGATGTTTGATTTTTTATTCGTAACTTTGGCTCTTTGATACGGTAGACAGGGGAGTGCTCACGATTATTATTATTATGATTATTATTATTATCCCCCATGCACTATGCTGCCGTTGTTATTGTGGCGTAAGAACATACAAAATCCTAGTAATCTCGACCATTTTTTTTAATGGAATATCAGGTATGTTCGGATTCCGTTGATGGGATTAAATTTATATATTGTTAGATAGGACTTTTAACTAATGCATTCTTAAAAAGATTGATTTTCTTTTAAATTTAAAATAATAATAATGATAATTTACTATTATTACTATTCAATAATATAATATTAAAAGGTAATTTAATTGGTTGGATTTTAAGTTTGCTCTCGAGTGATTACAAGTTTAAATTTTACAGGGCTGATAAAATTATATAATTATTAATTTTAAAATCTATAAAATTAGTTGAATTTTGCACAAATTGATTCAAAAACTATATTAATTAATAAAAAAAAATAGAAAACAAGTGATGTCTCGAGGAGTTTCACGTGACTGAGTTGAAGGGGGAATTGTTCCGGGCATCGTTGTCCGATTAACTTGAATCAATTGTTATTATTTTTTTAAGTAATATCACTTTATTTTTCTAGAAAAAGTCTCAATATTAACCGGACATGTCTAGGCTAAATTTAACAGGGTTAGTTAAATTTAATAAAATCTATATTTTCTTTCAATTCAGCTTAAAACCTTATGTTTCAGATCATAATTTTTATAGATTAATCTAATTAGCCAGTCTAACATCTATTGTTATACAACGGTTAAATGCAAATTTTTAAAGAGTCAACTAACCCTGGTGGAATTAAACTGGATGCCGGCACAGCAGTATAATAATAATAATAACAATAAGATAGGCTGTTGAAAGCTGTCAGGACAAGTTGCATGCTGTTTAACCGAACGAGACAACCTTAGACCCTGACATCCCTTCTCAAGTTTCTTCTCCTCGTTAAAATTCCCAGGTATCCATGCATTTTTTTTTTAATTCATGTGGAGTGTTTGTTAAATATTTTATAAATTCAGTGAATAAAGACACCATAAGAATGATATATATAACAGGACTTGAATTCAGGTACGGTGGAAGGAGTTGTCTCCTTCTATAGCTAGGCCAAACTCCTCGATGTCCAGACTTATTTGTAAGGTACTGTGAGAATAACAAACTTATATATTTTTATTTGATTTCAATTATTTTGGATGACTAATTTTGTGATACACAACAATACAGCAAAAATAAAACACAATTTTAAAATTTCTAAACACACAAATACCCCACCAGCAAAGAACTTAGTTTAAAATAAATACATGCCCAACAATGCATTTCAATTTATTTTTCAAGATAGTTTTTATTTGCAAAATATTAAATTAATATCTTTATATAAGTTTTTAATGCATCAAATTTATTTTAATATATTTTCAATTAAAATTTATTTTAGAAAAACAGATGCATTAACTAAAAAAAGAAAAGGAAAATATACGTGTCTCCTGAATATATCCAGGCAGAGCATCTTATCAGTACAGTGACAGGATTGAAATGAAGTGCGTTACAAGCAAGGTAGCAAAACCTTTTTCAAAATTCAAAAGAGATGTTTCCTTCGAGCTGTTGCCTCTCGCACATTTGCCTTGTCTCGTAATAGAATGGCTGGAGTCCGGAACAGGATGGCTGCTTCTCGTGGAATACCCGTGTGATGTGTCGCCCCAGCTTACATTTGTTACTGGCTCACTATATCAATTTCCGAGATGAATTATTTTTATTAGAGTGATATTATATCAATTTCCGAGATGAATTATTATTGACCGAATCACTAGGATCCTGTCAGCTGAGTTAAATCTATAATATAATATATATTATTTTTTTAAATAAAAATATTTTAAATTTAGAAATTTATATTATTTTAAATTTATTTTTTTATTAAATAAATAAAAATAATAAAAACCCATGATAATTTAATTATTAAGTTGCGATATTATATGAATAAATTATTTTACTTAAAAGTTTATAATATATAATTTATATTATTTTTTAATAGTTATAATTTTAGATTTTTTTTTATTGATTTAATGAGTCTTGAACTGCAATTCTCGATTTTTCTTGATTAATTTACTGAGTCTATATATGTATGTATAAACTTATTTTAATGCACAAGGCTAGCATATAAAATCCATATTCAAGATTATCTGAAGAGAAAACTTAATCTAATCTGGTTAAATATTTTTTTTAGATATAAATATTTAAAATATATATTTTCTCAGATTAGTGTATAGGTTGCGCTTGGTAATTCCTCACTCATCTCTGTCTCCAGTGGATTACTGATTTGGATGAGACCATTTATGAAAATACTAAGCTTGGTTTACACGACATGATATTTCTTTTTAATATTTTTATATTCTCGTATCAGAACTAAAGAAAAATTCATAACAAAAAAAAAAGACTTTGAAAAAAGAAATTATTAGGTGAATCTAATTTATCATCCAAGACCAAACTAATAAAATCTTTCCACGTCATCAAATTTATACTAGTCAATTTTATGATTGATGAATTATTAATCTTCTTACTTTACAGTCATGACTGTACTCTTAAAAGTGCAAATAATTAATATTTTAAATACAATCTACTAAATTGATGACTTGGATAAATTTAATTATCTATAAGTGTTTTACGTGTTAGTCTATAATTTTAAACAATAAACTAAATTCATATGGTAATTTATCATTTAAAAATAAAAATAAAAATAATTCATATTTTAAATACAATTTGCTAGATCGATGACCTGGATAAATTTAATCAACTATAAGTGTTTTATTTGCTAGTCTATAATTCTAAACAATAAACTGAATTCATACAATAACTCGTTAAAAAATAATTAGCCGCAATATCTATCTATGGTGTTGCCATGGTGGCGCCGCGTGGGACCACTCATCCAAGAACGGGGAGCACCCGGGAACCAAACCGGCTACTAGCTTCGGTCCACATCGTATTCACCTTGAGCCCGAAAATAGAAGCCCAGCTCCCCCATCCTATATAAATATAGCTTCCATCTTCTCTCTTTCCCTCCCGCGCTCTCGGTGCTGCCCGGGAAAGTCATCTCTGCTTCAACACCGCACAAGAATTCAAGGTATGACATTTCTCTAATATATACATATATTTTTGTTTTTGTGAGTTATAATCTGTAGACTAGTTTCTTAAGGACATTTTTTGAAGTGGGTTTTGCTTGATATGCACATTTTGTTGGGTTTTGCTCCAGGTTTAATCTTATAGATGTTTTTGGTTTCTGGGGTTTTAATGGAGATCATGGCTAGTGAGCATCTCAGTTGATGATAATAGCTCAAAAGGGAAAAAGGGCCATTCATTGCTGGTGTTTTTCTGGTCAATATCTTGGCTTGTGGGTTATTGAGTACTTGTAATTCAAGTGTCAAGAGTGAATGGGTGTGATTTTGCACAATTATGATGCTAGTTTATGTTCCCTTTTCTTCTTATTTATAGATAGGATTTGGATTTTTTGTTTTAGTAAGGGTGTGGTGGTTTGATGGCAGCTATGGCAATTAAACACGGGGAATTGGTGACTTTAGAAGAACTCAACCCATCTTCACCTTTTTTTAAGCAGGGAGCTTCGGTCAGAGTCACTGGAAAGTAAGAATTCTGTCTTTTGTGTGTATTTATTTCTGACTTGACTGTTTATGGATACTATTAGCTGTTTGTTTCTGAAGAGGATTCTAGAGGGGTCTGCATTTCTGGCCAGGACCCCGAGAGAATCCCCTAGAATATCTGCAACGCTTATAGTACTGTAACAAGTAGTGTTCCATAAGGTTTGAATGACACTTGTTAAGGGTAGAAAGTGGTATTTGTACTTGAAGGAGGGTTTCAATTGCAGTCTTGTAGCGAGTTGGAGGATAAAACAAGATGGAAGTGATAATGGGGGTGGTTATAGTGGCAAGCGGGTGATCATTGCAATGTTGTGGTAAAGGCAGTGACAGCAATGGGGTTGTGTCGAGGGGATTTGGATACGAGGGTTTGACAGTGAAGAGTTGTAGTTAGATTGATTTGATGATGCAATACAATTGACCGAAAGGGGGCTGATCATAGAAATGATGTTGGCGAGGAGCAAATGGACTTCCTGTGGACTTGGTGACAGCTGCTTTGTAGCAGCAGAGTAGAATAGGAGTCGTTGGTGAGATAGCTAGGCGGCATTTTTGTCAACATGTAGGTGATAGTCGTTGCATTTAAGAGGTAGTTTTGGCATGGCGAGGAGGTGGCACCAGCATGAGCAATTGTAGGATGGTGGTGGAGTGAAATAATCGGATAGAGGGTATCTGATGCTCACAACTTTAAATTGATCTTGACTAGTGGGAAGGACCTGATGTCATCACACACACACACACATTGAGAGAGAGAGAGGTCACACAACTTTGGCTGCAGAAAACAACATGGTGGGGACACCAGACTTGAAAAATTATTTACACACTTGATCATAGACGATGAAGAATAGCCAAAGCTATTGAGAGACTGGGCTTTTAAGACATGTTTTGGTTTAATTTATTTGAATTTTTAGTTGAATTTTATTAATTAGGTTTTATTTTTTGAGTTTGATTTAATTATTATTGCATATTTTATTTAACGAGTCATAAGCCCAATCACTTGTTCTAGTTAGGGTTTTAGTATTTATATTCTACTTTTCTAGTTAGGGTTTAATGACAAACTTTTCAAACTTTTTCCCTTCCTAAATTCTCTTTTCTTGCTTTTCTCTTTCTTTGCTTTTAATTCTTAGCTTCTTTCTCTAAATCTTCTTTCTCTTCTGCTTTAATTATTTTTGTTCACTCTTCTGCATCACAACACATCAAAGGAGGAGTTATTCAGATCCTTATCTTCCTTTTACATGAATGAAATAACATGTTTCGGATGCAGATGCTCATGTGCAATATTCACAGACATGCTCATTAGATTATGTCTTGGTTTCTTTATGTTCTCATTTGTTTTTGTGCCATGACAGTAATTTTCATTCTCCACCCCCCCTACCATACCATGTCATTGTTTTTGTTCCTGTAGAAAAATCCACCAGACCCATAACCTTCCAAGGGCATTCTTCTTAATCAAGGCCAATAGACTAACATTCCTTTTCCCACCAAATTAGTTTAGTACAAGGGTTGCCTGAAGCCTATTACATGTGCATTGTAGTGCCATATCTGATGCTATCTTTTCATTGTTTGCAGTTAAAGGGGTTCTTTACTTGCTTAGGAGGTCTGATTGTGAAGAGGGATGCCTTGTAGTTTTCTAGATATTTTTGTGTGAATGATGTTAAACTGATCATTATCCAATCATATTTTTGCTGAAAAATTGTGGTTCTACTCATTTTCATGTGCATGAGTTCTGAATATTCTGCTTGGGGCCAATCTTTCACTTTTATCGGTATTATTTAGGTGCTTGGATGCCAGGCAAGATCAATCATTATAGATAGTTCAATAGTGTACGTTACTGTAATGCTTTTCCAACTTAGTGTTTGTTGTAAAGGTAGGAGATCTTGGATGTTGCACCACATATATTGAATTTGCTGTCTTATCATGTGTTGATTATTTTATCCTGCAATCATTACTGGAAACTTCAATCTGTTGTTTCCTCCTAGGCTACAACAGTATACTGTGGAGACAGCCATAGCTGTAGTTGCTGATGGAAATGCCACCCTAAAGATTGACACTCAACACTTAAGAGACATCAGCTTTCGAATAGGCTCCGTCTACCAGTTCATTGGCGAGCTCCTCATTCAACCTGATAGCGAGGTAAGAGTTTGGTATTAAGTCGAGGGCTGGTTGCAACAGTCCCTCTGCTCCCAGAATGCTCACTGGAACCAGGTTTTGTTTCAGGCATTCTTGCAGGCACGTGTGGGCAGGATTGCTGATGGCATTGACCTTAGCCTCTATCATCAGTCTCTCCAGCTATTAAGACAGTTCCAAGCTGATCACCTCAACAATTCAGCTAGTTAAAACTGTCATAATGCTGAACCGATCCATCAAAATACTTTCACAACGAAACGTATCAATGTTAATTTCTGGAACGTCATATATACATCCAGGAGCTGATTCCTCTTTCCTCTAGCTTTTTTTTTTTGGGTGTCCAACTTTTGTAAGATATGAATATTTAAAAGCTGGCAATTATCAATGTTAGAAATGCTTTATGGTTCTACTTGTCTTTGTTGTATTTTCCTTTCTCATCAAATACCCACAGCAACAAGCCGGAGAGGGAACAGCTACAGTGTTCAGCTCGGTAACCCTTGAGAAATATAAAAGTGCTAACTTTTATGGCACTAGTGAAATCATGGAATAGACTCTATTTTTTAATCTTTCTACACTCTTTCAAATGAATAAACACGAATTTCTTTTAAATAGAACTGCCTGCATCATGATAGAGTGAGGCACCGATAGTGCTCTCGCATCTTTATTCCTCAAGCACCGTTTAATTTGTCCAGTAGCTCTTGTCATCATGTCATGTGATAGTGCAAGGCTGCAAGCTACATGAGGTAATTTCTTGTTTAGGTGAAGATGCTTCTATGCAATGATGGCTAGAGACAAACATGGTCCCTAACCATGCTTTGCCATAGAAACTTGGAAATTGTGATCACTGGCAGATAATCTTCACAATGATAACACTCATCTTCCATACGCAGCATCTTGCCACCTTCTCTGCCTTGGTCTGGTTTCTATATGTGGACAGTTCTAGGAGAAATCTTGCTATGTTCATACTGCCTAAGCCTGATAATCATGATTGATGAGACGAAACCGTTCCCACTTTTTTGGCTGCTAAATCTAGAGCAGGCATTGATTAAATCAAAACTGACAGATGCCCATTTATAGAAGTTGAAATCCCAATCCACGGTGGCTGTAACACTTGTGCTAAAGAACTCGAGTGCACCATTTTTTCATGATAATTTGCCGTGTCTCACTTTGTTCGACGAGTTCCATGTTATTGAGTTGACAAACATTTAGACGTTTGAGATCAGCTGCCCTCGTTAGAATATTCATGCAATCCCTCTCTAACATCATGTTATGTTCCATGGTCTAGAGGGAACTTTGGATTAGATTTGTGGATTACTTTGTCATGAAAGTGTCGTCAAGGAGAGGGATTCCAGCATCATCGATTAATTTACATTAAATGTCATTCAAAATTCAAACCTTTGTTTTTAGCTGTGGTCGAGAATCTGTGTGTGAGCTGTCAAAGTACCCAAGTGGGGTTTTGAAGGTAGGATTTTACTGGATCACGAAAAAATAATAATAATAATAATCAAACACGTTTTCATTAATATCCAGGATCATTAAACTTGCGTCGGCATAATGGTCAACTAGTGACTTACCACTCTGGAAGTAGCTCATACCGAGTTTTTTTTTTCAAACTATTTTGAACTTTGATCCAATCAAACTTCGAGCAACTTAATAAATTAAACCTTAATTAGTTGATTCAATCAAATCTGATTGAGATTAAATCAGTCAATTTAATTTTTTTATTAAAACAAAACCCCTAAAACAACAATATCTTTATATTGAACTGAGTCGACTGAGTCACCATTCAATTAACTTTTACCATGCAATAACTATAACTAGGGATTTTAACTGGCCATACCCAGCAATTTCTTACGGCTATTTTAATATCTTTTAATCAAGTATTGCACAGTGACATAACCAGCAATTTAAGAATTATTGGAATCCTATGACAGTGACCTCACTCTAAATGACATGCGAAGTCTTCACCAAAACCAATGTCTTCAAACTCAATTGGACACTCGCCTGTCCCCATTGGTGGATGGAATCCTGACACCACTCATGACCCATTGAGCACTGATGGGTCACTCATAATCTCTATTATCCAATCGAGAGCTAAACCTTAGATTACCACTCAATTAAAAATAATAACATCTAGATTTGTCTTCTAAAACACAATTATTTAAGGTTCCAAGAGCACATAGACTTTACTCCTCTCCTACCAATAAGAAAAAAAGGGTCATCATTGACTCGTTCTCTGGAGACTTGCATGTCTTTATCCAGTGCACCGCCCCACATGTGATTGTTGGTCTTACGTGTCAACTTGTTATTTGTCAGTAGTGGTCCCTACCTCATCATCAGCCCATGGAGCCCCTCCTCTTTTGCACCGATTGGTCAATCATGAGGTGTTACGGAAGGGTGGAAACAGTGATGTGTATCGTATATGTACCAAATACATGAAGAGACATTTATTTTTATATTTTAAATTAAATATTTTTAAATATTTTTGATGTGTTATTGCAGTTTTTATATATAAATATATATTTGTATTGCAGCCTTTATATAAATATATATTTTAAGATTATGCTAATTTTTGTAACGTAACCAATTACAAGAGTAGCACAACTTTGATAAATTTTTTTAATTACTGTTGAGCTAATAATTTGAGTAGTGCGATCAATCCAATCTAAATCATTCTTTTAATTTTTTTTATTTGTTATAGTTTGCAAATTATATTTTTAATAAAAAACTCAAAGCATTTTATTTTTAAAATTTAAATTATTTTTTTTCATATAAGTACATCAAATTAATAAAAAAAATACTAAAATAATATGTTATTTTGATTTTTTAATACAAGATATATTTTTAAAAGACATTTAAATACAATTCCAACCAAAAAATAAACTATATCATGGCATGTCATGCCATTTATACATAAAATAGCTCCTTGAATATCATATTGAGATTCCATAACTACTGCCAGCAATTTGATCAAGAGGGTTTTGTTATAAAACTCTTTTGGATCATTGCAATACGAGTTTTCTTGGGTTTCAAGTCTTATTTCTTATTAATTAAATCTCTAATTTTCAGATCAAGCTGTGAACTATATACCCTCACACATATAGAAAACAACGCAGCCAGTCATGAATAATAAAGAATTAATTGTAAATAAGTTGAAGTGACTTACAAGTAATGGATGGATTTCCTCTAGGCTATATATGTATATATATATATATATAGCCTTGAAGACATGGGAATATATATATATATTGAACGTCATCATAAGAAGGATCATTCATGTGTCGGCCCTGTAAAACAAGCAGCAGTAGGGCAAGGGTTCACATGTCGTGGTTTATCCACCACCACTCAATACAGTCTCATGAGGGCTTAGATCGATTGGAGTCATCTGCCAAGATTTCGAAGGCGACTCGTCTCCTTCATGGACCCACAGGAACAAGGGTATTTGAGTCCTGGCTAGGCTAGCTAGAAGTCTTCAAATCTGCAAGAGAAAGGAAAAGAAACAGCCAAGGATAATACAGTGACAATATTATTCTAACCGGTCGTGTGGGGCAATCTGAGCCCCTGGTCCTTATCACTCAATGAGATCATCACCAAATACGCATAATGATGGCTCCTAAGCTTTTTGAAGCCACTTTGAAAGGTATCTGAGATTTTTCTGTGGTATGAGGTAAAGGTCTGCCATTTTCCTTTACTGGTAATCCACTAACCCTATCCTTTATTCAGGCAGGATCTTGCATGGAAATTGGAAGTTCTCCTGTTTTTTTTTTTTAAACCCATAGTTATAAAACACAGCGCGCTCGTCACGATCAAGTCCGTTACTCTACTTAAAACCATGACCATGAGTTATGTTAGTCATGAGATGGGATCCTAACTAAGAACATAGTTATAAAACCTAATTTATCACGTTCAAGATCATTATTATTAATTAATTAGATTGATTAATTTGAATTGATTCGGATTAATCAAAAATAGTATTATTTTTTTAAAATAAAATGATGTTATTTTAAAAATTAAACTAGATCTACTAAATCAAAAATTAACCACCCAAATCTATTATTATTATTATTATTTTTACGTGTGATGTTCGGGCCAGCTTACGCGCATCACGACTAATCCACACGGCTCACTGAACATCCTGCAAGCCCAGTGAACAGGTAAGGCACCGCGGGGGTAACAGGCGTACATGGTGAGGTTCGAACCCCTGATGCAGAGGAAGGGGACAAGCCCCTTCCACCGCTAGGCTAGAATCTCACTTGCCCCAAATCTATTATATTTGATAGCACTAGCACCAACTTGGTTTACCATAAAAGATTATATTTGATCACACTATCACCCACTCGATTCACTACAAAACTTCACTTAGCTAGATTTTAAATTGACTAGTCACCAGGATTAACTTGTAGGGTTTAATAACATTAGTGAGAACCCGTGGGAAGTATATAAATAAACACAAAAAAGCAATTTTTTGATAACTAAATAAATTTTTTCTTCTTCCCTCTAATTTTCAAATCCTTCATTCTATTTTCCATGCATAATTAAGTGGCATTTCATGATTGGCTTTATCCTAGATGACGATTCACCAGCTGATTTTTTTTTAAATTTCTTTTCATTTGTCGTTTAATGTGATATGGGCTTAAATTATTAATTGAGAATAATTAATTTGATAAATATAAAGTAGATCTCGGTCCAACATTGAAGCAGGTGGTTTGTATTTAGCCATGTATTTGGTTAGAAATACTAGGAGTGGTATTATGTTTAATGTTTGAACAAAGACATTTACCAACGATGCAAATCATCTTAATCTCCTAGCAACTTCCATGTGTTTTCAAGGTTTAAAGTTTTGGTAGGGAAAAAAAATCAGTGAGATCATTCATATTTTATTTTGTAATAACTATAATTGTTTTTTAATCTCTACACATGTAGGAGTATTTTCATCAAACCCAATATAATAAGTTCAATTAGAACATATTACTAGCTGATTTTTTTAAAGTCTAAATGAAACTTCACCTAATGTAATTTATTTGATTTGACTTAATTTTTAAAAGATTCAAATGAAACTTGACCTGATATAACTCCCTTGATCTAACAAGTATTTATTTTGAATTTTGGATTTTTCTTAAATTATAAAGCTAGCCTAATGACTTGGGACGATCTATCCAACACAACTCTTGAATTAAATCAGGTTTAATATATAAAAACCAAATTATTTTGAAGTTGCTTTTGAGTGGAATTGTTCACACTATTGTTTTTTAATATATGAAAACCGAATTATTGTTGAATTGGATTTTAAATCACTTATAAAATTTGTATATAGATCGAAACATTAACAAAATAATAATTTTTTTTTAAATCATCTTTCAGTCTATCAAAGTTGAGATCCTAATTTGAGGAGTAGTTGAGAAGCAAACCCACCTTTTATATATTTTGGCCAACACCATAATGATAAAATCATGATTAATTTCTACGAATAAAGAAGTGTTTTCCCCTGAAAGCTAGGTCCACTACATTCATGCTTGTCTGCTTCATGAACTGGTATTCTCCAGGTCTGAAATATTTCATACCTGGGAGAAAAGATAGAAAAACTTGAACTCCACATTTATCATTTCATTCCTCTATATATATATATGGGTGTGTGTGTGTATTCCTAAGCACACCCTGCAAAGTTTTTCACTACTTAGAGCCCCGTTTGAAAATGTAATCACACCTGCATGCAACCGTGTGATTACATTTTAGGGGCATGAAGGCACGATGATAACTATGCCTTTAGGTTTGCTTGCTTGTAATTAATCTAAAGAAGTCTTCCCCATCTTAATTTGGGTCGTAACTCTGAGACTTGAGGAGGAGATTAAACGAGTGGTTGTTACAATAAAAATATTGTTTTTTAAAAGTTATTTTTATTTAGAAATATATTAAAATATATATATTTTTTAAAAATTAATTTTAACATTAATATAGGTTAAAAAACATAAAAAATTCAATTCATTTTTGTTTTTTGAAATTCTAATTAAAGTGATATCCCAAATAAACACTAACTTAGAAAAAGTTTAGGATAATTAAGTGAATTCATATTAATTATTTTTATTAAAATAGTAATATATATATATATATATTTTTAATATTAACCCGGTACGTAGGATTTGAACTGGCTAATATCAAATAAATCATTAAGAATCTAGTTAGGTAGAACAAATTTTATTAATTTTAAAAATTCAATATTTCAAATTCTCTGGATTAATTAACTCATCGATTTCAGGTCTCAATTTCTCAAGAGACTATTCATCATGAGCAAATTAAAGAGGAGCTACTCCGTATGCATATCATTCTAAAACTTAATAAGCTAGACACTCCAAAATTAGTTTGCAGTGCATATATATATATATATATTCAATAAATGGGAGAAAAAAATAAAATAAAATTACAGACCTTAAGAAGCCTTTTCTGAAGAAGAAAGAGTAATATCTTGAAATGTTTTTGGATTCATTATTCAATTAGCTGATCCAAATTAATTCAAATATCCAACTCAACAATAATTTAATGAAAGTGGAGATGTCTTTGCTTCTCAACCAAACACACTCAATGAGAGAAACCTCACCAATGAAACCTTTAGTCAAAAGTTCAATCATCAAGGAATAACAGCATGCAATGTCTTGATCTTTGTTTCAATCCAAGTCGAAAACCCATAATTAGAATTAAAAATAAAATAGAAATGTCAAAATTCATCAGTTTTTTCAATAATCTCCACTAATTCATCATATATACCTCATCTAATCATTCCAAAAAATCTAATCAAACATCCATCTAAATGATTACCAAAAAAATCCCCTGAAAAATTAAAAAAAAAATCATTTTAATATTTTTTTTAAATTAACAAGTCTTTGATCAATTTTCTCTTTATTTTTTATAAATCATGGATAAAATCAAACCCTGAATTAACAAGTTTTCGGGACAATTAAAGTTTAATAACCATAACAACAACAATTAGATTACTTAACAGAAATTCTATAAATAGAAAAAGAAAAGGAAAAATAAAGAGAGAGAAATACAGTCTTCTACGAGAAAAAAGGGAGTCTATAATACTGGAGCAAAAACAGTGTTTTTTGTTTTTGTTTTTGTGTTTGTGTTTGTGTTTTTACGTATAACAAAAGAATTCTCTCTGTGGATGTCTTTGTTATCTTCCACAAAGATAAAAAGAGAGAGAGAGATCAGGACATTATTATGGACTGTGATTTTTCTCTATATTCTCTTTCTCGAATTCTCAGCTCCTTTTCTCCCATTCCTTGCATCAAGTTCTCCCAGATGATGCTATCTTTCCGGCATGTTGATCATCACCAGTTTCTTGCTCTCTAAGTTCTTCTTTAGCTTCAAGGTCTTGTAGTGCTGTTTTTGCTTCGTTCTTTAATCATTGTTTAAAGGATCCTCCTAGGGAAATGACAAGCTACATCACTTTGTGTTTTGTGCGTTGTCATGGATAAAAAATAAAGCTTAGAATGGTTAAAAAAGGGATGATTTAAGGAGCTTGAATGAGCTGCTTCTTCTTTCTTCTTTTGGATGAATCTCTTATATGGGTTTTGTTTGGTTGCTTTGAAGTGTCAGAAAGTTCAAGAAAAAATATTTCTTTGAATCTTTTAAGGTTCATTTTGTTTCAAGTTTTAGTTTGTGTTAGTAACTTTATGTCTCCAAATTTGGTTTTCACTTTGTCATTTCCCTTTTCTCTTTGCATTTTCCCCTCATTTTCTTGGCCACCAAACAAAAGGGAGCGTTCTTTATATCTGCTGGTGATGAATAAAAAGAGTAAAAGTGTGAATATCTTTTCCTCTTCTTTTCTTTGATCCCAGCAAATGCCAAGCATGTTGTCATGGTCCTCATGGATATTGAAGTAGGTCCATGTTTTTGCAACTTGATCTTTTTTAATTATTTTCTGAGGATTCTGCTGATGATGCAAAATATTAGACGAGATGAAATTCAATTATTACCCTTCTGGTTGAATTTTCTTAGCAACCAAACACAAACAGTAATGGAATAACCTGAAAAGTTTAATGGCAAGTTGCTTTATTGTTCTGTTATTCTTGGCTTTTCTACAGAATTCTATATGCAAATTGCAATGTTGGAATTCCATTTCAGATTGAATATTCTGTGTGATGTACTGATATGCTTCAGATTCACAGATTTTTGGTTCTTGCTATTATTAAATTGTAAAGATTCTTTATCTTTCTGAGTCAGACAATGTCCCTTTTTTGTTTCACTGACTGTAACAAATCATTCTTTTGAGTCCCAGCTAAGAATTTTGATTCAGGACTACTGTAACATAGCTTCCTTTCTAATGAATTCTTTATAATTTCCTTTCTTTCTCGTGATCATCATACATGGCTGTACGTGTTAAATATTTTTTTGGATGTTCAGAGACTCGAGTCTACAAAAAGCTAGAGAACCATACCATATTGATGCGTGTGGTGGCCATTTGAATTGAAACATTGGCCATGGGGCACTTATCCTCCATGTTTAATGTGTTGGCAAGGTCATTTTCATTAAGCAAGGTGAAGAATAATGGGAACGGTGATGGAAGAGAAGCCGCAGATTTAATGGTGAAAGATGCAAAAAGGAATGAAATGATTTTGAGGTCATCTGGCTATGTAAATGTTGATGGTTCAAAAATTTTTGCAGCAGTTTGCTCGAGGAGAGGGGAGAAAGGAGTGAATCAGGATTGCTGCATCGTCTGGGAGGTAAGCGATTAGCTTAGAGCATCGACAATTATATATGCATTCTCTAGTTGTGTTCTAATCTAGTTTCTCTTTACATGGTAGGGATTTGGGTGTCAAGCAGACATGATGTTTTGTGGGATATTCGATGGCCATGGTTCATGGGGCCATTTTGTGGCGAAAAAAGTCCGAGAGTCGATGCCTTCATCTCTTCTGTGCAATTGGCAGGAGACTCTTGCCCAATGTTCACTTGATCCGGATATCAACTTGGAATCAGATAAAAAGCATCAAAGGTTCAACATATGGAAACATTCCTACCTCAAGACTTGTGCTGCTGTTGATCAGGAGCTAGAGCAGCATCGGAGAATAGATTCATTCTCCAGTGGAACAACTGCCCTGACAATTGTTAGACAGGTGATTCAAGTTCCTAATTCCTTCTGCATATTTCTATTGCCTTCATAGACCAAATAATGGGGGCAATAACCTATCAAGAAAAGATTTTTTATAGGTCAAGATTATATCAGGATGGCAATATAATGTGTCTGATCATGTTTTTGCCAGGGTGAACTCATTTTTGTAGCAAATGTAGGCGATTCTCGCGCTGTACTGGCAACCACAGGAGAAGATGGGAGCTTGGTACCAGTTCAACTTACTGTTGATTTCAAGCCTAATTTACCCCGTAAGTTCCACTCCATCACTCTAATCCAGAAAGAAAGGCAACCTAAACAAGTCATTCTTACAGCAACGTTCATCTTGTTTGCAGAGGAGGCTGAACGCATACTGCAGCGCAAGGGCCGCGTATTCTGCTTAAATGATGAGCCAGGTGTGCATAGAGTTTGGCTGCCAGATGCAGACTCACCTGGACTGGCAATGTCCAGAGCCTTTGGCGATTACTGTGTAAAGGATTTTGGGCTAATTTCTGAACCTGAAGTGACTCAGAGGCATATAACTAGCAAGGATCAATTTGTTGTCCTGGCAACTGATGGGGTATGCATAAGTAGAATGCTAGCAGAATAAGTTTTCAATATCCAAGGTTTAAAATCTTAATCAAATTTCTCAAAAAAGCATAACAAGATTGCCTTGCTTGCTTTCATTGTTTAGGTATGGGATGTAATCACCAATCAAGCAGCAGTAGAGATTGTATCATCAACACCAGATAAGGCGAAGGCGGCTAAGCGTCTAGTTCAGTCTGCTGTCCATGCTTGGAAACGCAAGAGGAAAGGGATTGCAATGGATGATATATCAGCTATTTGCCTCTTCTTTCACTCCCCTCCTTCATCTCAACAAGTTCATGCTGCCAGTTCACCGAAATAGTGATCATAAAATGTAAACGAGCAAGGTCGTCCCAGCTGCTCCTTGATGTTTCTTTACTTAAAAACATTCCATTTTAGTTGATTAGAGGAAGTGTTCGTGTCATGCAATGACATGCTAGTATATAGCCCCTTCCTTAGACTCGAAACTGAAAATTTCTGGATGCCTAAAAGCTCTTCAACAGCACGAGTTTAAGATTACCGTAACCACAAAAGCTATCACAGTTGCAGAAACACACTAAATCAAGAAATAACCTAAAAATCAGAGGGAGGGAGGATGAGAGAAGCTATGGTAGATCCTTTTATGGGCCTGTTGATGATGTTTTTAACCGAAGTAACACATCAAAAATTAGGCCCATTTAGGTTTTTCAAACGGCCCATTCAGTGCAAAGAATTTTTGTGGGTTTTGTTTGTAGCAATTACTTTGAACATAGGAAGGTGAGTAAGAGTGGCCCATTATGGCCTGTTCACGAAACTTTATTTACCATGACCTCTGTTGGCACAAAGGGAGTGCGATTCCTAGTTAATAGGGCTAAGGCCCATCATTACAAAAGCCTATTTACATAGTAGGAAACACATCACCAATCAGTGAAAATAGAGAAACGGGAATTTTTCTGGTCTCCCATGTTGTTCTTAGATGGAGACACTAGAGTTATTAAACCTTAAACATGTCATGAAGGTTTAATCTGGTAGCTTTTTTATTTAAAATTTAATTTAGATGAATTCCAAATAAAATTATAAAAACTAAATTTATATAACTTAATTAACTTCATAGATCGATTCGTCACCTTATTAGATTAAATTAAATTAGATTGATTAATTAAAATTAAATTGATTATTTTTATTTTTTAATAAATTTTTCATATTAGAATAATACCTTTAAATAAATTTAAATTAACTCACCTGATCTATAATCTAAACTCTAAACAAGCTGATGAGAACGCAAGATACATATGACAAATAATGTTACTTGCATAATTCGCATGGTTGCCATATTATTTATGCGATGCATTGTGTTCTTATTCTATTGTATAGGTATGTTTATAGACTAAATCCATTCGGTAATTATTCAGATGAAATGATTATTGTTGATGGCTGGAAAATCAATCCATATTGATTATAATTAAAAAAAAACATATACATTAATATTTCTTACTCTGAAATTGAATGGTAATTAATAAAACTAAGAGAAAGAAAAGTCTCAAAGTATTATTATCCATTCGAGGAGCATTTATGGTCCTCACAGCATTGTTCATCCGAGGAACATTTCTCGTCCTGGTTTGGAAATTGAATGTCCATAAAAACTAAAAAAAACAAAAAAAGTCTCGTCGCAAAACCCATTAGTTTAAGGTTGATGAGGCAAAACTAATGTTTTGTTTATTTTTATATTTTAAATTAATATTTTTAAATCATTTTAATATGCTGCATTAAAAATAATTTTTTTTAAAATAAAAAAATAATTTTCATATATTTTTAAGTAAAAAATACTTTAAAAAAACTACAACCATACTTTTAAACAAAATTTAATAAAAATAAAAAAATAAAATAAATTAACCAAACACACTAGTACCATAAAGACAAAGAAACAAGATGAACACAAGCTCTCTTTACATTTATAATTCTATGATTTTAAATCTTGAAATTGTTTTATAATTATAATTTTAAAGTTTTTTTTCTTCAGCTGACAATGACAAATAGAGTAATCAAATATTCCTGCTTGAGAGTCAAACAATTTTATCAAAGAAATGAGCTGGATTTCAGATTCCAGCATTGAATTAATCATTAGTTGTGAACCCATTTTAAGATGCAAATTCCAAACTGATCCAAATCTCTTCCACCCCCCTCGCACCGCTAATATCTATTTTATTTTGATATTTTAAAAATATTTTAATTTTTAATATTTTAATTATTTTTTAAAATATTTTTAGATCATTTTAATATTTAAAAATAATTCTTTAAAAATAAAAAATATTATTTTGTTAGATTTTTTAATGAAAAATACTTTGAAAAATAATAGCAACCATACTCTTAAATATGATTTAAGAATCTTTTATTTAAGATGATATTATATTTTACAGTATTTTTTATTTTTATAGTGCATTTTATTTTATTAATTAAAAATTATAAAAAAAGTTATATATTTATTTTTTTATTTTTTTACCAATTTGTGATAAATAAAGAATGTTAACTTTTTATGAAAATTATAACAAAATTTGACATAAATAAAAAGGGTTTAATCATATTAACACTAAAAAAAACCTTAATTGGGGGAATTTTTTTACCTTTGATTAATCTACCATGGTATTAAAATATTATAATTAATCTAGTATATATATTTTTTAAGGAATTCATGAATCCATCATATGAATACCACTAGTAATTCTATCGATCTTTTTTAATGAATAAAAAGTCTAAAATTTTTGAAGGGCTTTTCCAAGAGTAAAAACTCTTCTAACTGATTTTTCTTTTGCAAAAATATTTCGTTCCCACAAAAAAATAATTTTCATTTAATCTCTATCAATTTTTTATCTGGTCTCTTTGTACAATTAAAATGCTACCGCTTTAACCCTCCTAGTCAAACCTACCGTACCATATTATATAGAATATTTTGCAACTGCCTCAAAAAATCATTTTATGAATGAAAAGTCCAATATTATTATAGGATTTTCCAAAAATAAAAGCCCTCTAATCAATATATATATATATGTTTGCTTACAATTCCTTATCTTGTGCAATAAAAAACTCTATCATTTTTATCAATCCTCTTAGCCAAACCTACACACACACACACACATTCACACACATACAAACGCGTGGCTAAAAATTGGGGTTGAAAATTCAAAAACATAGACTTTAAAATTGCTCCTTTAAAAAATAAAATAAAATAAAATTAGGGCAAGACCCTACCACTTGCAATTGTGTATGTAAGCATATTGAAGGAGAGCTACACACATTCACAACAAACACATTGTAGAGGCCTAATTAAGACTAAGACAGTGCCTAGAGTTTGCGCATTGGTCATTGTCATTCATTTTTTCCTCTTAAGAAACTTACTAAGCAAATTTATTTATTATTTATTTATTAATATGAATTTCCGAATCAGTTTGCATATATTATAAATAATTCTATCAATTTTTAAATTAATGATTAAACTATTACCATGTTAACAACTTCCTAAACAAATTAATGGAGAGTAAAATGGATGATGATTAATTTAAGATGTTGCCTGAAGGCTGTGTTTCTACAGTTCTTTCCTTCACATCCCCACAAGATGCATGAAAGTCGTCACTGGTTTCAACTATATTTCAATCAGCTGCAGATTCTGATATTGTCTGGGAAAGATTTTTGCCTATTGATTATCAAGATATAGTCTCAAAGTACAATTTCCATTTCAAGTTTTCTTCAAAGAAAGAGCTTTTTCTTCATCTTTGCAACTCTCTTCTCATTGATGGTGGTAGAAAGGTACATGGACACCTTATCCTATTAAATTTGGTAGAGGATTATAGGTAGATTAATATTTCTTAGGGTAGAAAACTAAGATATGACTTATTTAATCTTAAAATTTCTTACTTTTAATTTGCGATGCAGAGCTTCAGGATAGAGAAATCATCAGGCAAGAAATTCTTTATACTTTCTGCAAGAGATCTTCACATAACATGGAGCAATGAACCGCAATATTGGCACTGGGCTTCTCTACCAGAATCAAGGTCCCTTTTCTTTCTAAACAGTATCCTATATCTTTGATTAATTATCATGAGTGCTGGCTTAAACAAAAGCAAGTACATGCATTGATATTTACAGCTTGGCTGCTCCCTCGTTTCAGGTTCTCTGAAGTGGCCGTGCCCAGAACAATATCCTGGCTAGAAATTGTAGCCAAGATTGAGACACAAATGCTATCCCCAAACACTAAATATGGAGCATATCTTATTCTAAAAATCAGTGAACGTTCATACGGGCTTGATTCAATGCCATCAGAGGTATCAGATGAAGTGGGTAACAATCAAGGATCAACTACCACAGCCTATTTACGTCTTGCCCAAGAACATGCCAGGAAACAGCAAATGGACGGACTGTTTTACGGGAATCGCGCGGAGACGTTAAAATCGAGGGTGGCAGAAGGGGATGGAAGAGTCGCAAGTGAAAAAGAAGATGGATGGTTGGAGATTGAGCTGGGAGAGTTCTTTAGCGGTGAAAATGACGAGGTAGTGAAGATGAGTTTGATGGAAGCAAAAAGGTCATCACTTGAAAGGTGGACTTATTATTGAAGGGATTGAAGTGAGGCCTTAACATTAACCAAACTATTCAAGAGTTCTTTCTCAGATGGGATGCGTCTCCAATGATCAAGAGGCAACAAATTGTTCATGTCAAAAGAGTAGACAAAATGCTCAAGCTGTATATATGCTTCTTCTTCTTCTTTTTTTTCAATCCATATTTTGATTCTTTCATTTTATTCTTACACACACACACACACACACACCAAGAAAACAAAATACAGTATGTGTATGTATATGGGTTTATTTATTATTCACCTTAGTATTTTTATTTTAAATTTGATATATAAAAAAAACTTATATAGATATTTGCAGATATTATGAAAAAATAAAAATTATACACTAAATTCGATTGGATAATTTTACGTTGCTCACGGTAAAACTACTCGATATTTACAACACAGAGAGATAGAAAAAAAAATGAGAGAAAAAAGTTTTAAAATAATTTTTAATAAAAAAAGAGAACTTTTATCAATTTTTAATAGAACCGGATATTATTATTATTATTCTGTATTTGTCTTTCTTTTATACTATAAGCATCTAATTATTACAGCTTAAACAACATGAATTTCTTTAATTTGAAACAATTCGACAGTTGAAAAATATTATATTTTAACTCTAAGCTCTAATCCGAAAGTTAAAAAAAAATTAAAAAAAGTCCTTTTTTTTTTTAAAGAAGATGTCTGAAAAGTCATGTGAAAATGACCTCTTCAAATGGAGATACACTTCAACCTCAAAGTCTGAATCTGTTCCGGATTTGAGGATGTATTTAATAGTTATACCAAACAATTACCACAAATTAACTTATCAAGATTTTCCTAAATCATCCTGTCCTGTACATAATTATTGAAATGAGTTGCATATCCATGCGGAGGCACATGGCTTCTGACAATCCATGAACACATCCATGCTAGATGATGCTACGAGATGTCCTCATGTGTTCAATTCATGTCGACATGGTGAGAACAAACAAGAAATAATGACGCCACAACGAAGAAATTGATCTGTGCTTGGCAGAAATTTTTCTACCATCAGATTATGAAGAGATTCTTTCCAGATTAGCATTCCCATTGCCTGATTACTCATTAAAAATAATGGAGCTGGTGTCTTCAGGTTATGCAGTCCATGTTTAATGGATGGAGCTAGGTAGTAAGGTGAAATTAGTTTGGACATCACCTGTATTTTATATGTATATATTTCTTATTTGATGGTTAGATATATTTGTCTTGTTCTAAAATTAAGCTTATTTCTTTAATTTAGACTTTTTGATGTTGCGTTTGGTTAATATTATCAAAAAAGAAAAAAAAATATTTTGTTAAAAAAATAAAGCTATTTTAATTTAGAATAATTTTAGAGACAATTTTTATGCGTACTATAAATATAAAAAAGATATATTCCCTCTACTTCCACGTTTTTTTTTTAAAAAAAAATAATCAAATGCTACTTTTTATAGATCATGATGACAAGTTGGAATTTAGTAACTCAAATTATGGTGTTCATATGGGGGACATAAATTTAGAAACTTTGTGGTATGAGTTTTATGTTGCGTTGTCAAAACTACTTATTATTGACAAGATCGTAATGTGCAGAATCAAAATGTACAGAGCTTAGAAGGTGCAAGCCAGAACTTGAGATCGAGTAGGAGAAAGCAGTTGATTACAAAAATGCCCAAAAGCGTTGAAAATGGACTCTAAGAACATTGAAAATGCTGAAACTTGTAAGATTTATTATATCAAGGCACATTTGAAGGATTTTGAGGGCCTTAATTATGATTAAAGAGTTGATAAAATAATGTAATTCTGCCATTCAACTCATAATTTGAACATTGTGCAAAATGTATTTCCAAGAGAAGCTGTGCATTGTTTAGATCAGCTTACAGTACTTTGCTTACGTCTCACCTCAGATTGCGTTCATATCAAAATATTGTATCATATATACAAGTGGTGGCAGCTGCTAAGATAAAGCTACAACAATGGTGTGTGTCAGTCGAGTGAAGGGATGATACAGATTATAATTATCAAAATCAAGGCATTCAATTCCAGAAAATGTTTCCCAGATTGTATCATGTGCTAAAATCGTTCCAAAACATTCCCATTTAGGGTGCTTGAGGGATACAAAATTAAAAAAAAAACTCTATAAGCCCATAATTCTTCTTAAATTTGAATTTTTTATCGAGGTTTTAGTGATATGTCTAGATTGTTAGGAACAATCTTAATTTTATGATTTAAATTATTAAATAAAATTATAAGATATAATTTATATTATTTAGTATTTTTTATGTAATTTTTTTTAAATTTGAAACTTGTACATGCTTATCTTATTTTATATTTAATTTTTATCAAATAAATAAAGATAATAATATTCAAAGTCATGAATACTTAATTATATTATGTCAAAAAAATAATTTTAATTCAATAATTTTAATTATTAGATATAATTTTAAAATATAATTTATATTATTTTGTAACATAAATAATTATATACACGAAGACAAAGGTGGAAGTAACATGTTTTTTTTTTTTTTTCTACCCTTTTCCTTCAAGTTTTGAAGTACGTTTTACATTGCACTCTATATATTCTGAATTATAGAATTCAAGGAACCTCGAGTGGGCTACTTTAAAATTTTAAACGTGGAGGTTCTATGGCTGCTCTTTTCGAATTTAGTAACGAAGATATGCTCATCGAAAGACTTGCCAGGAATATGCAGAGAAGACCAATAAAAGTGCGTGTTGATCTTCCATAGAATGATTTTTTCTTTAGGATTCCAACCCCACAAAACCAGCTAGTTTCTGTGGTGCGGCGTGTTTCATCACCTACAAAAAAGGAAACCATCTGAAGCTGTCCTATATATTCTGCTGCACTGACTAAAATTGCAACAACTTTCTAAGATTAGGGCAGTTTTTGGTCTATTAATACTAACAGTGAGATGCCGCAATAGAATCATTTCCCACAAGAAGCTCTTATTTTTCACAGACGACAATGGGTTCCAAGAATCTTACTTTGATTTTTGCCGCCATTGTCTTTTTCCTCTTCCTGAATTTTCCTTCTCGAACACAGGCAAATGTAGGGGCATTAGTGAGTAAGGTTTGCATGCAAAGCGATAACTACAAATCCTGCGTTCAGATCTGGAAATCCCATCCAAAAACATTGGCAGCGCATACTTTAAAGGAAATGGCAAATAATGGCCTGCAATTGGCAAAAAAGGATGCCATTGCTACAAGCAATTTCTTCACTGGCTTGGCCAACACAAACCCTGCGTCGAAGCACGCCCTTGTGCTGTGTGCAACCTATTTTAAAGAGGCAATTACATTCTTGAACCTCAAAGGGCTAGAAGAGGGTTCGGCAAGCTTGGATGTGCATTATGCTCTTGATCAAGCTGGATATTGCGAAACTGCATTGTCTACAGGCCATGTTCATATTGCTTCAGCTACTGATAGAATCCAGAAATGGAAGAGTGTCTTTTCTGCTGCCTATGCAGCAGTAATTACTGTCGAAAATTAATTCCTGATTTGAAGATTATTGCTATTATTAATGTACGAATTCTAGTATGAATTCTTCCTATTTCTTCATCTATATATTCAACACTCAAGCATGAATTCAAGGATTCTGCTGAGTGCAGCCATGTATTAGTTTCAACAGGATTTATTTCATCAGAATAATTTGTTAGTTAGCTAGGGATGCAAATATTGCTGCCGTTGCTATTTAGCTAGGTATGCAAATATTGTTGCCGTTGCTATTTGGCTAGGTATGCAGATATTGTTGCTGCTAGTGTTTTCTTTCCCTTGTGGCTCCTCTGTTGTGATCAAGAATGTCTTCCAAAATATTATTTTTACTTGATTAATGTTTTGATCTAAAGAAAAGTAATTTGGGCTAACATCCTTCCCGAAAATTTCAAGGTAATAGGCTTTAGTCCTTTTTGCTGGATAACTTGACAAAAAACAGGTTGAAAAACTAAGACAAACGAGCTCTTAGTTACAACTCAGAAGTTATTTTTCATAAATATTCTAGGACAAGTAACCCAAGATACAATCAAGATTCAAGTCTAGCAAAAGAATGACTAAACATTTGCTTTTATATTAAGAAATTAGGTGTCTGTTTGTGTTAGAATCAATAAATTAAAAGCTAAAATTTTAAGTTTTGGTTAAAGCAAATTTCATCTTAATTTTCCAAACAAATGGCATTTGGTAGATCAATTTTCCCTCCTCCATTTTAGTGATTTTATTGTCCTATGCTGCATAATACACCTCTTACCTTTCCGTGTCTCCTTCAGTGGATTTCTTGTACCACAAAATCAGCCAACTCTCTGTGATGCTGCGTATCCATCGGGGCAGAAAATAGAAAAAAAAATATAATCTGAATGTGATCCAACCTGTTCTGTGTATCCTGTCAGGACAACAGAACTGGCAATAACATTCTAAAATTAGGCATGTTTCTGCTCTCTAAAATGCTAGCAGTGAGATGTAATTCCAACAGAGAACATCACAGCAAGAAGCCTTCAATTTCTTTCGTTTGAACAATGGTTTCCAGGAATACTAGTGTTTTGTTTTTGGCTGCCATTGCCTTGTTTCTCTTCCTGCATTTTCCCTCTCAAACCGAGGCAACAATCCCAGCAGAATTGGTGAGCAAGGTCTGCCCACAAAGCGAAATCCATAGCTATGAAATGTGCGTGAAATTCCTGATGGCCAATCCAAAATCATTGATGGTGACCAGTGCCAAGGCTGTTGCAGAGAATGCCTTAGATATGGCAAGAAGAGAAACAACCGATGCAAGCTGTTTCTTTGCCAACTTGCTCAAGAGAAAAGACATAAACCCTGCATCTAAGGCAGCCCTCGAGAGTTGTTCATCCTTTTTCAAACAATCAGTTACATTCTTTAACCTCGATGGGCTATCAGGCGGAACTGCAAGCTTAGACCTGCATAGTGCTTTTGATAAAGCCACGGAATGTAAATCAAGATTATCGGCAGCCCATGTTAGCATCAAATCTGTTACTGACAAGCTCGAGGAATGGAGGAATTTCTATTCGATTGCCTCTGCAGCCGTAAATGCAGTTGAAAACCCCGAGCATTGATTCCTGCGGATCTGAACATTATGGATGATGATAGTAATGTATCATTGATTGAATTTTGTCTTCAATAAAAACTCGTGTAAGAGCCGATGTTGTTGTGTTTTCTTTCCCTTGTGTCTTCAATGTTTGCGGAGAAGAACATGTTGAAGGAAACTTCATATTATTTCAATGAGTTCTTTTCATCGTATCAGTCATGACATAATGTATAGCGACAAGAAAGAAATCAAGGTTTCTTAAGCTTAAAATTATAACCTTAAATAGCATAGAAAACTTTGCTTTGATAAATCTTGAACATTGTAATTTTTAATCTTTTATTATCTTTAGAAATATCATACAAAATTGTTTATATATGGTTTAAAACCAATCTAGTTATCGAGTAACTCATAAAATTTTGAAATCTAATTAAAAAAAAGAATATAAAAATAACTAAAAAAAATAAAAAAAAATCCAAAATATTTTTAAACTTAATTTGGTCATGATCCTGAACTTTGCTGGTGCTATCAAGCCGACCTTGTAACAAATTAAATATATAAAAAAATACTCATAAAATCTCAATCCAATTTAATAGTTGGATTAAAAATTGTTTATTTTTTAAAAAAAAAAATCACTTCATTTATCCAAACTTCCTTCTAAGAATTTTTTTAAAAAAAACTAAGATGTGGATATATAAATCAGCCAGTGGCCTTTCGTTGCTTTTCACATCTCTGTTTGATTATCCAACAACAGCAGGGAAACACAATGAACTAGATGAAGCATAAAGGGAATTGTCCATCTCCTCTTCTGCCTATCTCATGAAATTAATAACATACAAAATTATAGTGTCCTAGCAATCAATGCAAAATGCTCCATGATCCCTCTGGTACCATATTATAAATAATTATCTTCTCTTGTATTTTATTTGTATTTTATATGGATTGAACTACACTAGATAATTTATTATAACTTGTGTTTGGTAGATGTTGAACAAAATAAAACAACATATTATTATGGTAAGTAGATTTGTACCTGACAAATCTTGGATATAGACCTATTCAAGTTTTCAAAAAAATAAAGGATTTATAAGACCTAACACGATAAAAAACATAAATCAACTTATGACTTGATCGATAAAACATAGATAAAAAATCCATCAACTTTATTTATTTGATCAAAAAGAAATTGCTTTGATTTTTTTTTTAAAAAATAAATCAATTTGAGTTGACCCTTATAATCTGTGATCTAGACTTTGCTCTTCATCGACTCTCAAGTCGGGTTTTAAAACTTTAATATTAATTATTTTTATCATTATCTTGACCCAATTTAATTTGAGTTGACCTTCTTATCATGTGACTTAGGTCTTTTTCCTTGTTGAATTCCTAAACATGTTTTAAATTTATAATAATAATTATTTTTATTTTTATATTTATTCGGATCAACCTGAGTGAACCCACTTGACTTGTGTTAATCCTTAAGCTGTGTTTTAAAACTATAACAATAATATTTTTTTATTTTTATATTGACTCAACTCAACTTGGGTTGACCATCTTGACTAGTCACCCGAGCCTTGGCCTAATCGACCTCAAAGTCGAGTTTTAAAATTATAAAAATAATTAATTTTATTTTTATATTGACTTGGGTCAACGATCAACTCAACTCGTGATTTAGGTCTTATCCTAGATCAATCTTCAAGTTAAATTTAAAAATTATAATAATTATTATTTTTATTATTATATTAACCCTAAAAACCTTGAGTTTTTAGGTTAATTGTTTGTGATATATCTGAGGTTGGTTATAAGTAGAATTTTGTTATGATTAAACTTAGGATGAGAACCAAACATTTAAAACTTTCTAATTATATATCGTATGCCCAATAAATCATTCAGATAAAAGAGAATGACATATTTGAAATCAATACTTAAATCTATAAAAAAAAATATGAAAATTAGATATTTGAGCTTCATGGAGAAATTTTAACGTAATTTTTTATTATTTTATTTATTTTTGAATAATTATTTTTAATTTAAATTATTTCTAGTGTATTATTCATTATTTAGAAGTTTAGTTTTTTATTGAATTTATGTTAATTCATTACTAATTTAGACTCATTAGCTTTCAATACAAAAAGGGACCATTGGATTCATGTTTACTTCCTATCATTAAGTGATTTTCCTGTATTGAAAAGTTTTATTTTAAGGCTTGTTATTTCTCATATCATTAATTTATTAATTTATACTATTTATCTATTTTTTTATTTAAATTACTCATTGATTATAATATCGTTGATTTATTTTATTAGATTTTAATGTAATTTAATGTTTTAGTTGGAATTGTCAATATATAACTAATTACATAAATTATTTATGAGTTTATGATCTGATTGTATTTTTTATGTTGTGTTAAAAAAATATTTTTTTTTAATTATTGTAACGAAGGGGGATTAAATACTAAATAAATCGAATCTCGATTCTTCATATAAATTGAGCATTTGGAGTTAATCGGTGCTGAGGGTATATCCTTGTAGTCGTACTCATAATATTGGGTTTTGTTAGGATTATAGTTGCTAAAAACAATCCTTGAAACTGTCCTGGATATCCCGTTTTTTATTCCTTTCGACGAATGTGATCCAACCTGTTCTGTATATCCTGTCAGGACAACAGAACTTGCAATAACATTCTAAAATTAGGCATGTTTGTGCTCTATAAAATGCCAGCAATGAGGTGCAAATGCAACACAGAACATCACAGCAAGAAGCCTTTAATTTCTTTCGTTTGAACAATGGGTTCCAGGAATGCTAGTGTTTTGTTTTTTGCTGCCATTGCCTTGTTTCTCTTCCTGCATTTTCCCTCTCAAACCGAGGCAACAATCCCAGCAGAATTGGTGAGCAAGGTCTGCCCACAAAGCGAAATCCATAGCTATGAAATGTGCGTGAAATTCCTGATGGCCAATCCAAAATCATTGATGGTGACCAGTGCCAAGGCTGTTGCAGAGAATGCCTTAGATATGGCAAGAAGAGAAACAACCGATGCAAGCTGTTTCTTTGCCAACTTGCTCAAGAGAAAAGACATAAACCCTGCATCTAAGGCAGCCCTCGAGAGTTGTTCATCCTTTTTCAAACAATCAGTTACATTCTTTAACCTCGATGGGCTATCAGGCGGAACTGCAAGCTTAGACCTGCATAGTGCTTTTGATAAAGCCACGGAATGTAAATCAAGATTATCGGCAGCCCATGTTAGCATCAAATCTGTTACTGACAAGCTCGAGGAATGGAGGAATTTCTATTCGATTGCCTCTGCAGCCGTAAATGCAGTTGAAAACCCCGAGCATTGATTCCTGCTGAATTGAACATTATAGATGATGATATTAATGTATTATTGATATGAATTTGGTCTGGAATAATGTAAGAGCTGATGTTGTTGTGTTTTCGTTCCTTTGTGTCTTCAGTGTTTGCGGACAAGTATACATTGAAGGAAACTTTTACGAAGGTTGAATATGAAGACGGTGCTCCAGAGTGTATTAGCAGGTTAAAACAATGGCTTAATTAGCAAATAACTTTTCTGGAACCCAGTTTTTCACTATAATTTGAGATGAAAAACATGTTTAAACGATAAAACCAAATGATTTTTGAAGTTTTCATCGCAGGTTTTGTCAGGATTATAATTGTTAAATTTGGCATGCAACGTTGATTTGAAAAATCCAAAACTCAAAACTTGATTAAACTGAATTTTAGTTAAAATAGACAAGATATGAATTAAACAAATAAGTTGTTTCTGATGAATTTTCTGTAACTTTCAAACTTGGTAGAGTCAATACTAAAATAAATAAATAAATAAATATTTTTTTATGATAATTAATCCCATGATTCAATAATTCAAAAAAAATTCTATGTTCATTTTCTTATCAAATTGGAAATTTATGTTCGGGATAATATGATTTATCACACGAGCGTATCCAAACTCAAAATTTATCGTCAAGACAGCCCTCCCCGTGTTCATCTTCACTTTGGGCTAAAGCTTAACCATAAGAAACAGGTTGGGTTGATATGTCCTCCACTTTGGATCAACTGGGCTCGTATGGTCCATGTTTCATATTCCGAGCACAGCCCTTACGTTACCCAACTCGACCTGGTCTGCATATGTAATTAACCATAAGATTAGGGATACAGTTGGAAACCAGATCTCTATCAAACCCTAACCCTAGCCTCCCATCTTTTCCCTTTTATAAACCCTAACCCCCGCTCTTTCTTCAAAACTTTCCTGCTGTTTCCCCCTCCTTACAAACTAGTTGTCAAGCTCCTCCTCCCTCTCTGTGTTTATTTTTCTCGTTTTTTTTCTCTTTGGATGTTTAATTGAGATTGCTTGTCTTAGCTATGATGATAAATGTTTATAATCCCAGCTCATTATGAGGCCTTTTTGTAAGGTCAGGGAATTTACTCTTTCCAACATTTATCTGAGCTTTTACATTGACTTTTACCTAAATTTCTCATCTGGGTTTATGGTCTCATCTGGGTTTATGGTCTTACTTATGTTTATTCTTAATTTTTGTGAATTAATTTTCCCCGTCATACGCAATGCGGTGGTATCACTGATCGTACACTGACTGAAAACAGCGCCATCAAGTTACTGAGGTGACATGTTGTCCGTGTCATAATATGTGTGCTTGGATTTAGTATCTTTGATGTTTTTAACCTTCTGGGGTGGCTTTAAATCGTTGAAAGGCCACACTGGTTTAATTTAGTTGTCTTGTTGTTGAAAGTTCATGTTTTTGCTGTGTCATAAATTTTAGACTTTGCATTATATCTTGTTTTTCATTTATTTTAACAATAGATTTTTTAACGGCTTCATGTCTTCGTGTGCTAGGCCATGCCCTGTTTGCTGTCATTTGGCTTGTAGTTGTTTAAGGTTTGCTTATGGTAATTGAAACTTGAGTTGAATTAATGGATGTTCCCCGTGATGCTTAAATATGAACCATGCTAATGCTGATCATTGGATGACTGAAACTCTTTCTCAATCTTGCTGAGGGAACAGTTGCTCTAATGTTATTACATTATATTTCTTTAGTTCATCCTGGTTTTTGGATTGTGAACTGTTAATTAACTTGGTGAAACAATCATGTTCGCAATTTTTCTTCCATGAAAAACTGCCTCCGAAGTGCCATGGCAAACTCTGAACATCTGGTTTAGGTGTCCAAATCCATCTACGAGCATGGCTCCAGAGATATCCTATCATTCTACGGGCTAAGTTTTCTTTTCAGAAAGCCAATGTCTTCAGGTAGGCCTAGCAAG
Source organism: Populus ilicifolia (assembly GCA_015708895.1). Classification (NCBI taxonomy): domain Eukaryota; kingdom Viridiplantae; phylum Streptophyta; class Magnoliopsida; order Malpighiales; family Salicaceae; genus Populus; species Populus ilicifolia. The sequence goes on along the minus strand of SRLM01000489.1, from coordinate 727,760 downwards.
CATTTAGTCCTAAAAACTTGCTCTAGCGGGTGATGTTCGAAGAATAGGATATCTTCGAACATCAAAGGGTTTGCTTCAAGTAATGATGTCTTACGAGTCCAACTAATTTCACTTTTAATATAAAAAGATTATAAATATATCTTTCTTGGAGTGGACTGGGTTGGGTCTGTACTAGGTTGATGAGGCCTCAAGATCGTGAGTGTTTTGAATTATTCAATACCAAAAAGGCCCAAACAGTTATAGCATTATAGAGATGCTTGGAGTTTCTTGGTCTGTATTGTGTTAGCTTCAAGTTATTTTAAACATTTGGCTGTTATTGTTGCCATCTAGTACAGAGAAAATAGTAGGAATCGCGACTCCAAAAGAACCTCTAGGACATTGGATAGCAGCATGGTGTTTTTCAATAGGAGAGGAAACAGTAACGTCGACGTTGGACCTGAATTTTTCTTTGAGAAACCGAACTTCTTTTGTTCATCACTACACTGGACATATCCCACTCATCATCAAGACTTGGGAAATCATACATTCCCGCCTTCAATGCATTCAATAACCAAATGATCTCTAACATGAAAATTAGTTCAAAGAGCAAAAAGCATGAAAAGCGAGAAAGTAACGAGGAAGGCGCAGATCAGAAACTGTATGTGACACGCTTGTTTGTTTCGCAGAAGATAATCGTATAGGAAAGCCAACAGCTTTTCTGAATTGAAGTTATTGCCTGAAGATGTAGTTTGTGCAACTTATGTGCTTTTGTCAGAAATGAGAGAGGAAGATGTTGAGAGCTTGCTAATAAAAAGACTGAAAGAAGCAGAACTTGGATCCAGAGATTGGTTATGTGAGCCTTCATCCTTCATCCTTCATTTGACATTTTTTCACCTTACATTCACCTTTGGTATTGGAATGCCATAAAGTTTTCTCACCTTATAAAATCATGACTATCTGACCATGAAGTTTAGCAAGTATATTTCTAAGAAAATAATATATAAAAAAAATACACGAGATCACCAAATGAGTGGGGTTTATTACTTAATTCAGATTAAATCATGGTCAGATAGTCGTTGGAATTTCAATCTCTCTGGGCATATCAAAAGTTGCATGAAAAGTTGATTGCAATTTTTTTAACTAGGATAATAATCCAGGCCCAGCAGAGAGATGCATGCCTTTCGTCATGGGCTTAAAAGTACGACACCAATCTTCTATACATCTTGGTCCATCTTGCAGATTGTAGGCATGCTTAAGGAGCTTTACGTAACTTTAAGTTGACTCAATAAATTCAGTAATTTATTAATTCAAAGCTGTGTTTCGGATCAACAGCCTGTTTATCAATTGAATTAAAGCCATCATTTTGACATGGAAGCGCTCGCTGCTGTTGCTGCTGCTGCTCTAACACGAAATAACATCCATGCTTGGCTACACACACGGAGCTTCACAGCTGATACTTAGATTTTAAAGACCTGTTTTCGCATCAAAATGATTTAATAAATCTCTTTAACCCAAGATTTAAATTTAAAAATCAAGGAAAATATCATATCTTTTCAACTACCGAACAAATCCATTGAATTTAAACCTATTTATTTAGTTTTAAGCCATAGATTATGTATTTGAAATTTGAAGTATACTTACCATGAATTGAAGGAACAAATAGGCACTAGCCCTGTTTTTTATTCCCTAGCGGACAGCTTCAATGCCAGTTTTAGCCATGAAAAGGGGCACAGAAAATAAAAAAATAAAAAAATCAATGCATGTGCGCACTAGGTTCTGTTCCGTGGGACCCACCCCCATCACCGCCATTAAAGGAAGGTAAGCAGATAGGTACGGTCTCTCTGGGTCCCGCAATACTAACCGTACAAAGGTCAGTAAGAAATCGTAGAGGGTGATGTACTCTTCTATTCACCCCACCAGAAAAAAGACAGCAGATAAACTATATTCCTTTGGTCCCTGAATCTTGATAAAAGATCACTTCAGACCCTGTAGTTTAAGATCTTAACTACCAACGGATTTGCTTGATTTGATTTTCGAAAAATATAATCTATCCCCTTACCAACGATTGCGTTTTTGGTTTAGAGTTTGTTCTTATGTTATAATATATATTTAAATTATTTTATATTTTAAAAAATTATATTGTTTTTTAAAATATTTTTAAATGGTTTTAATATGCTAATATTTAAAATAAAATAAAATAAAATAATATCAATAAATATTTTTTTAAATCACCCTGCACTGTAATATTGAGACCATTTTTATTTTTGTGTTTTAAAAATACTTTTGAAAAAATTTAATTTTTGTTTTTTGTTCAAATTAAAAAATTTTAGTTTTTATATTATTTTCATGTGGTGATATTAAAAAATATATATTTTTTAAACAAAATATATTTTACAAAATAATCACAATAATATTTTTAAACACTCTTTGAACATAGAAGAGGATAACTTTAACAATAACTATCATGGTGCTTCTAAAATGAGGGAACGAAAACAATGTACCTGGTAAATATTTGTCTGCATTGAAGTCTTTAAATAATTATCTATATAAAATATTTGTTTTACATGATGATAAAATGTTTTGTATCTTTTATTTTTTTCCTATATATTAATGTGCAATAAATATATAGCATACAATACAAGATCTAATTCAAAAGCTTTAAATTTAATTTTATCTTTCTTGTTGTAGCCTTAATTTTAAATTTTTATATTGAAATGTTATGATATTATTCGAAACATTGTCGTTTAAATCATGAATTTAAATAAAAATTGAACATTTAATGAAAAAAAAGAATTGCACCTAGTTTATGAATCATTATTTAAAATACTCTGCTTTTTTTTATATCAATAATTGCATATAATATCATATATTCAAAGATTTACGATGAAAAAAGAGGAAAGAATTATAAACATCACTAATATATGTTTGAAATCATAATTAGAGTTTTTAATAAATGAAAAAACCAGTCTATAAATACTTTTTAACCTTTTTTTCTTTTAAAAGTAGTAGGTCGTCAAAGTAAAAGATTTGGAATCAAAATCATGGTTATTAAAAATCAATCCCAAGCACAACCGCTACAACCATGAAGGATTTAGGGATTTAATTGAGAGTTTAAAACTATAAGAGTTGAAATAGAATACTTGTTCATCTATAGGGATCAAAAACTAATTTACCCTGAGCAGAAGCTTGCTTGTGCGAACTTTTTCCTGATTCTAATCTTTACCGACACGTGTCTTGCGGTGGGGCAGGGAGCACCGTTTTCACGACTCTTAATGCAGAACACCTCTTGACCAAAATGCCCTGATTATTTCTTCCACGTGGGCTTCTCTGGCTCAGCACATGTCCACGTACACTAGAGAGATCAAACAGTTAAAGGTTGTTTTGGTCAATTCATGTACTCCGAGAGAACCGCTTTGGATTTTTCCCCTTTTCTGAGCAAAATCAGCTGTGGAAGGCCTGAGAATCTCTAAAATGAACCAAGGAATAAAAACAGGACATGTAAAGTAAAGTCAAATAGTTGAATTCTTGCCACGATAATCAAATTCTTGGGAACCCTGAACTTCTATCATGGTAATTTTTGTTTTTATCCGATTAAAAAATAAAATTTAGCTAGCTAAATAGCTTTTAATTTTTAAACTTAATATTATATATAATTGTATTTTAAAAATTAATGGTATAAAGCTATAATATTATTCATTAATTTATTTTATAATAATTTTAATCAAATATAATTTTTTTAAAACTATAACTAAAAATATTTTTTTAAATTTAAAATTTTTAAATTACATTCATCGTAACATCAAATTCATATTAAAGGATTATTTAAAAATACGGTAATAATTAATTTTTTTTATAAATATATTAAAATAATATTTTTTTATTTTTTAAAAATTATTTTTAATATTTGTATATCAAAATAATTTAAAAATATAAAAAAATATTAATTTAAAAAATAATAAAAATATAGTAATTGTAATTTCTATATTTTTTCTTTATTATTTTCTTTTTAAGAACGATTTTTAAAGTTGACATGTTTTTATTTATAACCTGCAATTTATTGGATTTTTCATAATTAAATTTAAAAAATATTCTTAGAAATTGTTTGATCCACAAAGGCATATAAATTTAAAATTACTAAAAATAAATCAAATTTAAATATAATTCATAAATAAAAATTTTAAATGCATATATTTGCAAGTACCATTATCAATTTTTCTTTTTGGAATATGATTTAGTATTAAGGTTAGTAATAGGTATTTATGGGTCTAGTTTTTATTATATTATATACCACTATTTCATTCATTGATTTTCAGATACACATATAAATGTTAATTATCCTAATATTATTTACTATTCAATATAAAATAAAATAGTAGTACATTAATTTTGATATTATTTGTACCTTATTTTTTATTCATCAAATCAAATATAAATGTCTAAACATTTTCCTGTTGGTTACCCATACCAAGTAGTTATAATGCTATTGTGGTCGCCCAGACCAAACCATTCTTCCATCTTCTCCGTCTCTACTTTTTCACTGCAACACAAACATATTCATCTTCACCAACCTCATCGGATTTCCTTTACGTCTCATCTTCAACCGGTCCTGGAAAAAGAAAATGAATTGGATCTTCAAAACTTGTCTCAGCCTTGCTCGAAGCCTCTCTAAACCCTCCCACCATCCTCTCCTCCACCTACGCCTCCTCTTCCTCTTTGTTCCCACCTAAACACCTCCACCACCCCACAAGCCTTAATTCCCTCAAAAATCCCCCCCCCCATAAAAAAAAAAAAACAAACCTTAATTTCCTCGAAGAACCAAGCTTTATTGAAAAAAAGATATCCTTCTCGAAAACTAGAATTTTTTTGCTCAAACTACGTTCTTCATCGGAAGAATCTAAATTCTTTCTTGCTTAAAGCGTCGGAAAGAGAACTCATTTCTTAAAAATCAATGTCAACCCGGTCTACACCTATACTTTCTGTCTTAACAGAAGATTTACTCATTCGGATCAACGAGAAACTCGTTCAAGACTCAGATCGCAAGACATGGAGGCTCATTTGCAAAGAATTACATCGAGTTGACTCGCTCACACGCAAAACTCTACGTGTCCTTCATTTTGAGTTCTTATTAACTCTCCTCAAGAACTACACCAACCTCCACACTCTAGACCTCTCAGTCTGTCCACGTATCGACGACGGGACTATATCGTTGGTACTACATCAAGTTGATCACTCGATATGGGCTAGGAATTTGAAGTGTTTGAACTTGAGTAGGGCTAATGGGCTGAAGTTTGCGGGGCTGGAGATGTTGGTGGGTGTTTGTAAGGTTTTGGAGAGCGTTGATGTGTCCTATTGTTTTGGGTTTGGTGATAGGGAGGCGGCAGCGATATCGGGTTGTGGAGGGTTGAGGGAGTTGAGGATGGATAAGTGTTTAGGAGTCAGTGATGTTGGGTTGGCTAAGATTGTTGTTGGGTGTGGAAGATTGGAGAGGTTGAGTTTGAAGTGGTGTATGGAGATTAGCGATCTTGGTGTTGAGCTTTTGTGTAAGAAGTGCTTGGATTTGAAGTTTCTTGATGTTTCTTATCTCAAGGTTTGTTTGCGGTTTACTAAGTTGATTTTGTATTTGTGTTTGATGTTGTTCAGCTTGCCAAGTCACTTGGAGATTTAAGATCATAGTTTGTTTCATGAGAAAATGTGGATGCAGGATAATGTGGGTTTATAAGTTGGGGAAAACAGGGAAAATGGAGAGAAACGTGATTTGTGTTTTTGAATTACTAACATTTTCCTTTTTGTTAGGCAAAAAATTGGATAAGATATATGTTGAGCGAATTTGGGAAAATTTTCCGCCTTGTGCATTTTGCAATGAACTGGATTAAGTTAGTGTTAATGCATGTGATGAAACTTGATGGGTTGGCTTCAGGTGACGAGTGAATCGCTGCGTTCTATTGCTTCTTTGCCAAAGCTGGAGGATTTGGCTATGGTGGGATGCCCTTTTGTAAATGATGTTGGATTGCAATTTCTTGAAAATGGATGCCCTTTACTGCAGGTATCATACTTACAATGTGATGGGGTAAATTTGAAATTTAAGCTTGTGTAATTGAAGTAATCGATTCTTAATGTTCCGAGACTTGCATGTTCTTTTGGCTGCAGAAAATTGATGTTGCAAGGTGTGATTGTGTCAGTTCATATGGGTTAAGTTCCTTCATTGGAGGACATAGTGGACTTCTGCATATAGATGCAGGTCACTGCTTTTCAGTAAGTCAATGCTAACAATCTGTTGGATTTTTGGAATCGATTATCTTTTCAGGTAAACTAAACTAAATATAATCTGTCTTGCTGGCAGGAAGTTTCTCCAAGCTTTGTCAAGTGCACACAGAAATTGAAGAATCTGAACACTATCATAATTGATGGGGGTCGAGTTTCAGACACTATTTTCCAGACAATCAGCAGTAACTGCAAGTCTTTAATTGAAATTGGGTTGAGCAAATGTGAAGGGGTCACTAACATGGGAATTATTCAGCTGGTGTCTGGCTGTGTCAATCTGAAGACCATCAATTTGACATGTTGCCGTTCTATAGCTGATTCTGCAATATCTGCTATAGCAAACTCATGTAGGAACCTTCTGTGCCTGAAGTTAGAGTCTTGCAATATGATCACTGAGAAGAGTCTCGAACAGCTTGGATTACATTGCTTGCTACTTGAAGTGCTTGATCTCACCGACTGTTGTGGCATAACTGACAGAGGTAAGCTTTCAGGACACGAAGTCCATCACGTGAAGCTATTAGCATGTAGTTGATTTGATGACTTTGTTATTTGTAATCTGCAGGGCTTGAACACCTCTCTAGATGTTCCAAGCTTTTGTGTTTGAAATTAGGACTTTGCACAAACATATCAGACAAAGGACTCTTTTATATTGCTTCTAATTGTTCAGAGCTTCATGAACTTGATCTATACCGGTAATTTAAGCCAAATAATTGTTGTGATTTTCCTCCCTAGTAGAAATATGAGATGTGATTTCCCTACCTAGTAGAAAGTAGAGTTGACTATTTTTATTTTTTGGACACAGCTGTAAGAATATTGGAGATGGTGGTTTAGCAGCTTTATCAAGTGGCTGCAAGAAGTTAAGGAAGCTGAACTTGTCATACTGCATTGAGGTCACTGACAAAGGGATGAAGTCTCTTGGTTATTTGGAGGAATTGTCTGACTTTGAGTTGAGGGGGCTTGATAAAATCACAAGTGTAGGTTTGACAGCATTGGTTACCAGGTGTAAGAGGCTGACCTATTTGGACTTGAAACATTGCGAGAAAATTGATGATTCAGGGTTTCAGGTACTTGCCTATTACTCACGGAACTTGCGACAGGTATTGAATCGTGACTTCAACCTGGAACTGCTATTTCTATTGAAGTATCTATGCTTTTGTATGCAAATTAGAAAGAAAAAAAATAAAATGCTAAAAGCAGTTTATACATCTCACGCAGGAGGTCACAAGACATATAAATGACATGTTGGGTTTTACTTTTCGGGGGATTGGGGGAATCTGGATATTGCAATGAATAAAAATGAATGCATAGCCATTTTTTTATGGAAACACTAGGTATTTGAACGAAAGTGAATAGTGCTGTCATATTCTAAATATCTACATCGCCTGATTGCATTTCTGTTTCAAGTGGTACAAGTTAGTTTATTTTGGGTGTTAAGGTAGGGAATTCCATGCAAACACAATGAAATGTTTTGATGGTGGCAGTTAAATTTGAGCTACTGTGCTATCACGGACATGACATTATGCATGCTGATGGGAAACTTGACTCGCCTGCAAGATGTGGATTTGGTGCACCTCACAAATGTCACTGTGGAGGGGTTTGAGCTCGTGCTTAGAGCCTGCTGTGTCAGAATCAAGAAGATCAAGTTAGTTGCTGCTCTAAGTTTCTTGCTTTCCTCTGAAGTACAAGGGATTTTGCATGCCAGGGGTTGCAAAATTAGATGGGATTAGAGCAGTTTTAAGAAAGCACTAGCAAGTGATCCACTTGGCTTTATTCTTCCCTTAGGGAGGGTGTTTCATCTTAAGCTTTTTGGGTTCATAAGATTTCATGATGAGTATTTTTCATGCTAATCGCTTTGTATAAGACTGCAAGTAATAAGTTGAACTTGATTGGTGAGATCAACAACATTGCAATAAGAATCATTTGAGAATGCAGACCTTTTTTCTCTTTGGTGTGCTTTGAATCAAAGCTCAGTTCTGGTGTATTGGCACAAGTCCTTGCTCATGAAGGCATGAGGTGATTGTCTCTCATTTATATGTTGAATGCAGTATTCAAATAGTTTGATTGGCTGAGGATGCCATGTTTCCTCCTGGGCTTAACATGTTTTGGGGTGCTTCCTAATCCCTACATGTGTTGGGCCACATGTGTGCAAGCCACAATCTGTTCAAATACTACTACCAAGTCAGTGGGATCCTATCTGGGCTCGTGCACACTGTAAATTTTGCAGAGTGCAGCAAACAGTATAGGATTCCACAGATACAGAGAAGCGGTAGGCTTACCTAACAAGGGGAAAATAGTAAAAGAATATCGAACATTGTGACCTCAGAAGCAAGCATAACTTGAACTTTGTCCAAGGAAAAAGGCAGGCAAGAAGGTATACTTTGGAACTCAAAAGGTAAAGCCCTTCCTTTGAAAGCAGACAATCCACATTCCCTAAAACGTTTTTCTTTAAAAAGGGCAACCAAACAACTCCTTTCCCCCTCCTATCTTTGCTCAAATCATGGCCTTAGCTAATTTTCTTTTTATTTTATTTTTCCTACCTTCTCTTGAAGCTTTATCCAGTGAAACCCTATCAGAAGAACAAACATTAAAAACACAATCTTTGATTATGCAAGCTTGTAGCGATGTTGAAAACCACAGTTCATGCCTGTCAAATTTGCAAGCTGAGCTAAAAAAGAGTGGTCCTCCTGCAAATTCTATTCTCCATGCTGCCCTTAGGGCAACGCTAGATGAAGCGATGCGAGCCATTGATATGATCACCAAGTTCAATGGGTTGTCTGTCAGTTATCGTGAACAAGTCGCGATCGAGGATTGCAAAGAGCTTCTTGATTTCTCGGTATCTGAGTTAGCATGGTCCTTAAAGGAGATGAACAATATCCGAGCAGGCATAAAGAATGTTCACTACGAAGGAAACTTGAAAGCTTGGCTTAGTGCTGCACTAAGCAACCCAGATACGTGCCTTGAAGGATTTGAAGGCACAGATGGACATCTCAAGAACTTTATCAGAGGAAGCCTGAAACAAGTCACGCAGCTAATTGGCAACGTCTTAGCTTTGTATACTCAGTTGCATAGCTTACCTTTTAAACCTCCACGAAACGATAATGCTACTACTACAAATTCAGGTTCGGATAAGTTCCCAGAGTGGATGACAGAAGGTGATCAAGAGCTTCTGAAAGGCAGTTCTCTTGGTATGCACATAGATGCAATCGTAGCTGGAGATGGCACCGGTCACTACCGTACCATCACAGAGGCCATTAATGAAGCTCCAAGCTATAGTAATAAAAGGTATATCATATATGTGAAGAAGGGAGTTTATAGAGAAAACATTGACATGAAGAGGAAGAAATCCAATATCATGTTCGTCGGGGACGGTATTGGACAGACTGTGGTCACAGGCAATCGCAATTTCATGCAAGGATGGACTTCCTTTAGAACTGCTACTGTGGGTGAGTATCTAAACATTTGTGCACGCTGTTCATTACATGTTTTTGGCTTCCGTCTACATGTTGATGCTTGTTCTACAATGATGTTTTTTGTTTTTCCTTTCTTTCTTGTAGCTGTGTCTGGGAAGGGATTTATTGCAAGAGACATGACATTTCGCAACACGGCCGGACCATTAAAGCATCAAGCTGTGGCCCTTCGAGTTGATTCGGACCAATCCGCCTTCTACCGGTGCAGCATGGAAGGCTATCAAGACACCCTATATGCTCACTCTCTCCGCCAATTTTACCGTGAATGTGAGATTTATGGCACCATAGATTACATCTTCGGCAATGGTGCTGCTGTGTTCCAGAATTGTAAGATATACACTAGAGTGCCACTACCACTACAGAAAGTTACAATCACTGCTCAAGGCAGGAAAAACCCTCACCAAAGCACCGGATTTTCTATTCAAGATAGCTATATTTTTGCCTCCCAACCGACATACTTAGGGCGGCCATGGAAGCAATATTCCAGGACAGTTTTCATGAACACATACATGAGCGCTCTGGTCCAGCCTAGAGGGTGGCTTGGGTGGTATGGGAACTTTGCATTAGGCACATTGTGGTATGGTGAGTATAGGAACCATGGCCCTGGAGCATTACTCACTGGCCGGGTCAAATGGCCTGGCTACCACATCATTCAGGATGTTGCCACTGCTAAATTCTTTACCGCCGCACAGTTTATCGACGGCTTGTCATGGCTGCCATCGACCGGCATCAAGTTCACAGCAGGCTTAATCAATTAATCCACCTTGTATGATATACAGTTTTTTTTAAGCTTTCTGTTCGAATTTTTTTTTCCAACACTATTTAATTTCTATGAAATTGAAGTTTATGGGCCAACCTCGGCCCATCTATCTAGTGGGGATCCAGTTGATCCGAATACGTGTATGTTTGGCTGTAATCAAGGAAAATAACTAGTTAGTGTTAATTACTTGAATTTTCGTAGGCGTTTGGCTTATATTTTAGGATTGAAAGAACGAACACTCACTATGAATTTTGCTTCTTAAAATTTGTGATTTGCAACTTTGAGTATCGATGGGGCCTCGGGGTCACTGTCTTTGAAACTGTATTAATAGTGGTTTTTTAAAATGTTTTGTTGTTAGTAAATATATTAAAATAATATATTTTTATTTTTAAAAAATTATTTTTGATATCAATATATTCAAATAATTTAAGAATATAAAAAATATTAATTTAAAGTAAAAAATTCTAATTTTTTTTTAAAATATTTTTAAAACATAGTTTCTCATTTAAATTCATCGAAATCTAATGTGTAGATTTGATGATCCATCAACTTAAAATTTGATCTAAAAGATTTTTTTTTAATCTAATCAAACTCAACTAATTCAATTAGGTAATTCATAATTTAGTAAAACTGAGCAGAATCTAATTGTATCAGCTTCATGTATTTTTTTTAATATTTTGTTCAGTGATTCGCATCTTGATTTGACGGCCTGCAACTTACATCTTCAACTAAGATAATCATTAGATCAGATTTGATAATTATCATTGATTCTATTGTACCATTGTATTTTATATATGAAAACTGAAACCCATGACCTAAACATTAATAAGCACAGGACCTCAAGTCAAGAACTGAGGAGGAGATCATCCTAGCAAAGCTTGATTGACGTCGTCCTTCCCAGTCAAGAACTGTCGAGGTGATGACCGTCTGAGGCAGAATTAAGCTTGGTATTCATGGAACTCAAGTCCAGTAAGAAATAGTCGGATGGAGGTCTTTAACAGGGACACCACTCATCAAAACAATTGATTAATATGTTTGTGAGTGGCATTTTATTTTAAATACCGACTTAGATTTCGGAAGAAATTGTTGAAATTCGATCCATTTTTTAACCAAAAAAATTAATTAGAAAGACTTTCAATTATAAGATACATGATCTATATATATTCTAATTAAGGTCTCATAATTCTCGCAATTTGGCCAAAGCCAATGAAATATAAATGCAACCTTAACTATGTATATTAAGAAGTCTTAGATAATTTAAGATTAAACACATTTGTGTTAGAAATGATTGTTTTTTCTTAATTAAGATCTTTAGATATTGTTTAAAGACAATACAAACAGATAATATACATATATAGAAAACGTTTTCATGTACTTTATATATTTTTTTTAAAAAAATTCATTTAAAATTATTAAAAAAACAAATTTATTTTATATTTTCATCTTTATTCTTCCAATTAAATTTATTTTTTTTTCCAGAGTGGTAGAGAAGGTGGCTGAGGGGCCTGCAAGAACTTTTTTCTTTTTTTGCTAACCTCTCCTTGAATAATTTATAGTTTTGGCCATAAAACTAGTAAAAACTAAATTTTAACCCTCCTAGAAAAAATTTGCTAATTTTACCCCCTAATTAGATTTCCTAACCTATCCCCATTTGTCCCCTTTGTCCTCCTGAAACACTACTTCAAACGGATTTGTGATGTCTTAAAAAACAACAGAAGTATTTTTAAGTAGCTTTAATTATGTATCAAAACTAAATAATTTTCCAATAAGATCTTTAATTTGTTTATACATTCACAAGAATTTATTTTTTTAGGATTTAATTTATGGATGACAAGCTTCATCTGTCCTTGTAGATTGTCATCTCTGGAGCTTGATTGAAAGGTTTAAGACAGTTAATTACCATATTCATCAATCTAAACTCTTGTTATAATTGGATCATGTATCTTCCTCACATATTAAGGTGGCAAAAACACCGAGAGAGAGAAAGAGAGAGATGCAAAATTACTTCCTCCACTACAGTTGTGGTGGCACAAGCATGAAGATGAACGCGTTTTAATGCAAGATTACAAACAATTCAATGACCTGTATAAAGCTCCATTTCAACATTTCCATTCACAAAATCTTGTGTCAGCCATGGCTTCCAAGCTAATCACCTTACGCACAACTTCTCTCCTTCTCCTGCTCTTGTGTTCACCCTCTCTTGCAAATTGCTCGTTTTCATCCATCTTTACTACACCAGAAACCATTTGTGACAACACACGTTTCCCCCATTTCCGCAAATCTTCTTTACCACATGATAAGCCTGGAACCATACATGACTATGCCAAGATTTCATTTCAACAATCTTTGTCCCATGCTCAAAGTTTTCTTTGGCTTGTTCAACATTACTCAAGGCTTCCCTCAACAATGTACAAATCCACCATTCTTGCCCTTGAAGATTGCCTGTTCTTCGCTCAAGAAAACATAGACTACTTGTCATACGTAATGGAAACTTTAAAGTCTAGTGCTGATGATGCCCTTCAAGGCTACCAAGCTTAAGATTTACAAACCTTGCTTAGCGCAACTTTGACCAACCAGGACACCTGCTTGGATGGGCTTCAATACAGATCATCATCCTCAAGCATCAAGAATGCCCTATTAGTCCCTATCTCGAACGGAACCATGCACTATAGGGTTGCTCTTGCACTTTTTACTCGTGGTTGGGTTCATAGCACAATGAAGGGTAGATATTTAACCGAAAGAAAGCATGTGTTTTCTGACTTGGAAGGTGGTGCAAGCAAAGGCGCAAGGATAAACAGATCTACGAGTCGGTAAGTGGAAGAAGAGTCCTTAAAGCATCAAACCTTACTGGTGTCATGTTGAGCAAAGTGGTGGTTGTGGATCCATATGGATCCGGGAAGTTTCGAACCACTAACGAAGCTGTAGCTGCTGCACCGAATAACAGCGTTGCTAGCAATGGATATTATGTGATTTATGTGGTTGCCGGGGTCTCTAACGAGTACGTTTGCATTCCGAAGAACAAGAAATACCTGATGATGATCGGATCAGGTATTAATCAGACTGTGATTACTGGCAACCGAAGTGTAGATGATGGATGGACAACATTTAATTCAGAAACATTTGGTAAGCTTAACATTTAACTAAGACTTGATTGATCAGGAAATCTTATCCAACGTTATGAGAGTGACAATTTATCTTTGCAGCTGTGCTTGGTCAAGGATTTGTTGCAGTGAACATATATAACGTTTCGGAACACGGCAGGAGCAATCAAGCACCGAGCTGTGGCAGTAAGAAGTGGAGCTGATATATTCACATTTCACAAATGCAGCTTTGAAGGTTACCAAGACACCTTATACACTCATTCTCTTGGGCAATTCTACAGAGATTGCGACATCTATGGCACGATCGATTACATATTCGGTAATGCTGCAGTTTTTCTTCAGAATTGCAATATCTATTCGCGATTACCCTTGGACAGCCAGTTCAATACTCTGACTGCTCAAGGTCGGACTGATCCTAACCAAAACACCGGCACTTCAATACAAAATTGTACCATCAAGGCGGCTAAGGACTTGGCATCAAGTAATAGTTCAACAAAAACATACCTAGGCAGGCCATAGAAGGAATATTCAACAACTGTTATCATGCAGTCTTTCATCGATAGCCTAATCGATCCGGCTGGTTGGTCCGCATGGTCAGGAGATTTTGCACTCAGCACACTTTATTATGCAGAATTCAATAACACTGGTCCTGGATCAAATACTACTAAGAGGGTTCAATGGCCTCGTTATCATGTGATTAGTGGCGGCTAATGTCACCGTGTCCAACTTCATAGCAGGAGGTTTCTGGTTGCCAGGAACAGGAGTGCCTTGCGTTGGTGGTTTACAGTGAATGTAATGATCATGATGATTTGCATGCTCTTTGTTCTTCCATTTTCATTAATTTGTTTGAATACCATGATTTTGTGGGCTAATTTTGGTACCCTTTGTAAATTTTTTTTAAGGTTGTGTGACCGAATATTTATAAAAACACATTTAACAACACATTAATCGTCACATTAATTGTTTGTATGATTTAGAAGACATTACATGAATTCGATTCACCACTTGTGGTTGGTTCATAATTTAAAATGGTGTCCCAGTGAGCAAAATGGTGGCTGTGGATCCATATGTAACAGGGGATTTTACGACCTTTAGCGAAGCTGTAGCTGCGGCACCAGATAACTCTGTTGCTAATAATGGATATGCTGTGATTTATGCGGTGAATGTCTCTATGAAGAGTATGTTTCTTGAGGTGTAACTTCTAACAAATACATCTATGAATTACATCGACATTGTGTCAAACGAGTTTTTCTATATAAACTAGGTTGGTTTAGCTACTATATAAACAATTAATGTTTTTTTTTTCCCGATCAGTTTTAAGAATTATTGAATTTCAGAATATACAGTTTAAGGCTTGATAAACACTAGTTTCCATCGTTGTACCTACCGCATTTCCATCCCCAATAACAAGGAATAATTGATGATGATTAGAGAAGATATATATTACGGGACGGCGGTAACCGGCAACTAGAGTGTAGCTGACGGGCGGGCTACATTTGATCCAGCAAAATTCAGTATGCTGAAACTTGCAGCAATATCGATCATGTGACATGTTTATTATCTATTGAGTCCAGTAGCCTTAATTTTATTGACAGGG
Source organism: Populus ilicifolia (assembly GCA_015708895.1). Classification (NCBI taxonomy): domain Eukaryota; kingdom Viridiplantae; phylum Streptophyta; class Magnoliopsida; order Malpighiales; family Salicaceae; genus Populus; species Populus ilicifolia. Next base: position 712,595 of record SRLM01000489.1, on the reverse strand, counting down.
TAAATGATCAGATCATAAGGTAAGGCATATGACCCTTTAGCTTATTCACAGGGCGAAATCTTATGCTGTGCACCAAGATTCGTGTCCTCCGAGAAGAAGCTTCAGTATATTGTAGCCATTCTTGCAGTGAGTTTGCAGACTGTGACGTATACAGGAACGTTGATTTCATACCTGGTCTCCAAATTTTCGGTATTTATCAGGAATTACCAGTGGACAAAATGTTCAATGCAATAACTTATCAAGGCAGAACAGATCAATGCATAATTGTTGCCACTGAAGCAGCTAACGACTTCGCCTCAAGTAAGGGTAATACCAAAAAAACCTAGGCAGGCCTTGGAAGGAATACTCAAGAACTGTTAACTTGCAGTCTTCGTCGATAAGCTAATCAAACCGGCTGGTTGGGCAGCATGATGTGGAGATTTTGCTCTAATTACACTTCAATTACGCAGAATTCAAATAACATTGTTCTGATGAAAAAAAGAATCTTTTTAAGAAATATTTTGAGAACAAAAATTGTTAACCATTAATTAGTCTCTTAATGCAGTGGAAAAACCTCTTTCCACAGAAATAGAAACACATAAAACAGGTTCTGCATCAGAATAACAATATATTTATTTCTGCAAGTTGCGATTGAGTTGCCATCTGCTATACAGCAATGCTAAGATACGACCTCAGAAGCAACAGATAAGCTCAATGCGCGCATCTAATTCTAAAAATAAACAGACTAACTTTTTCTCAAAATTTGGATGGTGTATACTACACGGTAGAATACGAGTATTTATCCATTATTAGAAGAGCTACATGTAAGTGGTCAATCACCTAAAATTAAGATGAAACACCAATAAAATTGTCCCTCAAAACTACAAGCTGTAGAGCTCCATTTTTAGGAAACTATGACAATGATCTAGCTTGCCTTACGTTGTCCCCTTTTCCTCTGCACCTCAAATTTTGGAAAACTATCATTCTTTCAATCTCTTATAAATATTCCTCTTCCTTGAATCACTTCAACTTAAGTAGTTCGGGCTTCAAAATAAAGGGGAAGGCCAACCGAGCTTTGCCCCACTACAGCTAAAAGAAAACAAAAGCTAGGGAAAGACAGCGAGATCATTTTCTTCAGCTTTCTTGGCATTGAAGTTATCGATCCGTAGTTTTATTTTTTTAAGATAAAAATGTCTTATGGGGATGATTCAAACAGAAAGAGGAGAATAGCCGTCATTGGCATCTCTTCTTTCCTCTTGGTAGCTATGGTTGTAGCTGTCTCCGTTGGCGTCGGTCTTGGCAATAACGGCAATGAGGACCTCAATGACAGCAGTCATAAAAGCACTAATCAAGTATCTGCCTCCATGAAAGCCGTCAAGGCCATTTGCCAGCCCACAGATTACAGGAAAACATGTGAAGAAAACCTCCAAAAAGCTGCTGGAAACACCACAGATCCTAGAGAATTAATCAAGATGGCATTCAAGATTGCAGAGAAGCACCTTAATGAGGCTTCCAAGAAATCAAAGGTTTTGGAGGAACTCTCAAAGGACCCAAGAACCCGAGGGGCCCTTCAGAGCTGCAAAGAGCTTATGACCATGTCCGTTGATGAGCTCAAGCAATCTCTTAACAAAGTAACAGATTTTGATATTACCGAGATAGAAAAATTGATGGCAGATGTTAAGACTTGGCTTAGTGCTTCCATCACATATCAAGAGACTTGCTTGGACGGATTCCAAAACACAACCACTAATGCTGGAAAGGAAATGAAGAAGGGATTGAAGCTTTCCATGGAGCTTAGCGCCAATCTCCTTGCCATCGTTTCCGGGATCTCTTCCGCAATCCCTTCATTGGAAAGTTTGGGCCAGCGCCGCCTTCTCCAAGATGATTTACCTGTTCTTGGACATGGTGATCAAATATTCCCCACCTGGACTGACTTTGGAAAGCGCAGACTTCTGGCAGCGCCTGCTTCGAAGATTAAGGCTGACATTGTTGTGGCTAAGGATGGAAGTGGAGATTTCTCAACTATCAGAGAAGCATTGCATCATGTTCCCATTAAGAGCAGCAAGACCTTTGTGTTATACATCAAGGCAGGAATTTATCAGGAGTACATTGATTTCAATAAGAGCATGACTAATTTGATGGTGATTGGAGATGGCAGGGAGACTACTCGCATAGTCGGAAACAAGAACTTCGTCGATGGAATCAACACCTATCACACTGCAACAGTCGGTACGTAAGCCTGAATTATATTTCAAAATTCTGTACATTATTCCCAAATTTAACACATTCAACAACAATGTATTGGAATTTTACAAATTGCCTGATTGTTTGCAGTTGTCCTCGGAGATAACTTTGTGGCCAAGAATATTGGTTTCGAGAACAATGCTGGTGCCATCAAACATCAAGCTGTGGCATTGAGAGTTTCGGCTGATTATGCTCTCTTCTACAACTGCTCAATGGACGGACACCAGGACACATTGTACACACACGCCAAGCGTCAATTCTACCGCGACTGCAGCGTCTCCGGCACCATCGACTTCGTCTTTGGTGACGCTTCTGCAGTCTTCCAAAACTGCAAATTCTTGATCCGCAAGCCATTGGAAAACCAACAGTGCATTGTGACAGCTCAAGGCAGGAAAATGAGGAGGCAACCATCAGCTATTGTCATCCAAAACAGCACAATCACAGCCCATCCTGACCTATTCCCTGAAAGGAAACTATTCAAGTCATATCTCGGCCGTCCATGGAAGGAATTCTCAAGAACAATCATCATGGAATCCTTCATTGATGATGTCATCCAGCCCGAAGGATGGCTACCTTGGCTCGGAACTTTCGGACTCAAGACTTGTTGGTACACAGAATTCAACAACAATGGTCCTGGTTCTAGCAAGGCAGCTCGTGTGAAGTGGAATGGTATCAAGACCATCGATCGTCAACACGCCTTGGATTTCACACCAGGAAGGTTCTTCAAGGGCGGTGCCTGGATCAAGGCTACCGGAATCCCCTACACGCCTTTCTTGGTCAGAAAATGAGCTCGGAGAAGGGATTGATTGACTTGAGAGTGTTTTTCCTTCTCTTCCTCTTCTAAATTTTCATGATCTATGTGCATGTAATGCCGGTTATTGTTCCCCTGATTAGACCTTGACCGAAGTCTACAATGATCATTTATTAACTTAAATCATTACTTAGATTACTTAATTACTTGTCTCCCTCACCGTTCTTTCTTTCAAATATTGAAAATGAAAGAAATATTTTTTCACAATCTCCTGTTCACTTTTTTTTTTTTTTTTGCATATATACATTGATTTGCTTATCTTCATGTTTATGTATCTTGTGCAAGATTAGAGCCATGGCCTTGTGCAAGTCAGGCCATGTAGTGATAATGGACATGAAATAATTTTAGAGATCGTTTGATCTTTGATATAGTAGTAATTATTATTTTATAAAGTATTTTTTATTTAGAAATATATTAAAATAATTTGTAATTTTTTTAATTTATTTTTAATATTAGAACATCAAAATAATTTTTAAAAATTAAAATTTCACAAAAACCCCTTTTAAAAGTAAAACAAACGAAGAAATACCCATTTAAGAACACAGGCAACAAGTCTTGTAAGATTCCTTTAGCTAACCGGGGCACCCTGAGTTTTCTCAATCTTGGCCCTAATATGATGCCCTCAAGCGAAATTAAAATTGATAAATTCTATAAAAAAAATCCATATACCATTTTTTTATGTACTTAATTAAAAACAAAATGCATTAGCTAAAACACTAATAAATTACTGATAAATTGTCATTTAATTGCTTTAAAGGTGACATAAGGAGTCATATAAAAATACTAAGGTTTAGAGTATTTGTATGTTTTTTTTATTAAAATATTAAAAGTAATTAATTTTAAAATGGATTTCCTTTACATTCTTAAAAAAAAGAAGAATATACAAGGAAAAAAATAGTAGGTTTCACTTAAATATTTATGATTTTATTTTCCAAGCGTCAAAGCCACACAATTGTTTTTCCTCACAAAATTAATTGAGTTGATAAATATTACAGATTTTATGAATAAGTCACTCAATGAATCATGGTTCTAAATTTTTCCGGTGCAAATTATCATATGTTATAAATAGTAAATTATTACTAATATTTTAGTATTGTTACATGATATAATAACTTTACTATTAAAGAAATGTTTTAAAAACTAAAAATTATGGCAATTATTGATTCCAATTACTATTTGCAAGTGAGATCTTCAAGATATCTTAATTTAGAAAGTATATAATGTAAAATACAAAATTTGAGCCAAATACGTATTTGAAGACAGATAAAATATGGACTTACTCCTTTTCTTGTGTGATCTTTTAATTTCATCTTAATATTTTTTTTTTGAAAAAAACATTAAAATGAATTTTAAAGGTTAAAATTAAATAGTAATTAAGATGGAATAGAAACAAATAAATTATGGAGTTGGAGAGACTCTATCCTTTGAAGAAAAAGCTAATCTTATTTCTAATTTCTAAAGAAACCTGTTTGAGAAAGAAATGATTACACATCAAAGTTATAGTATTCAACTTGCACGTATTAGATTTTTTTTTTGGATTTGCCATGAAAAAGAGATAGAAAAGTTTGGGTTTGGGAGATATTATAGTTATAAAAATCAATTTAATTTTCTAGAAATTTTTAGGTTTAATAGTTAAGTTTCGATAAAAATTAGATTTTATTAATTTTATTTTTAAAAAATTAATAGATTAAAAATTAAATTTTCATCAGATAAATATATTAACTCAAGATTTTAATAGGATTAAACAAGATTTTTTTATATTTTCCTTCAACTCGGATATGTTTGGATCCCCAAGTTGATTGATCGAGTCTAAATTTTATAATTATAGATTGGTGTTATGGTTGGGTTTAAAAACAAAAGAATATAATATATTTTAACCTAATTACCATTCACTTCTTAATATATAGTGAGTGAAGTGATGAAGTTTCTCAATCTATCAATTTATTAGGTATTATCAAATTAAACTTGATTTTAATTTTTGTAGCCTTTAAATTCATTAAAAAGGGATTTGAAACATAAAAATTTTGTTATTAAATTTTCATACTTATATTATCTTGATATAATTTGATAGATAAAATTCTTTATAGTTATTAAATCAAGATTTAAGGAATGTTTCGAATCATTAACTTAAGTTGAGTTGTTAATTATTTTTTTAAAATATTAAAATGATATTATTTTAAATTTATTTAATTTAAAAAGTTTTTGATTGTGTTATGAATTAATTAAAATTTTTAATTAAATAATAACAGATTAACTTTTCTTATTTACCTGACCGTGGCCAAGCCCCGAGGCGGTCATGCCAGTCAAGTTTAATTATATGGGAAGATCCAACCATGAATTTTGTTTGAAGGATCCATTTGATAATCTTATAATAGTTGGGGACCAAATAAGTTATTGTCCCAAAATATAGAACTAAAATAAACCACTCCTCACAAGAACACTTTCAAAGACCGACTTCTTTAAAGGCCTTTTCAATCTCCCAAATCTTCATCAAACCCTAATCAATCAGTCAATGGCGGCCTCATCATCTTCTCTGTCCTCTGATTCCTCCTCCTCTTCCCGCAACCGTCGGCGGCACCGCAATCGCCGGGACAGAGATTCTCTCAAGATCCGAAAAAAGAGTAGCAGCAGCCATAAGTCTCAGTCCAAACGCCGCCGTAAACACCACCACCGCCACTCATCTTCCTCCGATTCTTACGATTCCTCTTCAGATTCTTACTCCTCCAGGTTCTATAAAACAAACCCACATGTCAAGTTTCTTTTTTCGATTCTGTGTTTTTCCCATCCAGCTTATTTTTTTTAATTATCGTGGTAAATTGGGCTTGCTTTGTTTGGATAGGCTTCTCTGTTTAATCATGTAAATTATGATCTTTGTTGTTTTTTTGTTTTGTGATGCATTAGACTCTTGTTGGTGTAATTGAATTTGCTTTGTTGTGTTAATTTCTTGTAAGAAAATGACTGGAATTTTTTTCGGGGAAGAGTAGAATTTGGGGCTTCGCACATTAATGTCTGCTAAAATTATCCCTTGTAGGCCTTTAAAGTATGCTACCTTTTGGATTGAATAGGAGACTACATTATGAAATGGTACCGTGTGGAATAGTAACGCTCCAATTGTTTTGAACGTGAATTGTGTTGTAATTATTGATGAAGTTTGTTACTTTTTGGTGTAATTTTATGTTTTTCTAACTCAATTTTTGCTGGCTTGGGTTTTTGTTTCTTGCTTTGGAATGTGGTTTGATGTGTCCATTGCTATATCTTTAGTTGGAAATTGCAATGATTTAAAATACTAATTAATATCTTGTGTTTTGTTATTGGGTTAATGATATAGTTCTGACAGTGAGCACAAGACATCTAGTCGTTTAAAGAAGCACAAAAAGAATGACAGATCGAAGAAGGTGGTTGTTTGATACTGCTATTGTTTTTTGACTGTCTTTTTTATGTTCTCCGCTTGTGTGACAGTTTGTGTTAGTTCTCTTTTGTGTTCTAGAATAAAGAAAAGGATCGAAGTAAGAGCCATCACCACAAACATAAGAAGCAAAAAGTTAAAGAGGTAGGCCTGTAATCTCCCGTTTGTTTTTTAGTTCCATATGGCTGTTCAGTTTTTAAAAAATGCATTGCTTTCCATCTATCTATGCTATGGTGATTATACTTTAGAGCATCTAAGAGCTGTAAATGCTGGACACTTTCTTAATTTTGCACTGTTTTGATTGGTTATCCTATCTAGAAGTGATCACTAGTTAATTCAAAATTGTTGAGAGTAGATGTAAACATGTAATTTCAATATTTGAGATACTTACATTAAGTTTTTGCCTGCGTTATGGTTGGCTCTTTGAAAATTGGAGCTGGGGCCTGGGACATGATGTCTGGGTGCTTGGTTGGTTTGCCTGGATTTTGTTTCAGCAGCAGGACGAGAGGAATAGCAGCCCTGTACAGCTTTCTAAGGTATATAGCAGTTTAGTGAATTGTGATTTGCTTTCTACCTTTTGCTCTCTTAGTTTTCATTAACCTTGTTATTGTCATGCCCTTGTAACAGTTTCTAGGGCGTGACAAAGGGGATGGTGTGCGTCGTAGCGCTGTTTCTGGTAAAAAGGTGAGTCTTCACTCCTTTAGTTTGCTGTGAACTTTAAAGAGATTGAGAGTTACACTGATATTTAGCATCCTATCTCCAATTGTCTTCTCTAGATTTTATTGAAACTTGAGAAATCAAAGAAGGACAAGGCGGCAGAAAATAAAAGGAATGAATTGTTGAAATTTCTAAATGCCAGTTGTGATTGATGTTTTGGAGTTTGGGGTCAAGTACACAAAGCCACTAGGCAAATGGAGGAGTTACTCTAGGAGGGCAGTCTGCTAAAATATCGTTGGGGACAAGGTATTCTAATGGAGGTGCATTACAGGTTATCCACTATGGATTTGCTTTTGCCATTGAAAATCTAAAACACTGTTAAATTGATCTCTTGAGCCTGAGTGGCTCTGACAGTGAGGATCCTGATTGTGGGTCTAGTGATGTATCAGGTCTGGTATTCCTGTAAACGTTATTTTTTTTATTTATATTTAAGTTTTTTGATTAACCAAGTTGCAGATAGCGTTCACACATGCATATATATGGGCAATTTTATTTCATATGACAAGCTTGGCTGTTTTCGGCCACCACTGGAGATTTAGTTGAATTCTGTAGCTTTGATTATTATTTATATTCAACTATTAATTTCCTGTGATCTGCAATGGTTAGGAGTTCCGACCAACTGTTGTTACATTCAAGTTTTTCTGAATTTCTTCTGTTTTTCCTTTTTTTCCATTTAGTTGCATCGAAACTCTGAATCATATTTTAATGCTTCATATTATATCTTTGCATGTCTACTAATCAATAGCTTTGATAATTGTTCTAGCATATGACGTCCTTCATGATATAATAAACCATGGTTGTGATAATTTGTGAGTTGTGAGTCCCAAGTGTGATATTGATAAGCTAGGAAGCACTTGATTGCTATCTCGAGTATCTGGAGACAAGAAATTTAAAGATGATATATCTCAATCTTTCATGACATAAATTTATTCTATTCCAAAACTAACCTATGGTAAAATAATTTTATGTTTATATCTAAAAACAATTTTTTCCTTTTGTATTTTCTTATATGTTTTGAGATACTAATCAACGCAACAATAGAGAACTCTTGGATTGTGCTTACTTAGGTGGGAATTAATGAATGTTATGAAATAAGTTATTAGAGAAGTCTTGGATGGTTCCACGTAGTTGGGAATTATTGAATGTTAAGCTTGACAAGCCCCTTTTTCCATTTAGGTCCCCTATTTGAAATCCCATATCTTGATTTCCTCTCTATTATGTGGGATGCAGCTCATGGATTTCTTACCAAGAAAGGGTATAGCTTATGGATACTCTAATCTAGACCAGAGAATTTCCTAATTTAGATAGTTAACAAGCTTATGAATGATTTCCGTTAAGCATGAATAGCATCCTCAAATCCTATTGAGATAATACCAAACCATTGCACAATTCTAGACTCATGTGCAAAGTTGTTAATCCTTGACCTGGATGAATGTTTGAGTTATAAGTTAGATGAGTTAACTTGAATAGATTGATTTAAATTGATAAAAAAGAATTTTTTTTTTCAAATTAGAACTATATTTTTAAAAAATGATGTCTGGATTGCGAATTAATTGGTTCCGGTTGTGCTTAGTTTAATGTCAATAGTTAGTTTAGTATCAGTTGTCGTGTGCTATTTATTTTATAAGTAGAAATGAAAGAAAATAAGGGCAGTATAGTCATTCGGTTATCCTACCTGCTCTCTCTATATATAACCTCTTCTAAGAAAAGGATTGACTAGGGTTTTACAAGCAGAGAGAAGTTCTGCCAGCCACATTTTTAACTCTTGGAGTCGGTTTGGATCTTCATGGGTACTATTTTCATAAGATTTCGTTTATCTCATGTAACTTCATAAGATTTTTGATGTTTTTAGCTGTGTTTAATGACTCGCACGTAGTTCTTCCTGGGAATCCATTTTGCAGTTTCCAGGATTTTATTTGTGCGTATAGCAAAACTGAATGCTATCCTTTCTGCTTGAGCCTTCTCCCTGATATTTTCATGGAGCTGTGCTTCAATGTTATTGGATTACAATTTTTCCAAGATATGAAACATATGTCAAGGCAGAGGAAGTGAAGAAATTCAATTCCAAGAATTTCCCTTGTTCACTTTTGATTCATAAACAGTCAACAATAACCACTTTGACAGCCAGAGACACGAAAGTTTCACATTTCACTTCGTATATTGGGTTATAGAAAGAATCCTTGAGTGTTTTGATCCTGAAAATCTAGACTCGTCTAAACAATTAATGTAGGATAAAAGTCCTACACCCACTTGATATTGGAAGGATTAAGGGAAAGAAAGAGGTTTATGATGGCCTGATGCCTGGTCAAAGGCGGCCTAGTGAACTTCTTAATTAAAGGAAAAAATGATATCAGAATAAGAAGTTCCCGAGTCCTGCCATGAAAAATCCCTTTCCTATAGTAGTTTAAATACATCAAACTGGCCAAGTGGCTAGCATATATTTAAACCCGTGTTTGTGTTCTTCAATTGGTTGATCTTTCTTTCCATAAGGGCTGCTATTACTCTTTTTCCAACAAAGAATTAACAGAGAAAAGGCCAGTTTTTGTTTTTACGGTTCATGTAATGGATGTTTGAAGAGTTGGACCCCTCCCATGGCAAGCACCAATTACTTAAGCTGCAGGGGACCAACCTCCAATCTTAGCTAGGCAGGTGAAAGAAAGTATGCGGAAATACAAGAGGCATGAATGGATGGGTGACCGATCAAATATTCAATATTGACAAATGAAGCGAGTAAACCTAAAGTAAATTCATGCATCAAAATTCATATTGAATACGGCTTCTGTTTTATTCTCATGAAATTTTCAATGATATTTAATCTTTCTGTAATTTTTGAAGTTCGTTTCTTGTTTTGAGATCCAATGGAAGAACTTGTAGATTTGTGCACAGCAGCCACCTCAGGTTAATTTCCGGCTAGCTTTTTGATGACAACTAAAGAAATAGAGGCCTGCTTATTAAACTCTGTTTTCATAGCGGTCAAAGGAGATATCGTCTTTGATTTTCCAGCAAACACACCCTCACATGTCTCCGCCGAGTCTATGGCAGCTCCAACCCATGTACTGGCATCACCATAACGATTACAATCCAAAGCTGGCAGCGACTCCTTAATCTTTTCAATTGCAGTCAGGTAGAACGCAGAGCAACTTTTAAGTTTTTTCAGAACGCATTTATCTGAAGTTGTTTTTAGCAACACACTGATGTGGTTGTGGATTCTGGTGCCATCTTGCAATGCTTTCTCTACTGCAAGCTTGGCCAAGCCATGGAGACCAAGTCCTTTGTTTTCCAGGAAGAATTCGACTGTAGATTTGCACAGCTCCTTGTCTAAGGTTTGGCTACAACCTTCAGTTATCAAGCGTTCATTCTGTACTAACAGATTGATGTGTTTTAAACCACTCAAGCATAGCAGGCCAAACTTTGCTTTCATAAATGTAAATGGGGAATTTTGTTGTAATAGTTCCTCGAATCTATCTTCGCATTTCGTTGAGTTAGCCATGGCATCCGTGACACATGTCTTGGCATCATTGTAATTTTTAGCATCCAAAGCAGCCAGCGATTTGTTAATAAGGCCAACTGCATCTTTGTAGTTGGTAGAACAACCTGTAAGGCTTCTCTTAGTGTATATGTCCGAAGTTTTGAGTAGCAACGAGTTGACGCGGTGGTATATTGCATTCCCATTTGATATTGCTTTCGTCAATGCAAGCCTGGCTAGGCCTTTGAAATCAGCATTTGGAATTGCATTCTTTCCTGCAAGTTCGGCTATGATTTTGAAATCAACTTCTACTTTGATTTGATTCGTAGAATTTTTGTGGGCTTTAGCAATGAGATGATTAGAAGAGAGGACAAGAACTAGGACAAAGCAAAATGGAATGAGCCCATGTAAAGAACCCATGCTGTTCAATCGGTTCAAGCGGCCGGGATTTAGCAGGAATCAGTGTGTTGAAGGAAGGAATGGTCGATTGGAAAAACAAGGACAAATTAGAAGATTATATAGCCTTCATTTCTTACAACATTTTTCTGTTGTGTTCCTATTTTTACGTAGGAGAAAACTCAGAAGTTGAACTAAGCTATTTTGAACTATTTATATGGCTGTCTTTCTTGATTCTAGAGTTGTTGCTTCTATTTATATGGCGTTGTGGTTAAATTTGGGTTGAAGCTTTTAGGCTAAAGACAAGGAGTAGCTCAAAAACTGCCATGCCTCAGATTGGAAGCAAAATGATCCAAAAATGGCTTGGAAGCTCCAACAAATTTTGTGGTTATCTTTTGAACATGAATTGTTAATAGCAAATTCGTTTCCTTCTCAGAGAAAGTAGTTAGGACCAGCTCAATTCACTTTCTGAGTTGTCTTCTATGTAAAAATAGGAACAAAACAGAAATTTGCTGTAAAAATCGAAGGCTATATAATCTTCTAACTCGTCCTGATTTTCCAGGCAACCATTTCTTCCTTCAATACACCGAATCCTGCTCCATCCAGGCTGCTCGAACCGATTGAACGGCCATGGGTTCTTTTCATGGGCACATTACATTTTACTTTGTCCTAGCTCTTGTCCTCTCTTCTAATCATATCCTTACTAAGCTCACAAAGATTTTGAATCTGAAAGTGAAGCGCAAGCTGATTTCCAAAGCCTAACCAAACTTGCACAAAAGAAGACCTCGTACAAATCTTCTGCCGAATCGGTATTGGAAAGCAAAGGAGCAGTTGATTTTCAAGTTCTAACGAAACTTACAGGAAATAATGCAATTACAAATATTGATTTCAAAGGCCTAGCCAAGATTGAATTAAAGAGTGCAATAACAAATTGTACAGAAATTTATAACCGCATCGACTTGTTGATAAGGAAAACTCAGTATCCATACATTAAGAGATACCTAACAGGTTGTTCTGCGAACTACCACGATGCAATTGGCCTGATTAAGAAATCGTTGGTTGCTTTGGATGCTAATGGTTACGCTGATGCTAACATATGGATCGCAGGTGCCTCCTCACATTCAACAGCATGTGAAGATAGTTTCCAGGAACTAGTACACCAAAATTCTCCAATTGCTGATATGAAAACAACAGTTTGACCAGCTAAGCTCGAGTGCTTTAAAACAAATCAATTCGTTAGTCATAAAGGAACGCTTGATAACTGAAGGTTGTAGCCAAACCACATCAGCAAGTTGTTAAAAACAACTTAGATATAAACGTTCAGAAAAACCTTAAGAGTTGTTCTGAGTTCTACATGTCTGCAACTGACAAGATTAAGGACTCACTGCCAGCTTTGGATTCTGAACGTTACGGTGATGCTAGCACATGGGTTGGAGCTGCCACTGACTGGGCGGAGACATGTGACGATATCTTCGCTGGAAAATCTCATTTGACCTCTATGAAAACTGAGTTTGAGAAGCTAGTTTCTATTGCTTTAGCAGTCATAAAAAATTAGGCAGGAAGTTAACCTCTTGTGTCTCTTGCACACAAATTTACAAGTACTTTCATGGGGTCTGAAAACAAGAAATGTAGTTCAAAATCATAGAAATACAATCATCATTGAAATTTTCGTGGGAATGAAACAGAAACTTCTTTCAATATGAAATTTAACGCATTACTTAACTGGAGCATCAAATTGTCCAGTAATGGTCCAGGAGACTTTTTAAGAGATATTTTTTCTGTTTTGTATTTTTTCTATTACAGTTTGAGACATACTTTCTTGTTCTCTATTTTTTTTTTTTGTACTAGAACTAGCACGTATATATACACTTTTCTCGTTCTTTAATGTTTAACGTTTCGTGTTTATTTGATACGAATTTTCCTAAAAAAAAAACACTCTAGAATCAAGTGAAACTGATCTCAAAATGAAATCTTCTTTTATCCAATGAACATTTATCCATGTCTAAAAGTTTATCTTTTAGCCCCTTCATTACATGAGATGCCTAAATATTTTCAGTAAACTTGAAGAAATTTGGCCTTGATAATGTCTAAAGTACTTGATGCACAGCTGAAACCATTCCTTAAAAATGTCTCAGAATAGTGCCACGCATTATTACTAGTTAGCTTTGCTGGTAAAGTCACTTAACCTAATATGGGTTGCTAGTAAGAAGTGAATGAGCTAGGTTTATTCCGATGGATGAAAAAATGAGAGCATCTAGTAGTGTTGTCAGTACACAACACTTGATCACTGCCACAGTTCCTGAGCTTATCTGGTGTTAGTATTTATGTTGCATGCTGTCATAAGCTGAGAAGGACAAAAATCAGAATCTTGGAAATGCGAAACACCCATCAATGGGAGCACTAAAATTTAAAAACTTGTATCATCACTCAGCCTCTCATTTATTAGTTGCTTTCTGATGCTCCACAATCCTCTTAAATTTTAAAGCACTCTATATATGAAACAGGCCATGCCACAGAGTTCTCAGGTAACGTTAAAAAAAAATATTAGGAAGAAAGAAAAGGATCTGTAGAGCAGTGGAGAGATGGAGGGGATAAGCCATAGAATGGTGAAGGTGAATGGAATTGACATGCACATAGTTGAGAAAGGCCAAGGTCCTGTGGTGATATAGCTCCATGGATTTCCAGAGCTGTGGTACTCCTGGCGCCATCAGATTCTTGCATTAAGTTCCCTTGGATACCGTGCTGTGGCACCAGATCTTAGGGGATATGGTGACACTGAAGCTCCACCTTCAAGCTCTAGCTATTCTTGTCTCCAAATAGTTGGTGACCTTAGTGGACTTATTGACCACCTTGGGATAGAGCAGGTGTTTCTTGTTGCACATGACTGGGGTGCTGTGGCTGGATGGTACTTGTGCTTGTTCAGGCCTGATAGATTGAAGGCATATGTCTGCCTCGGTGTTCCATACAGGCCAAGAATCCAAAAATGAAACCAGTGGAGACCATGAAACTTGCCTTTGGAGAAGACTATTACGCGTGCAGATTCCAGGTTTTTGTTTTCTTTAGCATATAATGCATGGTTTGAACTTCAATGATCACAATTTTTTAAGGGACTTATGGTGTGGCAAATTTTTGGATTCTAACATCTATAAATTTGGCAACTGTTTGTGTAGTTTTAGTGTATGAAACAATTAATGCTGACAACAATCACTTTGTCATCTGCTAAATCTTACATAATATTCTCATCGAATTTACTCTCCAGAAAATCTCGTAAGAATTGAATGAATAAGTGGATCTTACTGCCAAGTCTCGTATTTTTGTGAATGTCAGTTCGGTAAGAATACTACAGACAATTAGAGGACTACTCAAAACAAGTTGAGTAGGGTTTTGGTATGAACTAATGCAAAAGTACTGTCTATTTAATGTTGTCGGAACCAGGAGTGATTGAAGCTGAGATTGCACGTGCTGGAACTGCAGAAGTGCTAATGAAAATTTTAACAGATCGCAATCCAGGTTCCCCTTGCTTGTCTCAAGAAAATCCTTTCGGAATCTATCCAGAGAATCCAGTAACCCTGCCCTCTTGGCTCACAGAAGCAGACCTTGCTTTCTATGCCACAAAATATAGCCAGAAGCGGTTCACTGGAGGTTTGAACTACTACAGAGCTCTGGATCTGTATGTTTTTTCCTTTCCTAACTAGCAACTGAACCGAATGTAAACCCTCAACAACTTGGTCTAACAGTTACAATCTGGTGGTTGTAGGAACTGGGAGCTCACAGCACCGTGGACTGGGGCACTGGTGGAAGTTCCTGTAAAATTTGTTGTGGGAGATCTTGACATGGTCTATACTATTCCAGGGCGAAGGAATTTGTAAACAATGGAGGATTCAAGCATCATGTGCCATTGTTGGAGGAAGTTGTTGTGATGGAAGGAGCCGGTCATTTCATTAAACAAGAGAAGGCAGAGGAGATCAACAATCACATTTTGTACTACATTAGCAAATACTGATCTGTTTTCTTGACGTTCAAGAACGCATCCAGAACCATATTCTGCAACCCTCCACGCTTTGGGATCTCCCTTGAATAGAAGAACTCGGTTCCAGAGCACGAGATTATCAAACTAGAATAACCTTGTTGTATTGCGAATTGTTGATTTACAAGAAATACATGTTTCAATTCACCTGCTAGCTGAAATTGATTTCTATCAAACTAATCAGGCTTACCTTTTCATTCACTGGCTACAATAATTAAATTACAGAACAGTTTAATGCAGGTTGGGATTAAAATGCTTTGATCTGATCGGAACAATATTACTGTCTCTTGCAACTTTAAAACACGAGAACCGAAATGAAGCTGAGCCGACTAAAGTTCTAACAATCCGACTTAGCTACTAGCCTAATATACAATCACAGATAGTGGACGTTTAACAAGCTGTTCATTCCGCTCCTAGCCATCACACAGCTTAATTGGCTCATCCGAGAAAGAGCCAGTTTAAAAAGGCTAGCGCAAAAATACCTAGCAACAAATACAAGCGAAACGTAACACCTGCTTCAGGCTGCAAAGAGAAGCTCGTTCACAATGCAGGCTCAAAACCAAGACTAGAACAGACTAATACCATGACAATGGCATGGGCACAAATTTTTGACTGACGGATGTATAAAGAAAACAAAACTTGGGGCCGTTATAGGAAGAGAATCATATGTTCCATTAGTTTTAGTTAAATATTGTTGAGAAAATTGAGATCCTCGTTGAGTATGACCAAGCATGACCGCTGAGCATTAAACAATCCAAGCGTATAAATAGATGGCCAAAGTTAAAATATCATGAAAATGATCCTTGGATACCTAGAGTTGCACAAAAATTGGAACAGTCGATCAAAACAAACTGCCTCACACTCTCACTAAAACAAAATTAAACCCTGAAGCCCCTGCTGTTCCTCCTTCCTCTAGCCCTCTCAAACTTCCTTCCCTTGGCGCGCACAAATGGTTTGGTATGGCTGTGTGGCACACCTGGAGCTGGGCCAAAGTGTTTGACAGCTTCACGAGCATTCTTTGGACCTCTGAGGAGAACCTATAAAACAGAAAAACAGAAAAGGGATGAACAAACATCCAACTCAAGAATGAAGTTTGGTAATTCATACAATTGCCAGAATTCAGAGGATGGTTGAAGATAACACAGAAAATCACAGCAAGTGGCAACACATAAATCATATTAAACAAAAGATAAAGTCCAACACAAAGAAACGTTAAAAGCATACCCAGCTTGAACCCAAAAGCAGTAATAGATTACGAACAGCAATCAAGAAAATCAAATGATCAAATCAATTAAACTAAGACCAATAATCAACAAACATAATAAATATAAGATGAAGTTCTGCAATAAAACAAATTAACCAACAAACTAAAAGGAGTACATACTGTGTTCTGTCCCAATGGAGCTCTCAAAGCAAGCTGATCAAATGTCAAGCACTCTCCTCCAGCCTTCTCAATCCTGGCCCTAGCTGTCTCTGTAAACCTCAAAGCAGTGACCTTCAATGCAGGCACCTCATAGACTCTAATATCATCAGTTACTGTCCCAACAAGCACAGCAATCTTGTCCTCCTATGCATGAAACAAACAATGAAATAAAATACTAAATAAACAAACAATACAAAAACACTTTAAAGGTAAAAAATGCTAACCTTTCCCTTCATGAATGTAATAAGCCTAGAAAGAGAAAGTGGGGCCTTGTTAATCTTGCTCATAAACAGCCTCTTCAATATCACAGCATTGAACCTGCTTCCAGTTCTCCTCACAAGAAACCGGTACAGCTAATAAAAAACCACGGTTTCAAATCAATCACATTATACATAACATCCTTCTAAAGATTATAAAACAAATGGGGATTTTGACTAATCAGTTAAAAAAGGGCCTGAGGCCTGAGCATAGCCTACACTTCCAAAAGAACATAGAAGATTTAAACTTCGTAGCAAAAACAGACATGGGTTTTTTCACGAAGAGGACTATAAAAAAAAAAAAAAGATCAAAACTTTACAGAAAAGTAGACATAGGTTTTTGAAAACTAACCTTAACAAGAAGCTTGAGATAGATATCATCCGACTTCGGAGCCGTACGTTTGGTCTTCTTGGACTTACCTCCTCTTTTCAAATCTATCCCCTGGAAATGAAAAAAATAAAAAACCAACAAATCAGTAACTGAACCATATGCACATAGATACGTCAAGATAAGTATATTCGTAGGGAGGCACCATTCTTGAAGCTTTAAAGCTACCCGCCGCTACTGTTAGTGGTGCTGCAGATGGGAGATGGAAAGGGGAACAAAATGACGCTAGGGTTTTTAAGTAGTTATATAGTTTAATCTATGTGTGTAGGTGAGGTCTATTGGTGTTTATGCAGATGCATCATTTACCGTCCACGTGGGCAACAAAGTTTGTGATCTTATGCAGGGTTTGATTTGATTGGGCTTCATGAGATAGAGAATCGTTATGGTTGGTTGGGCTAGCAAGTAGTCTGATTTTGTAAGATTTAATGGATTTTGGACTTCCCAGCCCAATTCGACCGAGTAAAGTATTTTTTTTTCTTTGGGTCGAGAATAATAATCATAACAGATATAAAATTTAAAAGAGTGGTTAAACATGTTTTTCTACATTATTTTTCATAAATTTTATATGCTACATTAAAAATAAAAAATAAATTTGAAAAAATTATTTCAATATATTTTAACTAAAAAAACATTTTGAAAAAAAATTATATATTGCATTACCAAACACATGATTAGATAATTGTGTATTGAATAATTTTAATAAAACAACGTTTAAATTATATTAGATTTTCAATTATAATCATGTAATGGAAGAGGCTGCCTGTAACCACCCTCAAATTCATGTGCAAAAGTGCAAAAAATTGTTGGAACCCTAGCTAAATAACCTCGGTCAATGTCTCAAAACAGAAAAAACAAATAGATAAAATAGACAAAATTAAAATTAAAATTAATATAAATATAAAATAAATTTATCTCTAAAATTATTTCATCCTTTTGCACTTCCATCTTTATTTTCTATTGTCTTTGCATAATCTATCCCAATAAAGCAACCAAACACTACCGGTTTGATTCACCAGACACGTCTGTTTTAAATTTTCTTTACTGTGTAATAAGAGAGAGTTGACAGCAATGGGCTTCCTTTTCCAGCACTAGATTGTTAGTTCTTATGAAGCTAATTCTATCTCACTCAATTGGCCTTATTTCAATGAAATTTGACTGGGGCTCCACATGCAAACTAATCAGACAAGTTAATCACAAAAGAAAGTAAGATTTCGCCACCGATATTGTCAAGATATCCGAGAAAAGTAATATCCATGATCGCCTCATTAAAGGATTGATCTACATGGTAAAAGCAATTTCTGTCGAGTGTACATGGAACGAAAGGTTACAACATGCAGAGAAATGTTCACATAATTCCTTCAGCAACATCGGGAAACAGGACAGCTGCATAGCCTTGATGAATATATGCTCTTTGCGACTCGTACGAAAGACCATACAGCAGTTGGTCTTGGAAAAACCTTAATCTAAACGCTCCATCTGCATAATACAATTAGTAAACTTGATTATATTTGTTACTAATCAACCACATCATGCTAACTTCTTTCGTCATGAAATGCCAATTTGATAATAAGAAAACAGTATATACTCCAGTATGTAAATATATATATATATATAAACAAGCCCATCAAGTGATACAGTGCGCGAATCTTAAGTTCTCTTCATGTCATAAAATTGCTCCAACTTTAAGTTCAAAGGGATGGATTTTGTCCATCTTAACGGCCATTCATAAAGAAATTGTCCTGCTATAAAACCAGATCAACATGGCATTTGGATGAACAAAGAGTTGAAGATTTTATGATGACCTACCTTCCAAAGACCATCATTGAGATAATGCATGTTGTCAACGCCAATTCCCTTGTTGATTGACTTTCTGTGAATCAAAGAAATGCTTCTAGTTATAGCATATACCAATCACAAAGGGAACAGACAATAGAATCAGTGGTGATTTACAAGTCTCTTATGCATTTGTTTTATTTTATAGACATTGGAAAATATAAAACTACAGCAAGGTCAAAATCACTCCATCACTCTCCTAGAGCCCAGTTCACCACCCACAAAATTGAAATATCGAGTTTGAATACGTTAGAAAATAACTCACATGTCTTTTGCTGACATTTTTGTGAAGCCAATAGCAAGGGCATGTTGCTTTCCTTCAGCCATTATAGCCTGGACGTATTTGGTTTGACAAATTAGGAATCCATGTACACATTTTTGTCAAGTAAAAGCAAAGAGTAACAGTACTCCTATGCAGCATACTAGAACTGAAACAGCGACCATAAATGTCATGATTTATGAAAGGAACTGATCAGGAATAGACATTCTAAGTACAACACAGTTCAATATCATACCACTGGAGTTTCAGCATCCACTTCATCATCTAGTGCACCACCAGGAGATGTAAGTCCAGGACACATTATGTTAGCACCAGCAAGGACAAATTTTATTGCACCCCTATCAACTTGCAATTTTTTCATTATGTTTGGATCTGTAGAACCAGCAATTAAAAAAAAAAAAGCATGTCAGGATGTAAGCTTCCACAAGAACAACACGTAAAAAGCATTTGACAGGTCTTCCTATTAGAAAAACTAAATGAAAAAACATAGAGACAAATAGCTCCTAGATCTTCTTATCTTGAAGCATCATAAAAAATATAATCCAAAGGCCCAATTTTCTTTTGCTGGTTACTATCTCTAACAAGTTCAGAGACAAATACATAAAAACTCTCATTCTGATTCAAAATAACATCACTACTTTCTTATAATCTTTAAATCATTCCAAATGCCCAAAACTAATACCTGAACAGAACTATCCACTTCTTCCCATATAAATCTTACAGTAAAACTAGTGGCTGTTAAGAGCAAACTAACTGAACCAGATTTGAGTCTAGAGATGCATCCAAAACCATAACAGCAAAGGAAATCAAAACGAAAGGAGAAATCAGGCATGCACCATCATCCATATTCACAAACAACAATAACAACTTTTGTTTTATAAAACCACATTTTTCACCCACTACATTACGACAACAGACTAAGCATTTCTACGACAGCATACATAACTTTCTCATCATTTACACATAACAATAACAATAAACCACATCAATCAAGAAATCCAAACCTAAAAATTCACTACTTAACAAAATGCACACGGTAATATCATCATTAAAATGTCATTTCAGACAAAGAAAGAAACACTTTTGCTTACATTGATGAAGAAGTCGGAGCGTAGGCATGTAAGGTCCATCCCTTATATTAAAAAACAATGGCACATTATTCACCACCACCAGATTCAAATGATTCTGACTGCATTACAATCACAGTAAAAAATCAAAATTCATCAACAACAAAAGCCCATCAATTATTTCACACAGGTCAAAAAGAACATTACCATTTAACAACAATTAAAGGCGATTTCTTGGGCAGAAAATCATCCAATACTGGTTCAAGTCCAGGATACTGAAAAAACAAAAAAAAAATCAAACTTTTAAGAAAATTCATGACAAAATTGAAAAATAAAAAATGGGTTTTTCTTCTTGTTTAATTTCGAACCTCATCAGCAATGCTTTGTCGAATTTTGCGTTGAACTGATGCTTTCACTTGGTTTTGTGACGATACTTCATCACTTGAAAACCTGAAAAAATATAAGAAAAAAATGAAAAATGTTGAGGAAAAAAAAAGAGTGAGAGTCGAGAGAAGAAATGATGGGTTACTTTTTGAACATTTTCGAAAAAGCGATTGATTTAATTTAGGGTTTTTGTAGGGTTTGGATCGATCCAATCTGCAAATACGGATTTCTTTTTCTTTAAGCGGTTAATTAAAATTTAATGAGGGTGCAGTTAACTGAACCGCGCATGTTAGACTCGTGTGCTTATTCCAGGAGCTGCGCGCGGGACAAGCCTGTGGGCTGGGTTTTGTTTGGGCTTCATTGGTATCGATAAGAAAAGATAGCTTCCCTTGTAAAAAACAATCCAAAACAACAGGTGACAGGTTCGAAATATGGTTTAAGCTAGATTAATCCAAGTTAATTTATTTTAAAAAAAATTAAAAAAAAATAAATCAGAATTAGAGTTTAACCAAATCATGATTTTTTAAAGCATGATCGGGTTCTAAGTTATCCTACCGGGTTTGCCCATTTAAGAGAGCGAGAGAGGCGTGAAGGCATGCCCATTTGAAAGATGTTAAACCTTGTTCAGAAGTGTAAAATATATTATTTTTTAAAATAATTTTTGTACATTAAAATAGTATTTTTATTATTTTTTAAAATTTATTTCTACCATAAAAAGAATTCAAGACCAAGACATGTAAAAG
The DNA here is from genome assembly GCA_015708895.1 of Populus ilicifolia. NCBI lineage: Eukaryota > Viridiplantae > Streptophyta > Magnoliopsida > Malpighiales > Salicaceae > Populus > Populus ilicifolia. The sequence goes on along the minus strand of SRLM01000489.1, from coordinate 691,174 downwards.
CCTGCCCACCTAAAAAAAGTTAAAACATAAGTGTAGTAAAAATAATATTTTAAAAAATATATGGAAATAATATATTTTTTATTTTTTAAAATTTATTTTTTATATTAATATATCAAACTATTAAAAAAACTAATTTAAAACTAAAAAAAATAAAAATCTTTTAAATACAGTTCCACACAATACAAAACTGCGCTTAGAGAAACAAGAAAACGAGCACTTACTGCACTAGTTGAGAGCACTGTTCCGTTCTCCGTACTAAATAACTACAGCAAAGAAGCAGAAAAAAAAAGTGACAAGAAGGGAAAGGCTGCATCCAAAAGGAACCAAAAATTTCACTTGAACAACACCCTCCTGGAATCCATCAAATTTGAAATGAAAGTAGAGTTAGCGTAACTCATTTCTTTCTGCCATTTGCGAAAAGTGTTTTCTGCTTTGTTGATCTTTTCTTGTGTGTTCTTCAACTCCTCCATTTTCTGGTTTTCCTTCTCAATATTCTTTGCAGCTGAAGCTTTCTGCGAAAGAACTGATTGTTTTTTTGCCATTAAGTTTTGGATTGCCGCTTCGATTCTAGCTTCTTCACATGTGAGCTGAGACAGCTTTGACTCTTCCGCTTGTAACGCTAGCTTTGCTCTGTCAATTGTTGCTGATAAATCAGGATTCTCTCTGTAAAGATTCTTGCATTCAGCTTGAGCAGATCTTTTTGAAGACCTTAGATGAAAGACCTTGTTCTTGTGTCCAGTGACTAATTTCCTCACATCTTGAAGAGTGGTGTTTACATCATCCCCAAAATATCGACTGATCAGAACATCAACAGTTCTCTCCATATTGCTCAATTGCCTAATATTGTCTGAATTGGAGGTCGTCAATTTGCCCATATCTCTTTTCAGCTTCTTCCAATGCTGTCCAGCATTTCCAGCCAGGTGGCTGTTTTGACAAGTGGTGCCCCTTTCATCAATGGCATCCTGCAAAAGAACTGCTTGAGATTCTAAAGTAAAATAGAAGACCCCAAAAGTTCACAGGCGGATTGGCTCCAACTCGGACTTTTTCTATATATATGCATCACTTCAGCCTTCTTCTATCTTCTCATTATGGTACTAGTAAAAATTAGATTAATAAGAAAGGGATCGAATATAAAAGAGCTTTGAAATTTCAATACATATGCACTCTTATCTGTTCATTTGAAAAAATTCATGGGGCAATTGCCCACGTCAATGTGATATACTTTCATCCTAAATATATATTTTTTTAATTATATTTTTCTCAAATTCCGGTATCCTTATCAACAAGGTTAAAATAAAATCCTGTTTGTTGTTCTCTGCCAAGGACCTACTTGGCTGCTTCCACTGGACAATAACGTCTACTCGAGGGTATTAAGTTAATTGAACTATTCAAACTCCTAATATTTCCCTAAGAATATGAGACAGACAGAATAAAAGTATAAGGTCCTGAAAAAAAGCATGCAAGCATGGAGAGTTAATCTTCAAAGGGCAACATTCAACAGAATTCAAGAATTTCGCAAATATTACTATGAAATATGCTGTGTGAAGTGAAATGAGAGACGTGTTACTGCGAAAGATATTCAATCAAAGGCCTCACAAAAAAGTCCTGAAGACATTTGTAGGATCTGGCCATGTAAGAGAAAGACTGGATTCATTTTCAATCCATTAGTCTTTGGCTTTCTGGTCTCAATTACTTTAAGTTTTTAATCATTAGTTTCAGTCTCCTCGTAACACTTGGAGTTGCTTTTATTAGTCCCCTCTGCCTTCATTCTCTCTTTCATTAATGAAAAATCATTGACTCTGAAAAAAGAAGAAAAAAAGAAGAAAGAGAAGAACCTGCTGGTTAAAGGAAGATTCAAAGGATGGTTGCTCTTCCATTATTGCATCATTTATTGAAGGTGAATCATACTGTCAAGGCAAATGAGATTTCAAGTTCAGTTTTTTTTTATCAAAATGCAATGACATTTAAAGTCCAAGTTGAAAGCAGCCATCACCTCATCACCACTTGAGTCTAGAGGTTGCTCCAACGCAACACGTACAGCTCCTTCTTCCTCCTCCTCCTCTTCCCTTTCTTCATCATCCTCAATACCCAGCCTATCATTTGACACCAGGGGATCCCGCAATTGAGGAGGAATAGATCTGTGTCGCCGGCGAAGGAATGGTCTTACATTCGGATCAATCTCATGAGAGTGTTCCAAATTTATTTTGTTGATCCTCCACCGCCCACCCTTCTGCAAGGTAGAATTTACAGCAACAGGACACCCCTTTTTCATTGATGGTCCCAAAGAACCTCGTTTTCCCTCTTTATTGCATACCATGCGAACACCACATATTTCACCATTGTTCTCGTTCTTTCTTGAAGTTCTCTTCCTCCATTCAAATCCAACAGCCTTTGCATAAGAGCACAAATACTGAATCAGTTCTTGTAAACTACCAAAAGTCTGCCCATTATACAGTGGATCAATAGAAGGACGATCAATATCATTAGACAAAGATGAGTTCCCAGCTTCTTCTTGTTCTGTCTCCCCCTCCCCCTCCTCCATTTCTTCTCCCTCCTCCTTTCCTTCCTCTTCTTCGATACCCAATCTACCATTCAATGCTAGTAGATACCATCGCCGAAGAATGGGAGTTGCATTTGGATCCATCTCATGACAATGTCGCAAATGAATTTTGTTGATCTTCCACTGGCCATCCTTTTGCATGGTAGAACATAGTGAAACATCACACCCCTCCCCCTCAGAATTTGGCTGTTTTCTCCGCTTGCTTTTACTACATACCATGCAGATACCACAAGTTTTACCGCTGTTCTTATCCTTTCTTGAAGTCCTGATACTCCATTGAAATCCAACTTTCTTGGCATAAGAAAACAAGAACTGAATCAGTTCTGCATAACTACCAAAAGTCTGTCCATCATATGGTTTCCCCTCCTCATCTTCTTCATTTTCCTCTTCTTCTTCCTCATTGCCCGACTTATCATTCAACTCTAATAGATGCTGTCGCATATGTAACGGTACAGCATTCAAATCAATCTCATGACAATGCTGCAAATGAATTTTGCTAATCTTCCACCGACCATCATTTTGCAAGGAAGAAGACATTGCAACATTACACCCTTCCCTCCCTGAAAGCCTAAAATACTTGGGACTCTTTCCTCGAGGCTTGTTCGTTCCTTCTTTAGTGCACACCATACGAACACCACATCTTTCACCACTGCTCTTATTCTTTCTTGAAGTTCTATATCTCCATTGAAACCCAATAGCCTTCGCATACGATTGCAAATACTGTACCATTTCTTCTAAACTACCAAAAGTCTGCCCATCATACGGTGGCTGTAACAAATTTCGATCGACACCATCCGCGGGCAAGGATGTCGGACCAGCAGCTTCTCCACCCGAGATATTTACATCCGAATTTGCGGCACCCCCAATTCTCAGACGAAGTATCTCATCCATGCCTAATCAACCACTAATACACTGTAAGGCATAATTTTTTTCTTAAAAAAAAACCGCAATGTATACTCAGCAAAATCCAGTTTTTTTTTTTTTTCATCAATGATATGTGAATAAAACAGAAAAAAAAAATGAAATAAATCCCTTCTTTCCGTATCTTTAAGCAAAATAACCACACGAAAAATCATTAACAGGTTGTTGGGAACACCATGATTTGGTCAGAAATGAATTCAATTCCAAAAGTTTTTCCAACTTTCGGTAAAAACAGCATTAGCATTAGCAAACGAGGAAGAATTCTGGGGAAGAAAAGGAGAGAAGAGAAGCTACCAGAGATTGAAGAGGCTTAAGAAGAGTCTTCTGTTACTTTCCTTGATTGTTTCTTTGCATGAAAGCTAACAGCTTTTAGCTTTGAGCCATGTGGGTTTTCGTTCTTCAATCCAAATATGACTTCCAAATTAATTGATTTGTTTTTGCTATGCAATAATTGCCTGAATTTTTGTCTCTGGTTTTCAAGCTTTCCTGTTTCTCAAGAAGAAACCCAGATGGATGCTTTGTGTTTTCAACACCTGCCTTCTCATCACTGGTTTTCTAGCTGGCGTGTCGTCTAGTTATTGAAGCGGACGACCTGCTCCATGGTTGTCAAAGTCGGCGCAATTAAGAGGTCAACTGTGATAGTTTGGTCACGTAACGGTACAGAATAATTTTTTAAAATGTTTTTTATTTTTAAAAAATATTAAAATAATTTTTAAATTTTAACTTTTTTAGGATTAATTAGATGAACCAGGTTTTACTAACTTTTTAAATTATTAAATAATATCTTTTCTTATTCAATTATTCAAATTAAAACTTAGACTAGATTCGATTTGTAGTCACAAGTTCTTCAAGCAGGTGGTGTTTAATAATTAAATATATTCCATTAATAAATCTGTTCCTAATCATTACTAGATAATCATTTCACGCCCAAATTTAACAACTCAAGAACATAACAACAGAATCCAGAAGGCTACTCAATAATCATTTCCGATCACCATATTACTTGCAAGTCTTGACAGCACTTTCAGCATCTGGTCCTGCATGGAACTACTGTATTGTCAAAACTGATGTGGTCACAACAGCACAGCAACTAATAATATTCCAACAAAAGATAAGAAGGCAAGAAGAACTACAAGGTTCTCAATTTACTAAATGTATTAGCTCTAAAAAGGGAACAAATCATTTGAACAAAACCCTTTTGGCATCCATCAAAGTCGCGTTAATGGTTGCATTTACTTTACTCATTTCGTTCCGCTTTTGGAAACAACTATACTCTGCCTTCTTGATGATTGCCTCGATATCCTTCAGGTCTTCCATTTTCTGCTTTCTCCTCTCAACACTCTCTGCAGCTGATGCTTTCTGAGAAAGAACTGATTCTTTCTTCTCGATTAGTTCTCGGATTTCAACTTCAAGTCTAGCTTCTTCACTCGTGAGCTCTAAAAGTTTTGATTCTTCAGCTTGTAATGCCAGTTTCACTTGGCTCAGCTTTGTTGGCAGATCAGGGTTTTGTTTGCAAAAACACTCTCGTTCAGCTTCGGCAGAGTTAATCGAAGACAAAAGAGATGGGATCCTATGCTTGAGACCAGTCAGTTGTTTCTTCAGATCTCCCAGAACGGGGGTCTCTAATGCATCACCTGAATGACGATAGATAGTGTCAACAGTTCTCTGCATGTTGTTCAATTGATTAGTCTCGAAAATGGACTCTATTGACATCTCCATATATTGTTTAAGCTTCTTTCTTTGCTGTTCAACGTTCACATATTCGCCATGGTTCTGTTGAGGAGTTGTGTCGCTTTCTCCAACCTCATCCTGCAAAAGAACAGCATAAGATTCTAAGAGTAAAGCAACGAGTTTCAGATCAGGGCTGCAGGGGACTATGAGTTCTTGATCATCTTTGACTACAAATGAATCAGGACATTCAAAATTCTCATCTGTTCGTCTTAGATCGCCATGGTGCTCTTACATTTATCAGGCAAGGATTGAAAGAAATAACAGATAGAATTCAATTTCAATAGTGTTCAGGAGCCAGATAATCTTGTTGAACAAATACAATACACAGTGAAATGTTTTCTAAGACGGAAATCTAAGGCTTTCTCAGCTAATACTCAATATACTTATATCTCAAACTGTTATTAAAAGCTTTTGCTGTTTCTTTTATTCATTTTTTTCAGGAAAAAGATGAAGAAGAAGAAGAAGAAGAAAGTACCTGATGATGCTTGGTGTTTACTAGATCTTCAGAGGAAGGATGCTCTTCTAGTGTCCTGTCATTCTGTCAAGACAAAGAAATTTCAAATTCAGCTTCCAAGTCACTACATCATAAACTTAAATGACCAGTTTGAAAGAAAAGTTCACTTCATCAGCAGAGGTAATCTGATGTCGCAACTTTGTCAAAGGCAGATCAACATCTTCTTCGTCTTCTTTTGATGATGATTCTTCTTCTTCATCTTCTACTTGTTTTCCTTGTCCTTCTGTATTCGAAGGCAGATCATCAGATGATGATGACAATGATTCTTCCTCTTCCTCTTCTTTCCCTACTTTTCCTACTCCTTGTGATGATTCCAAAATAGCTGAAACCATTTTTTCTCTACGTTTTGGAACTGTTCCACATAAATCATCAAATCAACACTGACAGCCAAGAAATAGAACTCTAAGATGTACTTTGAGAGAGGGGGAGCTGCAAGATACCTCTTTGCAACTTATGAGTACGTGCACGTCGTTTCTTACGTGTCTTCCTGGGACCATTTCCAAACTTCAAAACAAAATGTTTCCTAGCCTCAGAGAGATATGACGCAACATTTTCCCAGCACCATAACCACCAGGAATTGAAGGCATGGTCTGAAGATGGGAACCAATGAATCTGATGAACATGCGACATTGCGGATTTTCTGGTGAAATAGTCCTTCTCTGCATGCTTAAGAACATTAGGAGCCACAGTGTTCCTAGAATGCCAGGGTTGGTTGATAGTTTGGTAGAATGGGACAGGAACTGATTGAAGGTGTCCAAGTTGCCTGGCAAACTGGTTTGGGGAGTAAGGTTCAAGAAAAAATGACGGAGGGCTAAAATATGCTGGTAGATCCTGAGCAACAAGAACAGCTTTCCACGCATCCATTTCATCTCTAGTATGTTTCTGATGAAGCGTGAAAGCACGAAACCAGTCAGCACCAAATTCCCTATTAAGAAATGGGTTCCACTCCTCTCCTTGGCGTTTCCTTCTGCTGTCAGTCAAATAGATGAAACATTCCTCAAAAGTTTTCTCGCATTGCAACTGGCTGAAAATTATGTAATCCCCATACGAGTATATGCTCTTAAAGTGTCGTTGCCTTGCGCTTGGAAGTTGTGCAGCAACGCTCCTAGCTGCAATAGGTTTAAAATAAGCCTGCGCCCATAGCACCACTAGCCATAGAGGCCCACTCACATGTTCGCTGAAATCTAATCTGAGAATGTTGCCTAGGCAATTATAGGCAAGGCCAAGTAAGAAGGGGGCAAGCGCAATTGGACTCTTTGCATGAAAGATGGTTTCAGCCACGCATTGAAAGCCCTTCAAAACCATGACTGAGCGGTTGCAAACAAGAAACTTGCATATCCAGTACAAGTAGAAAGCCATTTCCTCTTGTTCTTTATCTCTAAGAGCCATAGATCTAGTCACAAAATTGCCATAACTTGATACACCAATCCCTTGATAACTGTTCCTCGCATCTGGCAGGTCAGTCCCTAATGTAGATAACTCAATGCCAACTGGGGAACAACTGGTGATTGCAACCACATCCTCCATTGTTATGCCCATCAGACCTTCAGGAAGGAGGAAAGCGTTGCAACTTTTGTCCCAAAAACACATGAGAGCAGACATGAGAGGACCATCAAAGGAAACGAGACGTGTTGACAGCATAATGGTTTCATAGATTCTGAGGTCTCGCCATTTCTGTCCATGTCTCTTTTCCAGCTTCTTTACCCAATTACAGTAGCTTTCATCTGGCATGTGCCATCCAACAATCGGGCTGGAATTTTTGCACCAGCTATGCCACGAAACCAAACTTGAGTGATTCTGTACCAAAATTTTAGATTTCTCAGAAGGGTAATATTTAGACAACCTTGCAGCCACAGGTTTGTTATCTTCTTCTACAGACGGTGAATTAAAAAATGGACCGAGCTTGTAACGCTGGCCCCAACCCGAATCCGAATCCAACCCCAATGAGGTTGCTGTATTATGTGATTCATAAGCTTGCTGAACCTCAAAATTCACAGCACCTGAAACCTCTGCCAACCCCTTGATTTCTTGGCAATCACCTACAAAGCTAGGCACAATACAAATCTTCTAAGTCTTTGTATTATTAACCATAATTCACTATGCACCTTTCTTCTTCCTACTGCAAGAAACAATCCGTAAATCAAATTATGCTTCACTTAGAGTCATTAACACCACAGAGTCATTAACACCATTCTCTTTTTGCGATTCAATCCAAATAAGCATTCAAATTACATGAAATCAAATCTAGTACAATAACAACATAATGTTGCCCGAACAAAAAATAGCCCACCCCATTTCTTGTATGATTCCAATTCTTATTTTTTTCAATAAAGAAAAAGAAATTCCCATTTCACTTCCAATTCTTAACTGAACAAAATGAACAGAAAATTAACATGAGAAATCAGTAATCTTTCTAACAATGCTGGTTATTATTAAAGAAAAGAGAAGGTTCTTGACCTGGAACAACGCAGGAAGGAAATCAGCTAGATGAAGAAGACAGACATAGATGCAGGCAAATGCAGTCCAGCATTAAAAGGCGCCTCTTACTGCAAAAGTAAAGTGTAGAAGTGAAGAAAGCAGAACTAGGGGAGAGTGAAGAGAGACGGAGGCAGGTTTTACAGACCCGTTTGAGGCGGTGAAAGAGTAACTTTGGAACTTGGAAGTAGATAAAGACTTGGACGCTTGGACCGAGCTGAGAATCTGAGATATCCTTGGACTTTGGCAATGGGGTGCATGTGCTTCGAATGGCTAGGCGTGAAACACAGCTTACATCAAAGGGCACCACGCAGCAAATGCCTGTTTATTCTTGTGTCGTAAAAGTTTTTAAAAAAAAATGAAATTTTTTTTAGTAGTTTCATATTATTTTTTTATATCTTAATATCAAAATTATTTTTAAAAAATAAAAATATATTTTTAAATAGAAAATATTCAGAAATAGAAGATGAAGTTTCACGAAGGCGGCTGTCTCCATACACACAAGATGCAAAGCTTTCAGTGCAAAAGACATCCCAGCAGGGAACAAACATCAATTTAAGTACCGTTTTCTTCGAACTTTCTACAGCTTTTTGCAGAAGTGAGGGGTCCTGCAATCTGTACTCGACAAACTGAATGAGGTTTTTTTATTTTAGCATGGTAAAATAATAATAATAATAATAACAAAGTAAAAAAAAAATTGATTTACGCAATTGTTGTATATAACTCTTTTAAATTTTCATATTATTCATCATAAAATTTAATAGAAAGAAAAAAAGAAAAAAATCTTGAATTTTTATCAAAACTCTAATAACCAATATAATAATATATAAAAAAATTAAAAATAATAATAAAATAAAACAAACGAGTTATCCAAAGATGTTAGGGCTCATTTATCTATAAAATATTCATTAATCCATTCTAATTATTATTAATCAACTGATTTTGATATTATTAAATTTATTTTATAGATATTTATTTATAGTACTCGGATTATTGTTATTAGAATTTTATTATATCTCTAGAATTTATTTTTTTTCTCTTCCTTCTATCTCCTCTCCTGTCGCTTATTAAGAACTCGTTTGGCTATGTGGTGGAGTTCATGTTTGCTGCAATCAAATTTTGCAAGTTGTTTAGTTAAGTAACAAATGCTTCTTACTGTACATGGATCTTGTGATTTACTGTGTTTAAAACACAAGAAAAAAGAAAGCAAGCTGGAGCTGCTTCCTGCACCTTTTATAGAAGAATCATGCTTCATTGTTCATTGAATAGTTTTTTTTAAAATAAATATAGTTAATTGATTTCACTTGTATTGTTCACGTAAATATAAAAAATAAATTTAAAAAATAAATTTAAAGTGAATTAAATTTACTTGTATTGTAATATCAATTTTATTCATGATAATATTTTACCTAATTTTGTTTTTCTTGTCAGATGAATTTTGTACGTAATAAAATTATAGATAGTTTAATGAAACAATAATTTTTTATATAAAGTATGATTTATTTCATAATATAATAAAAATAGTTAAATCTACAATATTTAAATTAAAAATCATTAATATTAATATATATTTTTTAAAATTATTTTTTAAACTTAATTTCAAAAACACTTTTAACCAAACACATTAAACTATTTTTTCAACTTTAATTTTAACTACAGTTTTAACAAAGTAACTTATTTTTTCAAACTAACCCCAACTAAAAATATTTTTGATAAAATATTTTTTTTCAAACCACAATCAAAATAGTTACCATAATATTAAACATACTCTAAATTTTATTTTTAAAATTTTTGCAAACTCTCTAAAATGTGTTATTTTATAATTAAAAAAAATTACTAAGCTAAAGCACCAAAAAAAAACTCCAAACTGAATTATCCTATTTGTAACTTCAAATGGAGAGGACTGCCCAGTACAGGCTTCAGCCTACTTTCCTTCCACGAACCATGAAATCTAGCACACCAAGTCAGTCTTTCTAGTCTCGATAACACTGAGAAAAAAGCTTTTCTGCAAGCAAGCTTTGGCCCACCGCCCACTGAAATATTTCCTCGAGTCCCAGCTGCTAACACTTCTATCAAGAACTCCACAAAGCAACAAAAACTTAATACAGACAAGTTTATTGTAAATATGATCATTGTCTCTGTTTTCTTCCCAGTAAAGCAAACAGATAACACCGCCATTAGGCTAAGCATGGAGCCAGCACCAACCATGACCCACTGTCACATCAGTTACTTCAGCCAAAGGCCAGTAAACCTACCAAGAATGAGAGTTCAGCCAAGGAACCCTGAAACCCAATATGCCTGACAAGTGCGAGGTTTCCAGGAGGCTAGTGTTTTTTTTCTAAGAAAAGGGTCTAGGTTGATAGATTATCAAGTTAAAATCAATTTTTGTAATCAAGATAGCATTATTTTCTTAGAAAAATCTTTATTGTTAACTCAAAGTTTGGACTAAATTAACATAAGTAAAGAAAAAACCGAATCAACTAGATTTTATTTTTTTAATTTAATTTAAAACTTAATTGGAATCAGGTTTGACTGCTACTATTTCAAGGAATCAAGGCTCCAAGAACCTCCGCTGATTTAGACTGGATAGAAAAAGACCTGACATCAAGAAAAGAAACCAGAAAGCTTCGTTGGGGAAACTCTGTTTCATCAACAAGTCAACAATAGAAACCAATCGGTCAACGGCATTGCTGCTGAGATAACTATCCTTTTCATACAATTGAATGGATACTGTCTCGATTTTTAATTCACCCACAAAATCTCTATAATATAATTTTATAAAAATTAATGAGTTTTTCTTTCCATTGCATTACAAGAAGAAGATTCCAGATATATTTTTTTAATAATAGAATATGAAATGTAATTTTTGGGGAAGGAAAGGACAAATTTGCCGCATACTATCATACATGTTCCAATTGGGTCCCTCAACTATCAATTGTTCCAGTTGAGTCCTACATTTATTTGGATTTTGATCACTCTCAACGCTGATCTATTAAGGTTGCTCTTGTAGCCAATTGGCTAAAACTTTTGCTTGTATGTACATATTTGTGCATAATTTGGTGACGATAAGCGATGCATTTGTAAGTTAATTTGCATCAAGCTCTATCGTCCAATGCATGAACCTTTAGAGAGACAAAAATTTTATGAGCCCATATATTTTATTAAAATTTGGTTAATAATGATGTTGGTCTAAATTTATTATAAAGTCAATCCCTCAACTAATATTGTTTTTATTTTTTTTATAGTCTCTTGATAATTTTTATACAAAAATGATTGATTCATGAAGTTGTGCTGACCTTGAACTCTCTTAGCCAATATAAGATATTGATATCATTATAGATTTGTTGTTGCATTTTTAAAAAAAAAAATAATTAATTTTTTTAATATTTTGAAATCATTTTAATGAGCTGATATAAAAAATAATTTTTAAAAAATAAAAAAATTATTTTATTATATTTATAAATAAAAAATATTTTAAAAAACAATCATATTTATATTTTTAAATAAGGTTTTAACACTTTTAAAATAGTTTTTAGTTGAGATGTTTGGGTTGATAGACGACATGAAGTGAATGATGCTTGCCTAAATCCGTTACATAACTAACATCTGAAGAGCTATTGTCTTCCTTTCGGGCTTATAATCTCCCAATGAATTTGTTCTTAAAATTTAAATAGATATCATGGGAGACTCAATTGAGATAATCTGTAGTTTTGGGGTCACTTCTATCCTTTTTTTTTTCTTTTCATTCAATGAACATATCTCCACCAGATCAAGGTGATGTTTGATTATAGGCTAGGCTGACGACGCTAGGAAAAAACAACAATGGCTACACATAAGAGAATTTAACCTCTAATATCCGAGTCTCTATTTAAATCACTCTTGGTATTCATTTTATGCATGCAATACTTCGAGACTGTACTTCTCCATGGCTAACACAATTTTCATTGTTGGGGTACTAGGTAATGACCCCTGGATTTCTCTGCATAGAATGGTGAAAGGATCTTCTATCTATTTCTGGCATGTACAGGGATATCTTCTGGATTCATGCTAAGTACTTAAATTATATATTTGCAGGCAACATCATTTCAAGTCTGGCCTACCTTTCTCCCTTGTAAGTAAGCAAATCAAGATTGTTTTGTAAATTTGTGGTGCCTGACAGTAAAATATTGAGATGTAATATTTCCCAGGAGAACTTTTTGGAGAATTGTAAAGAAGAGATCGACAGAGGATTTTTCAAGCATTCCTTATATCTGCACATTAATGAATGCTACCCTGTGGATTTACTATGGAATCACCAAGCCTGATAGCTTCCTCATCGCCACCATCAATGGTTTTGGTGCCGTAACTCAGATTGTTTACATTCTGATATTTCTGGTGTTCACATCTCCAAGAATGAGAGTGAGTTTTGTTTTGTTTCATTTTAACGAATGAACACACGCATGTTTTTGTCGTTCAAAAACCATCTTTTTATAGCGTTTGATTACGGTTTCGACTCATAAAAAAGCAAAGATAGTTGGGATAGATGAAAAGGGTCTCTCTGTATTTTCTATTTAGAATAACAAAAATTCACTCCAAAATTATCTCATAAACATTTATTTTTATCTCTCCGTCTCAAACAAAACAAGTTTTCATCCTCTCTGTATTGTGACAATAACTAAACACAATTTTTATGTTCTCTTGATCCTATGATGTATCTATATGTTGTTCCCAATTAGGCCAAGACCGCCTTGCTAGTCGGACTTCTGGATGTGGGATTTGTTGCAGCAGCAATCTCGTTCACCCATTTTATGTTTCAAGGAGATGTAAGAATCGATGTTGTTGGCTTCATCTGCGATTGCTCCGGTATGCTTGTTTATGCTTCGCCTCTTGCGGCTATGGTAAGAAAATTAGAAAAATTAACTATACCAAGTTCCATACATTTGTACTCGGTGACTACAATATTCTAACTGCTACAGGTTAGAAATTTGTACGGTTCCCAAACAGTAACTGTTAGATACTTACAATATAGGAAAGAGAAGTATTCTCGTATATATTTTTTTTTTGTATGTTGCAAGTATTTAGTAGTTACAATAACAACTAATCTGCTTTTGGTCCAGAACAAAAACTGTTTTCAGGTATTCAGTGTCTAAGAATGCTTGGTTTTCTTGGAATGTACTAAAGCAGAAAACAGTCATAACAACAAAGAGTGTAGAATTCATGCCATTCCTTCTCTCATTTTCCATTCTACTAAATGGAGGCTTCTGGACTCTCTATGCACTGCTTGCAAAAGACATTCTTGTTGGAGTAAGCTCAATTCTTCTCATCACTATTTGTTAACGTTTCCAAGCATTGAACATCCATTGACTATTAGAAAAGGGACTGATTCTGTGTGTGTATAGATACCAAATGGGATTGGATTACTTCTTGGGATAGCCCAGTTGATTCTATATGGGATATATCACAGATACAAGCCACTGAAGGAAGCATCAGATAATTTGGAGGATGGATTGCAAAATGAGTCCCTTATCCCTACTTGCGACTTTGTTTCATAAAAAAGGTTTTGAAACTTTTTGTGCCCACCACACTATTTATGCTATGAAATGCAGCATAATAGATTACTCTGTAATGAAATACTGTATATTGCTATATATAAGATTATTCTGTTAAAAATAGGATTTGGCTCGGGTAGCTTGGGCGAAGATTGGCCCTCGAGAGTGAAGGCAAAAGAGAGCTAGACTGCAAAACACGTCTATTAAGCAAGGAAGGAAATCAACCTTAATGATCCGATGGTGCTGGGTAGAAGGTTCATCGCCCAACGGATAAAAATTACTCTAGAAGTATAGACTAATCTTCCCCGAGAGCTGTAATATATTCCAAGGGTTAATTTTATATGAATTCCACTGCAAATCTTCTAAAAAAGACAATACTTTTTCAAAAGTCACACTAAAAGACAACTGCCACCTAAGCTATGCCTTTAACTGCCATTCACATGGTCTTCTTCCCATAAACAACCCCTCTTTCAGACAACACAAAACAACCAGCCAGGAACTCCAAGGATAGATGGCTTCATCATACACAACTCTTTGCCTCATTCTCATACTCTCACAGTCTTTACCATCATCATCTTCATCCCAAGAAACAAGTTTTCTTGATCAAAAACCAACAGCCTATGAAATATTGGGAGATTACAACTTCCCTAAAGGACTGCTTCCTAAAGGAGTTGTCGGCTATTCTCTTGACACCACAACAGGTAGATTCTCTGCTTTCTTGAATGGTTCTTGCAGTTTTTCTCTTGAAGGATCATACCAGTTAAGGTACAAGTCAAGCGTCAATGGTTATATATCAAAAGGGAGACTCTCAAGGTTGGAAGGTGTGAGTGTGAAGGTGTTTTTTATGTGGGTTGATATTGTTGAGGTTTTAAGAAACGGTGATGATCTTGAATTCTCTGTTGGGATTGCTGGTGCTGGTTTTCCTATTGATAATTTTGAAGAGTGTCCTCAATGCGGTTGTGGTTTGAATTGTGGTGGTGCTAAAAAGAAAGTTAGCAAGATTAGATCAAACCTATTTGTATCTTCTTCTTAGAAAGATCTGTATATTTCAATCATTGAATTGTTCTATTGTGTTTTTTATACTCTCATTTAATTGGGATTTAATGAACTGGGTTGTAATTATTTTCTTAATTTGTCTACAAATTCTCTCTTTTGTGTTCTCTATCGCAGGATTATGCCCTTTATTGCAGCCCACTTTGGTATTAAAGCCCATGTTTGTGTGATTAGAAACAGATCGGTGTAGAAACAATTGTGAGATTTTTATTTCGTTTAAGGAATTCATTGAATTTGTGCCTTCATCTCAATGAAACTTTAGTTTTGAAATGAGGCTGGTGTCATTGGATCTGCAATGAGGATGTTTAACCCTGTACTCAACCCGGAATAGCTGGGTTTTTTTTGTGATAATATGGAATTTGATGATAACTGCAGAGTAAAAATTCACAGAATGTAGTCATTGACGAGTTTTTCTTAACCCTTGAGAATTGGGGATACCAATGTGCTTGTTTTATTTGTTAGTTATTGTTCAAATCAGACCTAGTTGTTTCCATAAATCGTCCTCCGAGCTGTCATTTTTTAAGTTAGAAAACAGGAATTAATTGGCCGATTCAAGGAGCATGGAACAAAAAGGAGTGGCGTGCTTGAATTGGAATAATAACATTATTTGGCTGGCATTGACTGATAATACCTGTGCTTATGATGTTGTAATAATTCTAGTCCTGATTTGTATGATCAGATGATTGCCTTTACTGTTTTTCATTGCCAGTGTTGTTGATGGAATGGTTTTTCCTTCATTTTCTTTGTAAGTGATTGTGAAGAGATTGAGTGGGAAGTTATTGAAGTGTTTTAATGGTGTTAATTTGAATCTGCTACTGAATTGTGAGTGTCAGTTTACATGCGCATCTGTGCATGCATATCTATGCCATTGTCAAGGCCGGGACAGATTATGTATAGGGTCGGTTCCGAATGAGGATTTGCCTTCTCTTTGCTTTCTGTTAAAAAATGTAGCTTTCCATTTCTTTTGTGCTAAACCAGAACAGAACCTGAG
This sequence comes from Populus ilicifolia, assembly GCA_015708895.1. NCBI lineage: Eukaryota > Viridiplantae > Streptophyta > Magnoliopsida > Malpighiales > Salicaceae > Populus > Populus ilicifolia. Next base: position 675,401 of record SRLM01000489.1, on the reverse strand, counting down.
ATACGCCATTGTCAGAATGGATAAGCCAATGATAGTCTTTGATTTGCTCAGAAAGAATTTGAGAAGTTCCTCTTTCTTCTGTCCGCCAATGGCTGTTTTGTGCGAGTATAGTTAGGTTCTCTTCCTGCCTTTGCCTGCTTGCTTTTGATGCAGTCTGATCCAGGAAACACTGCTTTTACAAAGATTCAGGGTTATAAAATATGGTATTAGCATTGTGTCATCGTCGCTCGTTCAACTGTCCCTCAGAGACATGATCGAGAAGTACCACGCATCCCCCGGTTAAGCCGGCAACTCCTCATAGTCGAAGTTGTGCATTCTTGTTTGCTCTCTTTTTCTGTAGCTTTTGGATATAGGTCTGTGATGGTCAATAGATACTCGCTACTTTTATAACTGGAGTGTGTTCTTGCCTGACAATATAGCAAAACTAGTTTATGCTGCTAGAACATTGTAATCCATGCAATTTCTTCATATCTGCATGTAAGCAAAATACATGTTGCTCTATGGCATTGAACATTCGGTTTGGATTGCTTGATTGAAAATTCTTATTTCGTTGTAAACCAAATCTTATATTCAGATTGTCTCGGAATCGAGTACTCCAAATTAACTGCAACTGAAAAGCCCTTGTCTAAATTTTCTTGGTGCACAGTGGCAATCCTCCTTGCTCTATAGATTACAATCGTCTTCATGCGCCCACCTGCCAATCCTCCTTTCTTTCCCCATTTAAACCAAAAGCTTTTGAATTGTGCGGATTCTATAAAAAAGTTGAATGTCTACCATGGTGAATTGCAGTATATGGCCAGGTGAAGAAATGACATCTTATGATGTTCGATATCATCATTTGAAATCACAATTTGTGCTTCCTTTCATAATCCCCGAAATTTTACTTCAGTGAAGTGCAATCTTGTTGTCCATTGTAGAGAGAGACTGATAATATGGCTGTGCTAGTTGAGTCCGTTCACAGTAGAGAGGAAAGTCTCACAATTAAGCTTAATGGTCCTTACTGCATTTTGCCTGTTAATCATCCATCTCTGTGGCTGTGCCAAACTGTATTTTGTTATCAGAAGAGTTTTGATGAGTTGAGAGATCATCAGAAGCTTCTATGTTTGTCACAGTTCATTTTAAAAATTGATGAAATCTGAGGGTTATATTTCAGTCCTTGTGTTCATGTTTGCACACAGTCACACACAACAGAAAAGAATAATATGGCATTGATGGTTGTTGCTGAGGCTGAAAATCACTGGAAATGTCCCTGGTTTTCCATGGTAGAAAACACACATTGTAAAGGAAATCACTTTGTTGATTACTTGTCTAAAAAGAGGTGTGCAGTCAACATCCACTCCCGATTTCAGACCATGCTTTTTGCTGAGTTCATAAATGTACAAATTCCAAGAGTTTCAGTTCACATGACCTTTTCCATTTGATTGGTTTGGTTTTAGAAAAGATCACGAGAATCGATGCTTCATGCATGGCCAAACTGCATTGGCCGTCGAAAGCTAACCTAGAAATACCTCAAATCATAGAACAATAAAAATAAAAAAAATCTGATATTGGATATTACTGTTAGACTTGTGATTTCATTGATAGTAGGGAAATTTATAAGATCAGTAATCAATTCACTGCACCAAGAAGGGCGACCCTTCAATACTGTAGATCATAGATGTGTCCCAACCTTTTATCATCTGATGTGGGGCTACCATTGTGGGTACACAGTCATGTTTACACCAAACAAGCAAGCATTTGACTAATCAGGATTATTTGATAATGTAATAATAATTGTTTTTTAAAATATTTTTATTTGAAAATATATTTTTTATTATTTTTAAATATATTTTTTTATATAAAGCATGAAAACAGTCTAAAAATATAAAAAAAATATTTTTGAAATACAATAACAACCGAGTTACAGGAATTATTCATGATTTTGATAGGATGAAATAATAAAAATAGGGGGTGTTCTTACAGGGTGTAAAATAATATCTTTTGACACCGAACGTCATCGAAAGAGCATAAAATTTGTCTTCGCATCTGGGTCTTGTGTTCACACAGAGTAAATGCTTTTGGTCTGTTTTATGCTCTTACAGTTTCATCACTTTAATAATGGCTTCTGGGAGACTGGCTTCAAGTTTTGACTTCATAGCCATTCAAGTGAAGGCTATATTGCTTTCCTTTTTCTTCTGCGTACGAGATTTGAGTTTGAAATACAAGGCCTCATCGTAATTATGGAAAAGACTTCTTCCCATGCAAAATTCTGGAGCACACAGAGAATTTTATTTCCAGTTAATTTTTTCTTTCATAGCAAAAATATGACACTCAGCTCAAGGCATAAGTCGCTTGTTGATCGGGTTGATGTATTATAGTGAATTAAAATGACATAATTTTTAGTAATTATTTTTAAAAAAAAAAAGATTTTGAGTTCACTCAAACCAATGAACTCAAAACAGGTCGATTTTGATTTTATTTTTTTTATAACCCAACCCAGATCAGGAGCACTTCAGCTAGCTCTCAGGGTGACTCGTCTAGCCAATGAAGTTTTAGTAACAGTGTTTGGAAGAATGATTTATTTGAAAATCTAACATTTTGTAAAAGAAAAAAAACAGAGAGATAAATACCCCTTCCTCCTCTTCTTGAGATTAAAAAGAAGAAGGAAATGAAACCCTAAATTCATTTCTCAGGATTAATCACTGGAGAAGGGTTTGATCATGGCATCTTAATTTCTGGAATGGTGATGGAATTTGGAAAATTAATAGTGTCAGGAGAGAAGATAAAAATTATATAAAAAAAAATGTTTACTTTTCAAAATATTTTTAAGTTAAAAACGTAATATTTTTTAAAAAAATATTTATATTATTACATCAAATCAAAACAATATAGTAATACTAAAAAAATTAATTTGAAAAAAAATTAAAATTCTATATAATAATGACACAGTAAATGTCAAAGTAATATACTGATAAAAAAAAAAAAAGTCTTCGTGCCAATTTCTTCTTGGATTATAACCTCAAAACATAGGTAGTTAAGGTTGATTTCTTCACGAGATGCACTGGGTAGTATATCTCGCGCATCGTGTAACGCACTTGTACCGCACCGCACTGCACCGCTCGTTTTTAGCACTAATAATTGGTTTCTCGTGTGATCTAATACATGGATTTGCCAGTTTTTTATTTGATATATTGATTGAAATCGTTTATATAAGAGAAAATGCATTATTTTTTTATTTAGATAATATGAATTAAAATTAAAAAATATGCATATGAAAAATTAATACACGATAAACTTAAATCATTCTATAAATTTTTCACTTGTATTTTTCTTAACTCAAATAAATTTTTTATCAATAATTAGATCTAAAATAATTAATATTCTTTTAATAACGTGACATGTTGTCTTCTTTAACATAAAAAATAACTCAATGAAATGCTCATTTATATATATATATATATATAAAGCTCACCATTAACATGAATCAATTTAGTTTCCGATCCATTGTAAGTCATAGATGTGATATACCATGTAACTTTTCAACATAAAAATCTGCCAATGAATTGTATCTTTAACCTTTTATACCTCGATGATTAACATAGAATATTGACAATAACTCAAGCGAATTAATCTTCCCAGATTTTATATGATAATCCTGTCATTCTAACCCTTTTTGCCCTAACTTTGTTCTTGATCAATAAAAAATCCTTAACAAATACTTTCCCATATATTTATATTTTATAAATTCAATAATTTTATCTTTGCCTATAAAATACAAATGCCTTGACTCTCTTATCAATCATTATTTCAAAAAAAATTTCAATAATAAAGATATCTTGGTTCTAATTTTTTTTAATACCAATACTTAGTTGTTTTCATCAAATCTTTAAATAAATATTCCATATATATATATATTATCTTAAAAATTTAAGTACAATTTAGTTTTTATGGTCATAATTTAAAAAAAATTATAAATTATCATTTTTTTAATCCCAAATACGTACTACAATTTAAATTGAAAAGTAATTTTAAACACTGAAAATTAAAAAAAATTATAATTATAATAATATCTTTAATTACATTGCTTTATAGTGTCAAATAATAACCTTATTTATTTTTATATTTCAAAAATATTTTTTAAAAAATAAATATTTTTATTTTTTCAACTTATTTTTTTATATTTTTAAATGATAATATATTAATATCAAAAATAATTTTAAAAAAATAAAAATATATATTATTTTAATATATTTGTAAATAAAAAATATTCACGTCAAGCGAAGCATCCAAATAACCTTCGAAAAAGTTAGGAAAACCATGACACTATTTAGACACCCTCTTGGAACAGAAAGATCACAACACGAGATCAAGAAAAACAGACATCAGAAAAGAAAACAGGAGTGGCACCAAAATATCTCAGTGTAAGAAAGTGTAAGTGTGTGGGAGAGTGGTAGGCCAATCTCTCAATCAAGAGACAGCATTTCACGTATCAACTGGCTTTTCAAAGTACGCGGTTTTTGTCCTCTGATGAAATCTCTCTCTCTCTCTCTCTAACCTTTGAAGGTTTCAACCTTCCTTATCGAGTTATTGTGAATCTTCTTGGCAGTTGGCATTGGAAAAAAAAAAAAGCTTTTTTCTTCTTTAGATTTACAACCCATATCCATCACTATTCGATTCTCTCTTGATCTAATATTTTCTCACCTCTCTCTCCTTTTTTAACCTTCTTCACTCCTTAATTTATTTGCTTCTAAAGATAAGAGAGAGAAAGATTGAATCTTTCTTTCTTTTTTTATTTCTCTCTCTCGTAGCACACCAACCCTTTATCTGTTTTTGTATAAATTCTTCATTTGGATCCTTTATTTCACTGCTTCAGCACCAAAATCCATCTGGGGTCTTTTATCTTCTTGTCTAAGAACTTAAATTTTGATTCTTTATAAGAAATAAAGGATTGGATTTTGGAAGAAGAAGATGATGATGATGACGATGGAAGGTATGATGGATAAGGCAGTATTGGATGATATAATAAGGAGGTTATTAGAAGGGAAAGGAGGAAAGCAAGTGCAGCTATCTGAAGGAGAGATCCGTCAATTATGTGTTAATGCTCGCCAAATCTTCCTTTCTCAGCCTATTCTCCTCGAGATTAAAGCTCCCATTCGCATCTGTGGTTGGCACTCTCTCTTCTCCTCTCTTTATAATGATAAATTGACTTCAATCCTGTTTGATGCTGTGTGTTTATGTTTTTCATGCTATGTGATTGCGTGAAATTGTTGGAGAAGACTGTTTTGAATGATTTTAAGCAAAAGGGATTAATTTTCTGCTTATCTACAGACATGGATCACTTGATAAATTAATTATGGCTTGATTTGATTGGTTGATCTTGTCTTAATTGTATTTCAATTGTTGAAGGATTTGTAATGCTTGATGTGAAAGGATTGGTTTTTAACTCTATTTAATGGATTTGTGGTGGAGGACATCTATGTCGCTGTAAGTCACGTGTTTCTTCGGGGAGAGACATAAGGCAAAAGCTCAGTTCCATCCTCTTGTTTATTACCATCAAATCCAACATTGATTGGCTGAAGCATGGCCTATTTGGTAGCTGTACTTCCTTTGAATAGGAGAATCTGTTCTTCATGACTACCAAATTATAAAAAAATGATAAAACTTCCAACATTCTGAATGGTTGTTGAGCTTTGGTTAGATCAAATTGGTTTCTTGCTCATTTGGTTGATTCGTGTCTTTATTTTGCAATAACCCGCGCACAGGTCCGGAGAAAGAAAAAAACAGAAATAGCAGGGCCTTAGAATCAGAATTAGGTAGGAGCAGTCTCATAAATTTGTAAGGACATGTACTGTGGGAGAAAGTTATCAAGTTCTTCACTTGTTTCCTATAAACTATGTGAAACTCACGGTAGCACTTTGGTTGTTGAATATTTTTTAAAATACCTCTCCTCTGGCAAGGATCTTTCTGCTTATTTGCACAAGCCAACTGGAACAAATTATACTTTACATTGCAGCAAAGTACTGTAGTCATTGTTTGCCTCCTCTTTCGCCCCTTGCATATCTAATTGTTGTCTTTTTACAGGTGACATACATGGGCAATATCAAGACCTCCTGAGGCTGTTTGAATATGGTGGCTACCCTCCTTCAGCAAACTATCTCTTTCTTGGGGATTATGTTGATAGAGGGAGGCAAAGTTTGGAGACTATATGCCTGCTTCTGGCCTACAAAATCAGATATCCTGACAAAATTTACCTCTTGAGAGGTAACCATGAGGATGCGAAGATCAACAGGATATATGGGTTTTATGATGAGTGTAAACGGAGATTTAATGTTAGGCTATGGAAAATATTTACTGACTGCTTCAATTGTTTGCCTGTTGCCGCACTGATTGATGAGAAGATACTTTGCATGCACGGAGGCCTCTCTCCAGAGTTGGAACATTTGGATCAGATAAAGGAAATTCAAAGACCTACCGAAATCCCTGATGGTGGCCTCCTTTGTGATCTGCTTTGGTCCGATCCTGATGCTAGTGTTGAGGGCTGGGCTGATAGTGATCGAGGTGTTTCATGTACCTTTGGACCTGATAGAGTTGCTGAGTTTTTGAATAAAAATGACTTGGATCTCATTTGCCGAGGTCATCAGGTGAACCAACTCTGTTTAAGAAAGCTTAATACCCATTAAAAATTGCAAAGTGAACAAGCAGCTTTTATCAGCTACCATGCTCTTTCTCCTTGCATATAGCCAAGTTGAAGCCTTGTAAATGTGTTGGGTCATGATTTAGGGTATTGTAAAAAGCTTTTGCCTCGGTTTAACTATTTTATCTAGAGATGGTGAAAATGTGCAAAACTATCATGATAATCTGAAACTCACCAAAATATATAAACTGATACTCTTATGTAGTTAGCATCCTTTTCTGTAATATTGGCCCAGAACTTCTGCATTGATAACAGATGAAGATTTTTCTTCTATGTTCCAGGTGGTGGAGGATGGATATGAGTTTTTTTCCAAACGAAGGTTAGTAACAATATTCTCAGCTCCAAACTATGGTGGGGAGTTTGACAATGCAGGCGCTCTCCTAAGTGTTGATGAATCTTTAGTGTGTTCCTTTGAGGTATTAAAGCCAATTCTACCAGCAAGCAGTTCAAAGTTGACCCTTAAGAAGGTATGTTCATGTTATAATTGATATTTTTTTCTCCCTTGTCTTTATCTGTGCTTCCACGTTTGGAAGTTGAAACACTCTGATCTCCTTTCCTTATCTACATCCAAACAGCCTCCTAGAGCTGGAAAGATCTAGTATGGGAAAAGGGCGTTCAGGGATCTCTTCCTGTTTCAAATTGGAGATTGACCTAACTCAGTTCGAGCAGTGATTTGAATATCTATCACAATGTGGGTTTATCATCAGAAAGAATCCTTTTTGTCTTGTTAAAATGTTACCCAATTCAATTTGCAATGCTGCAAATTGTTACGAAAATCTGCAAAAACAGCAGCTCATGCTATGTTATGTGCAGGAACACAAGTTCTTATGTCAGATGCTCTTTGAGAACTTCCTGGTCAATCAGTATATATGCTGTTTGTAAGGAGTGACTAGAATAGGTCTGATTTTTGTTGAGATGTTTGTGCAAGTTTAATCTTGTGTTTTGCTTAGGGAGACCCCATGTCCATCTAATGGCAATCAAAATAGGTCCATTTCTGGCAACTTGACTGTACCACAAATGGCCCTGTTAGCAACCGAAACATCCTCTGCTCCTGGTTCATTCTATCTCCCTTAAAAATATCTTGTTCCATATCCGAATGTTTGTTTTTATGGCGCAGTATGATTGTGCTCTATATTCTACTTCATTAAATTGTCTAGTTAATCAACACGAAGTATAATTTTAATAGGCCATATAAAAACTCTCGTTATAATAAAAACAAACTATAATTTATTGTTTTTTTTACTTTAATTTTTGAAATCGTAACTATTAAAGTTTTTATATGGTCAAACTCGTTAATAATTTATAGTGATTGGATTTGTGATGACAAGTTGCTTCAAGAGGTTCATGCAGATTCCTGTAGCTGCTGGGCAACCTAGCCTGTACAGTTACCTGAGAACAAATTCTACACATTTAACTTCGGCAAAATCATGAATTGTTGTTATCTCGAAAGCTAATGATTATGCTCTAGATGTTCTAGCAAGTGGTGGATTGTCTATATGGGTATTCTCATCACTTCCATGTGTCTGTTAGCTATGCGCCTCAACCAATCCTGTATCTCTCTCAAGTTTTCTGCATTAGAATATGGAAGGGTCGCAACAAAAACTAAGAGCGTGTTTATTCTGAAAGAATTTGTTTTTGAAAAAAAAGATATTTTTTTATTTTAAATTAATTTTTTTAATGTTTTCAATTGTTTGAATGTACTAATATCAAAATTAAATTTTAAAAAATAAAAAAATATTTCAATTAATTTTCAAGTGAAAAAATTTTAAAAAATAACCATTACTGTAATACTAAATAAACTCTTAAAACCTCATCATATCAGCCAAGTTATCAGCTACCTGAACAAATTAACTTAAATTGATATTGTTTTTAAGATTTTACTCTTAAATTAAAGCATAGGTCATAATTTAACCCGGTTAGATCGATCTTAGTCATGGTTTAATTAGCTAGATCTAACAGGATAAAATTTTACCTAATTTGGTTACTGATCTGTCAGGGGGCCTGATATGCTTACAGTGCATAACATAACGAAGGACATATTGGCGTGTTCATATTTCATGACCCTATTGTCTTCCGCCTCCTAAATCTTGGAAGCAATTCATAAACTCTTTGGAAGGATATGAAAGGGACTTATTTATCTCATAGGAGGAAAATCTTCTGTTACAAAGCACCATCATGCATTGACAACCTGTTCTTGGAAAACAGCGTGATAGATGTAACCCTAGTTTCTCTTTCCCACCACAATCATCGGAGCTTGACAAATATACACTAGTCAATCTTGAGATTGCGTGCTGTTGATGATAGCTTCCAGCTAGATATCGAGGCAGCTTGTTCCAGACTGGAGCTGCAAAACGAGTGGTTGCATGTTTATGATAAGAAATATCTTTATCTGAATCGTTTTTTATTAGCAACTGAACTGGTCAAGAACATCCAGTTATCTTCGTGCCTCCAATTTCTTTGCAAGGACTTGAAAAGAAAGAGAGAGCGGGAAAAATCAGGAAATAGTATTTTGCTTTAATAGCTTTTAATAATAAGAAAAACTATAGAGTCGTGTATGCTTCTCTTTTTTTATCTTTTAACTAGGAAGAAAAGAAGGGAACAAGTGATTCAAATCATAACACTAGTTCTCCACCAGCATCACTCACCTGTAAATTGAAAACATCATCAAGCTCATGTTCAACTACGTTTCATCTTCGATTTCCTTTCCTGTTTACTAAACTATCAGGAGAATTCTGGCTCATCTTGCCATCCAGTCTCCTTGCTGCTCTCTGAATAGCTGCAAGCTTTTGGCGCTGACCATGGCTCTTCCTTTTGCTGCAAAAAGCAATTACTTCTATTTCATTCATCATTAATGCTAATATAATGAAATTGAACGATCAACTTCACACCCCACTACTAGACAAAAAAGGATAGCATGGATGATTTGTGAAGGAAAATCAGTTAAACATAATGGTATCCGAGTGTGTTTGATGTCTCCCACGTGCTGTTTCGCAATGAGTTTGAAGAAGGGGAAGTAGAAGGAATCAAGTATTTACTGAAATGTGCTAGACATCTGCAACAAACGGCAGCACATTTCACCAAACTTCTAAAAAGAAAAAAATATCTACTGCTAAATGCCAAAGATGTCACTCCATTTTTCCCAGTTGGATGGTAAGTAGCATTCTAATTTTTAATGAGAATGCTTATAAAATGCAGCCTATTGTCCTTGTGGTTCCTATGGGGATTTTATCCGTTTTGAAAGCAGGAATCCTTTATTTAGTGTAACTACTTGAGCTGGATAAAAGGGGATATCATGGACATTATCTTTAGAGTGATCCTCATTTTCTAAGGAGCTAAATGAAGGTTGAAAGCCGAGAAGCTAAATATGAAATCTTGAAGAAATAAGAAAGTAAAGAATAGATTGGTCTAACCTCATGAACAAGAGGCCTGCAGTAAGAACTAACCCTCCTACTGCCCAAGATATTTTTTCACTGAACGGCATTTCCTGCACCCACTGCTGGAAATCTCCCAAGACCCTTAAATTCTCATCTTTCTGGGGAAACTCAGATCGCGCAGACCTCCATGAATCAGCAATAGAATCAAGACTTGCTCTACCACCATAGCAAGGTGCTTCTTCTGCACCAACATATGCATCATCGGTCAACTTAATAGCGAAACCTGCAGCATGGCAGAGCTCTGTGCCATTGGAGACCCATTCAGCTGCTTGTCCACAAACGAAGTCATTTACTCCACATGGGGCTATGACCTGATAGATGAAATACAATCAGGAAATAGATTTTGTAAGGCATTCTGATGGATGACATAATAGATCCTCGATCAGTTTTGATATTTTAACAACTGACAGTAGTCTACCAGGAAAACATAAAGGAAAATGCATACCAATTTAATTTCTTTAAGCCCATTGGGGAAATGTTAGTTCATGAACTCATTAACTGAGCTAAGGAGCTCTCAGACCTTAAGCAAGCAATAAGCATTGAAGTCATTAAATGCAATTCTCATTTCAAACAGATGTCAATGCCATAAGCTAATCTAATCTTGAAAAGGAGATAAGAGGTGAAATCTTGCACCAGATAACTCAAAAGGTCTTTTGATGAATCAGCTAGTCTAGAAGTCAGTAGCTTTTCTCTTACCCGTTTATTTGCATCCATAGAGAAGTAAGCATTGGCACACGCTTGATAGACTCTGTCACAAAACGAGGCACATATAAGAGGAGGTCCAGGCTGAACACCAATTTGGGGATCACAAATTGAACATTCCAACAATTCCCATAATTGCAAGCACTCCTGGCTGGCTTCTCCTGTTGAAGCCAGCCTCCTAACAGACAGCAAAGCAGGATATGTCTGAGCCACATCACAGCATGTCTTTTTCCGAAACACCCTGCAGAGGGTCAAATCTTTTGCACCTTTGCTTACCTTCTTCGGCGGTTTCCCTTCCGATGTATATGGTGGAAAGCGGCCGCCTTTAGAAATACATACTCCAGCATTTTTTCCTGCATTAACAAATTGAACCCTTGCATCGATCAGAATTTGCAATTGGAATCTGATCCTTTGAGCTCAGGATCGTTCTCAAACAGAAATGAGATAAATTAATTGAATTTTAGCTTTCCAGAAAAAACACTGAGCTTTTTTAACTTACCAAAATTCAATCAGAATTAATTGGAATCTGATCCTTTGAGCTCAGGATCGTTCTCAAACAGAAATGAGATAAATTAATTGAATTTTAGCTTTCCAGAAACAAACACTGAGCTTTTTTAACTTACTAAAATTCAATTCTTACACACCAGCAAATTCCAAACAGGCTTTAATGGACACATAAATAACATGTTCTCAGTTTTCAAAGAGAAACTACCTCTCTACTCCCCCAAAAAACATGTAAATTCTCGGACAAAGACCATGTTCCAGTACCAAATCCATAAAAACACCCACAAATATTTGGACAAAGAACATGTTTCAATCACCAAGTTAATATCCTTAAAGTTGAAGGGATTAACTTGCAATAACTTAAACAAGATTTTTTCCATAATTCAAGCACCCCAGTTCATCGTTATCTCAACCAATTGCCATCCATTATTTAACAAAACAAGTCTCAAACTTTTCAAGTGTCCTACAAAAAAAAAAGTCTAAAGAACCTAATTAAACTGTATGGCTTCAAATACAGTGATTCCCTTCATCAAAACAAAGCAAGAAGCCACATCTTTTAACTTTCTAAAGGGCAAGCCACGCCCTAAAACCGAGACCCAACAAGTGAATTTCTGTACCAAAATCAATAGGTTACAAATGGGTTTATCAAAATCAATGCAAATAACAGTTAGTGACAAAATTGAGAGAGAGAGAGAAAACCGTAATGGAGAATTGACAAAGAAAGAATCTCTACCGGAGGAGAAGTGGATTTGCAAGTGAAAAAAAAGTAGCAAGATCAAGAACCCATATTTTTCTCTCTTCATTTTTGGCCTTTCAAGCTCCGAATTGACTTGGAATTTGAGAGAAAGGAACTGAGGAGGCTGCATCAACTGTGGTGAATGATAGTACGAAAATGGAAGTTGCTGTCGGATTACCCGGTTGGTGTGGATTTGGATCCGATGGATTGGATTGAACCCGGTAAAAAAAATTGAATTCTGCCTGGGTCCATAAATAAAATCGAGGACCCAAATGTTGTTTGAATAATTCTGTTTCCAAGTTTAGGACATTGGGCTACACTTGTCTTCTTAGTCCCCTAAAATCCATCAAACCTCTAGCCCTTTTTGGATAATTCTTGTCCACCCAACTAATCTTTTCTTCAATTTAAATTCTATATAGATTACCTGTGTAAATGAATTTAGCCTTTTCTCTAAAATTTGAATTCAAGATAGCAGTGAACTTAATTACCATCCAAAACGAAATATAATTGCTAAATCTAGCTTGAAATGAAATATTTAAGATATAGGTATTAATTTGAACTATATTTTTAATTGAATTCGATAAAATATCAATTCAAAAATACTTGTTTAATCTAGTTAAGGTTTTAGTAATTTGGCCAGGTTTCAAGAAAAAAAATAACTCATTAAAATTATTAACAAAACACGTAAAAATATTATTTTAATATTTTTAGATAATAAATAATTTTAAAATCATTTTAAAATATAGACTATAATATAAAAAAATAATAAACACTTAACCTGTGCTATTTTTCATATCAATTTCTAACCGAATCTGACACCCTGGTATTATCTGCGAAGAATTGCATTGAATTTGTTGCACATACACTTAGATCGCTTGTAATTTCCATTCTACATATTTCATCTGTGTATTGTTCAAGAATTAATCTCGTGTTTCTATTACTTATTTAGTAGATTTTCTTGATAGATGTAGAAGAATAAAGACACAGCTCTGATAATTTATTTGAAATAATAATTTAAAAGAAGAGCACGCCAACAAAGTCTACAGCCCAATTGGCATTCCGGTCTATTTCCTTATTAAACTATACAGAGAATTGGATGCATCCGATCATTGAATATGCGGAGAAGGACATCACAACCCAGGAAGCTAGCAGCACTCAACTAATAAAAAACTTGCCTTTAATTATTCCCCTTTACCAATTTCATCCCTTCTTTCCGCTGCTCCCAGCAGCACCATCCCACGTGCTTAACATCGTATGTGTGGAAAAATAGCTGAATTTCTGTTATATGTCTGGATATAAAAAAATAAATTTTAAGAATAAAAATTAATATTTATAAATAAAAAATAATCACCGCTACAGTAGGAAACACAAAACGTGCGCTGAGATGGTAAAGGAGGTGACATTTCTTGCAACCTGATGTGATGGATAAGAAAGCCGATAAATGGTATTGGTCCGCCACTTGACTCGGTTGCACCCCTGTAAACTTGCTACGAGCCAAAACCAATCCCATCGATCACAAAAATTTAAAATATTTTTTATTTATCCAATATTAAAATATTTTTTATTTCTAATATTGGTACAATAATCTAAAAAAATATTAAAAAATTAATTAGATAAAAAAATTACTTTTTTTTAAAAGGACAACAAACAAGGTTTTAAAAAGTATTTGCACCGTAATTCATCCATAATTTTTTAGATTTTTATTTTTTTTTCAATTAATTTTTTATATTTTTAAATTATTTTAATATATTAATATTAAAAATATTATTTTAATCCAATTTATTTATTAAAAAAAAAAAAAACACTTTCGAACACAAACGCCAAGCCGGATTACATGGCTATCCACAAGTTAGAACTTTATAATCATTGCCTACTCATTACTTATTGGCCACCCACATACGAGGATTTTTTTTTTAATCATTACTTATGGAGTAAAGTAAGAAAAATATAAATATCCATTCCATATGCTTCTCAATATTTATTATCCGACTATCATATATTATTTAACATAAAATAAGATAAGATAAAATAAAATAATATATATAATTCAAAAAATATAATAGGATCAGTTTTTAAATTGAGTTTAACAATTGCATTTATATCTTATTTATTAATTATCAATTACAAATATTACAAAACAAGTAAAATACCCATTAAAACTCACTTTGGGATTTTGATTAGATTTCCATCCCTCCTAATCAAATTAGAATGAATAAATAAATAAATAAGGCACCAAAATGAAGTAATGGAGAGCCCACCATCCTTGGCGGTCTGCACGATAACAATTGGCTGTCCTATCTCAGCTCCCATCAAAAGCATCATAATGCTATATGCTGATCCCACCCACCCACACACATCACATATAAAGGAGAAGAAGCAAGCAACGGACAAAAATTGAAAAGCTCCATACAAACAGGGATAACAAGCAGGAAACTGCATTGAGAAATACCATCCCTACATATATTACAACTTAATTACGACACATCTCACAGACCATCGACACCAGTGCATGAGATCCGAAAAGCGTTGTCTAAATTAACAGCTGAAACACACACTAGGATACAGTACTGCATCGTCGCTACAAACGCAGACATGATCACCCGAGGAGGTGAGAACTACTACGGATGCCGGAGAAGATGCATGTAAAGGGCTCATATTTCACACGCCGTAAGGAGAAGTAGGATTTCTGGGTCCAACCTCGGTTGGCTTCTCGTATGCATCCGATGTAGACCTCCTTCGAAACCGAAAGGACTCTCTGCTTCCTTAACAAAATACAATAGCTAGCTCATGTCAGTCATGAAGTTCAGAATCCCACAATTCTCCCAAATGAGAATATCAATGGAAGCACATTAATGGAATCAATCTGACCCGAACCGTAAACATAAAGATATAAAAAGAACATGTGTTAGGCAGGAACGCTAGCAAACCCTAAGAATTAATGGAAATACAACCATCACCAAATATCATACAATGCGATGCCTCCCATCACTTACACAAACACCATATGTCAATCAGTCTTCATCTAGCTAGACGGACTCCCCCACACGGCGCCCGCCACTCATTCCTCGCCGCAAGGAATTAGTCAACATATAAGAGTTTTTACTTGTTACTCTCACGTGTGTGTGTGTGTGTGTGTGGAACCACTGCATTGTTTTCTTGATGGATCCATGCTTCCATAATTGAAGGAGTATACCCTGATCACCACATCCATCTACTCTTCCACCAGGATTTCACATCGTTTGGTAGAGAAGCCAACCACGCTGTTGACCGCCCTACCAAATACGGTGGGCCGCGCTAGCGAAAAGGCACTTCAAGTAACACGAGCAGCAAGTGAACCCAACTAGCGACAACATCTGAATTTCTTAATATCTACTCTTCTTTCTTAGCCATTCTACTAAATCCAATCTGAATTAATCACCTTAAACAAAGGCTGCTCCACATAATCCATCCAGGTGACAGTACCTGGATTGACTGGCAATCAGTGTACCATTCAATACGTTGCTGTATCCACCAAAAAAAAAAAACAGAGAGAGAGAGAGAGAGAGTTCTACCTACCATTGCAAATAATCTTGACGTGACAGACCAACCAAATTCTAAACAAAATGTATGTACAATTTACATAATTAGGTCAACAAAAACTAATGGCCCTTTCCATATCCATGACCAAACTCATCAAATGAGGGCATGGATCCTAACATAGCAGTAGCAGCATCCATGCATCATTGTACGTTGTTAGGGACAAAAAAGTCATCATCCAAAACGGCAATCAAACAAACAGTTACACACCTTTGCATCCACCCATCAGATAAAGCAATCACCATTATCCACCTAACCACTAATATGACAAGACTACCCCTAAGCTCCACCTATCTGGGAGGAACAAAGACAGGGCATTATTGACTTACCAGCAAAAGGAGACACGGGAGGGGTCGATCCCGCTGGTGAAGCCGGCGGTGTAGTAGACGAAACATTAGTGTATCCCGGTGGTCTTACTATCATGATACTCCGTGTCACTCTCTTCTCATCAACCGTCGTCGCTTCCTCGCTGTACGATTTCATCACGCTGCCGCCGCCTGACTCTATTCATAGCAATAGAATAATAAAAAAGCTTACTTAAAAATCATAATTATACTACATTTAACAAATCACTATTCAAGTTCTCTAATTTATAAGAACCGTCCGATTGAAATCAGTTGTTTTCATCATTTTATTATGGTTCGATAGTCGTGGCAAGATTTGGGTGGCATACCCTTGCCGGGGTTTGGCCGGAGGCCCGAGCTCGGCATCTTCCGGAGCTTGCCGAGACCGCTTTCCGGAAGGGGACCCGCAACGGTGTCGTCCCAGAGCTGATCGAGAAGGCTCATGGTGGAAGCTGGAAAAAAACCCAGCGAAAGTTAACCAAAGAAACGGCGCGCTTCCCCAAATACGGCGTAGTTTAAGGCCTGCGGATGATAGAGCGAGTAAGCTTCGTGGAGTGGGGAAGGGTATTTAAAGAAGAAGAGAGGGTTGAGGGTCTAGCAAGTTTGGCTGTATCTCGGCCGCTGATTTAGATCAAGAGGTGTTGAAATGACGTGGGAGTGGATGGAGGGACACGTTTGGAAAGATAAGATCAATGATGCGAGAGTGGGTCCCGGGGTTGCCGGAGATCTGAAGTGGAGATGTGAAACCTGGTGTGTCACGTGATGGGGGTCCTCGTCTACATTGGAGAGACGAGCATGTCCTTGGCTTTGTCTATATGGATAGTTTTTTGAGTTGTACTTTATTGCGATGTTGAATTTGTTTAACAACTGTGAATGTGGAAAATATATTTGTAAGAACACAATTTTTTTATATTAAATTATTTTTTATATATTTTTTTATTATTGAGTATTGTTAATGTAAGATTACATTTTAGATTTTTTTATAAAAAGATAAAATTGATAGAATATAAATACATCATGAAATTTTTAAAACTAATATTTGTATTTTTTATTTTTTATTGTGTATATATTTTTATAGTATTTTTTTCTATAATATTTTTATATTTTTTAAAAAATATATATATTTATTTAAGAATCTAAGAGTTCTTGTTTTCACTCAAAAAAACTTACATATACTAGTAATCAGCAAAGCATGAACTACTAACTGAATGGAGGAGATTGTTATAACCATTTAATTAACTTATTGTTCAACTCTAACACTTTATTCTTAAACTAGTTTAAGTTCTAAAACATTACCACTTATAATTTAAATCATTAATCATTTGATTTAATTTGACGGCCATGACAAACTCTTTACTTTATCTCCTTATTTTAATTTTATATCATCTGAACACAACATGATAATAACAACATTTAAATAAAACAGAAATATCCAAAGCCTTTTTTTATATATAATAATAATTATTATAGTAAAAGTTAAACAGTGTAGAAAAATTATTGTAGATCATAAGATATTTCATTGTGGATTATAATAGTGGTTTTATTTTTAATTTTTCATTTTATATTTAATATTTTCATGATATATTTTTTTGTTTGTTTGTGTTTTTTAATTTTTTTTATCTTTCATAACAACTAAAATGCATTTATGTTTTTGTTTGTTTGTTTGATACTTAATTAACATTTACGTTTAGATACTACAATGGTAGTTTTAATATTTTTCTATGAAATATAAAATACTTATAAAAAAAATTATTTTGAATACTTTAATAAAAGTTTAAATATTTTTATAAAAGATAAAAAAAATTATAAAAACTTAATTAGCATTTATGTTTACTTCAATAATAGTTTAAATATTTTTTTATAAAAATATAAAATATTTATAAAAAAATTATTTAGGATATTTCAATAATAGTTTAAATTTTTTTATAAAAGATAAAAAAATAATTAGCATTTATATTCAGATACTTAATGGGTAGTTTAAATTTTTTTATAATAAAAAAATATAAATAAATTAACTAAGATTTTTGTTTATAATATTTTAATTATAATTTTATTTTTTAAAATAAAAAATATTTATAAAAAATAACATTTTTGTTTATGATATCTCAATATTAATTTAAATATTTTTTAAATAAAAAAATTTATAAAAATAATTTATTAAGCACAGTAACTTAACTGCATTTTGAGTCTATATTAATACTATATTTTATATATTTTTAAAAATAATTATCATTAAAATACTGCAGTTAACAATAATAATATCGTGCGGAGTGTGGTTGCGATGTTGAATTTGTTTAACAACTGTGAATGTGGAAAATATATTTGTAAGAATACAATTTTTTTATATTAAATTATTTTTTTATATATTTTTATATTATTGAGTATTGTTAATGTAAGATTATATTTTATATTTTTTTTTATAAAAAGATAAAACTGATAGAATATAAATACATTATGAAATCTTTAAAGCTAATATTTATAATTTTTATTTTTTATTGCATATATATTTTTATAATATCTTTTTTATAATATTTTCATATTTTTAAAAAAATTATATATTTATTTAAGAATCAAAGAGTTCTTATTTTTACTAAAAAAAAAAACTTACAAATATCAATAAGGAGTAGTTTTGACCTATCAAAAACAAAGCACGAGCTACTAACTAAATGGAGGAGATTGTTATAATCACTTAATTAATATATTATCTAACTCTAAAACTTTATTCTTAAACTAATTTAAGTTTTAAAATATAATTTAAATAATTAATCATTTGATTTAATTCAACAGTCATGACAAACTATTTACTTTATCTCTTCATTTTAATTTTAATATCATCTGAACACGATAATAATAACATTTGAATGAAACAAAAATATCAAAAGTATTTTATATATATATATAACAATAATAATTATAATAAAAGTTAAATAGCATGAAAAAATTATTGTGGATCATAAGATATTTCGTTATATATTATAATAGTGGTTTTATTTTTAATTTTTAATTTTAAATTTCATGATATATTTTTTTGGTTGTTTGTGTTTTTTATTTTTTTTAATCTTTCATAGCAACTAAAATACATTTATGTTTTTGTTTGTTTGTTTAATACTTAATTAACATTTATGTTTAGGATACTATAATGCTAGTTTTAATATTTTTTTTATAAAAATATAAAAAAGTTATCTAGGATACTTCAATATAGTTTAAATATCTTTGTAAAAAATATAAAAAATCAATTAGCATTTATATTAAGGATATATTTCAATAATAGTTTAAATATTGTTTTTTATAAAAATATAAAATATTTAAAAAAAAATTATTTAGTATACTTGAATGACAGTTTAAATTTTTTTATAAAAGATAAAAATATTTACAAAAAAATAACTAGCATTTATATTCAGATATGTAATTTAAATATTTTTTATAATAAATAACAAATTATAAATATAATTTTTTATAATATTTTAATGATAATTTTAATTTTTTTAAATAAAAAATATTTATAAAAAATAACATTTTTGTTTATGATATTTCAATAATAATTTAAATATTTTTTAAATAAAAAATAATTTATCAAGCATGATAACTTAACTGCAGAATTCAGTTTATATTAATGCTATATTTAAAATATTTTTTATATTTTAAAAAAAATTGTCATTAAAATGTTGAGGTTAACAATAATAATATCGTGCGGAGTGTGGTTGTGAATTAATTCTAATACCAAAAAAGGCAGTTCATAATAAAGCTCCAGGTATTATTTTTTTTTAAAAAGGTATACTTTAATAATATTGCAAAATACCTTTTTATTTAAAAATATATTAAAATAATATTTTATTTTATTTTTATATTAACACATCATAATCTTTTAAAAACATAAAAAAATTATTTTAAAATAAAAAATATTTTTTTACTGTAAAAACAAATACTCTTTTCATCCTTTATTGTCCATTTGGGATTGTAGCCGGCCAATGTAAGTTGGTCAAAATTAATTTTTTTAATTTTAATTTTAAAATTATTTTAATATTCTAATATTAAACATAAATTAAAAAAAAATAAAAAAGTATACATATTATTTTAATATATTTTTAAATGAAAAAAAATATAAAATAAAAATTTATCACACTCTCTGATACCTTTTATCCTAGCTCGGTTTGAAATTTAGGAGATTGAATCATGGAGTTAACTTATATCAATTATTTTGTTTCTCTTAATTGGAGGAGCAGATATAATTAGATTTTTATGAACTAAATTAAAGCTTAGTTATAAATAATCACGGCTCCTTATATATATATATTAAAAAGCTATTTATCATGAGAAATTATATGTTTTAGTGGATCGCATTATCATTAAAAAATATCGCATTATCATTAAAAAATCTCTAATAATCCCATAAAAAATCAGTGATTCCTAATTATGTTCCCAGTTAACCTAAAAATATCCGAATTGTAAGTACATCATCATTGGATACGTGACCCCACTACTACCATGGTGTTGTGGGGTCCATCGACGGGGGAAATTACTGACTCTTTTTTTTTTTTTTATTTATCAAATACACACTACAAAGTTCAGCCTGGCACTAATATTTAATTTAGCCTTCTCCTGTCTCCATCCCACAAGTTATGTTTTATTTATTGTCAAGACTACCTCAATTATTTGCCTAACCGGATAAAATAAAGAAACAGCTGAAATATCTAGAGCTTCGTGATTAAGAAGGAAAAGTTGACATAAATCTTAGCGTCTAGAGTTTGGTAATTTTTATTTTATTTTTGGTTTTTGATATTTTGAAGAGTATAGAATAGATTATTTGTTTTATAGTTTCGATGAAATGATATAAAAATATAATTATTTTAATATATTTTAAAATAAAAAATATTTTTAAAAATTACAATACCTAGCGTATATAATTATAAAAAATAGCCTGGCAGGTAGAACAAAACCTGATTGATTTGGAATTTGTTTGGTAGTCCGATGAGATATACTTGTAACTGTATTTTATTTTCATTTGTAGTTTTAAAACTATTTAATTAATTAATATTTTATATTTTTATATGAATTTTACTGAAAATATTCTTTCAAAACCTCAATTAAAAAAAGATTATGATTTGTAACTTTACTTAAATCTACTTTTTAAAACGCAAAAATTATCATACACTAAACATATATATAGATTTAGCTCTGACCCAAATGAAGTTTTTTTTTTTTTCAAAAAAAATCAACTAAAGAACCACATGGTATGGCCCAAACCAAACCAGCATGCCAAGAGTTCCAGACATTTTCATGGCATTGAAACCCATATCAAGCTTTTTGTAAAGGACAGATTTTATACCAACCGGTAAGATCTTCATGGTCGGAATACCAACTGACATTTGTCTGAATAAGGCATAGAAGAAATGATGCATCCTTTTCTCAGGAAGTGATTAAAACATATCATAAAATGAAAAACCATATAACTAATGTATAGCAACTACCGCATGGATCATGGGAATTGCAGAGGACGACTAGATAAACATGAATACAACGCGCATGAGTGTGGCAAAATATAGGGCTTTAATCGATATTTATATTTTTATTCATTCTAAAAATTCAATTTCTGAATAAATCTGTTCGTGAATATTAATTAATTTTGTATGTTAGATCCAGTGCGTTTTCAAAAATAACTTCTGACTTGTGCAGCGATGTTGTCTGGATTATTGGAGGAAACTACTTGTGAGTGTTATACGAGGGAACAACACTGTGATTTTCCTTTCGGCTAAAACACTTGCAGGCCAAGCAGGAGAGGTAGCAGCTGCAAATTTCACTTCATGACCGCGAGCAAATGTTGCGTTCGGATTCTGCGGGCATCAAACAATGTAACACCAGCTGAACTTGCCATGGTGAGCAGAGCATGATACACGTAGCTTTGTGCACATCTCTGATCGTGGAAAATCTAGCGTTTGAAATTTAGAAATGCATGGAGGAACCCATCAATTTTTGTCTTTTCTTCTCCTGTTATTTACCTGAAAACAAGGAGGGATAAAAAAAAGAATAGGCTGAAGGAACAAGAAGATTGGCTTGCTTAAACAATCAATTATCAGCATCCATTAGAGAATCTACCAGTGTACTCGGTGTTACAGATTCTGCCCTAATGAAACCAAGTTGACACAGATGAAGGGCTCTCCTTATCGATTTGCGTGTCTGATATCGAATCACAAGCTGATAGATTGAATCAAATCCACAGGTTTTGAGAACGTGTGCATTGCTCGCATGAGGAATTGATAGAAGGAAGAAAAGCTGTAACAAGGTGGTAGGCATATCTCAATCTTGTGTGAATAAAACAAGAACAAAATCAAAGTATATCCTTTCAGCTTTACTCTGTGAACATGAACACCACCTTCCTTGTCCCTTCAGGCTAAGTTTTAGTATTATCAGAGCCACAAGATTGGGACGATTTTTGTACTATGGAAATGAAATTAATTTTGAGTTAGATAGGAATTCAATAGTTTCGCCATGCAAATCCAAAGGCATTTTGTTTAGAATTTGATGAATTAACAGACTATCTATCTATTAGATTTTTTTTATTAATAACTAAATTGTAATAACTCTTATGATTTATTAGACTACTCAATCTTGAGTTAGATAAGAATTCAATAGTTCATCAGTTATTTCTGCGTATAATTTAAATCAGATTATTAGACTATTCAATTATATATATATATATATATTATCGTCATCTTGAAATTTTTTTTGGTAGGACCCGGAGAACAGCCCATCTACCAAAAAAAATTTTAAGATGACGACATATATATCTACCAAAAAAATTTCAACATCTATATGTATATATATTATCGTCATCTTGAAATTTTTTTGGTAGGACCCGGAGAAACAGCCCATCCGTAGGTTTTCAGGGAGATGTGTCTTATCAGTAACTTTCAGAGGAAGTTCCTGAAGGAACGAACATGCAAGAATAGTCATAGTTTGGCCAATATAGGAAACCAAACCCAAGAACAGAGTCAAATTTCCAGGCGCAAACCGAGATTTTACAAGAGGAGACATGGATGCCATTACAGCGGAAAGTTGATTGGCTAGGAATGACTAAATTAATATATAATAATGTAATATTCAGAGTATTAGTCGTGTATGTAGCATGAATATTTTTTTTCTTTAAAAAAAGTCTTTTCAAAAACGAAATGAACGTTAATCAGGACAATACCACTTGAAAAGCTTACTGTATATGTGAATATGTACACACGTTATCAACATTTTTGTTGCTTTGCTCGGAGTGGGGGCAAAGAGGAGTCATGTAATTTATATTTAACATATAATGTAATGTTAATGATAAAATAGATCATGCTAATATATATATGTGAAGCTATGCTTTATTTAATATATTGATAAACATTTATCGACCTGGAATTTTAACATCCGTTATGTTCCATTATTTCATAATCAAGCTAGCCTAAAAACATAAAATCAAACTTCATAGAATCAGGCAGGGCATTGAAGCTCTGGTAAGATGTCATCAATGATCCACAATGCCATGTATTGGTATGCCTTTTCGGTCAACTGAACTCCGTCCCAACTGATATACCGATCAGGTTCAGGGCAAACTAGCACACCAGGAGTTCCACACATTTTCAAGGCATTGAAACCATAATCACCGCCAGTCCCGCAACAAGCCTTCTGAACAGACTTGGCATCAAAACCTGTTCATGTTAAAAGACAGAATTATATGCAAGTCTACTGGATAGTCTTTTTGTGTTTTTTGAGGGTCTAAAGATGCTCACCAAGGTTTGGAGCTTTGGTAAGAATCCATTGGAATGCGTTGTAATAATCAGCATATGCAATGAGCACATTAGGGTTTTCCTTCTTCAATTCTTCTATGGCTTGTTTGAGATGATCATTGTGGGAAGCAGAGAGGTTGTTAAGTCCATTCAGGCAGTGAAATTTGTCGTAGGCATCCGTATTGTTGGTCTGAAATCCAGTAAGATAGATAGGAAAACAACCTATTGGGACATTTCCAGGGATAACCACGCGTCTAGCGCCATAACCAATAACTCTCTGCAACAGCAAGAATTAACATTAGAAGATAGACCAAGAACTTCTGATATCATGTAAGGAACCGATTAGCGTACCGTCACCGCATCTTTGATGGCTTGAACAACATCAGGGACCATGTTTTTTACCTCCTCCATGATTTTGCCTTGGAAAAAAGCATAGGTATAGTCATTGACTCCAATCTCTCCGACCATGAAGAGGGAGTTTTTAAGTTTTTCAGCGCAATCTATACGTCAAAGGTTACAGAACAGATGAGAAATTATGCGTAGTCTGAAAGAGACATATTGCACACCTACCAATCAATTACCTTGCTCATTGAAACAAATTGAATTGAAATAAGAGAACACCCAGTCAAGTTGTACACTAAGAGAACTATGAGTAGGAGGAAAGATGTTCTTTTTTGATAGAATATCTGCAGGCAAGGCAGTAGAGCTAGCAACTGCAAAATTAACTCCATGGCCGCGAGTGAATGTTCCATTTGGATTCAAGTGAGCATCAAGAAATGGAACACCTGCTGAACTTGCTGCAAAGGGCAAAGGGAATTTAGCCCGCCACTCAGAACTAATGAAGTGCAAACATCACATAAACAACAGGCGAATCTTTCGATCCTTTCCTTACCGATAAAATCAATAATCAGCCTCCCATTTGAGCATCTACCGGTAGGTTTGTTGAAAAAAGTTTCGCCATAAGGAAACCTAGCATACACAGATGAAGGTTTCTCCTGGATGAAATTGCCAGTGTCCGATATCGAATCACCAAGCTGATAAATTGCATCAAACCCACAAGGTTTCAGAGATTTTGCATTGGATGCATAGGGGAGCACTGCTACAAGGAAGAGAGAACTAATCAGGACCGAAGCTATAATAATTTTACTGTTGGCCATAGTCCAACAACTTATGAAAACAATGCTAGAACAAAAGTTGGCTGAGGCAGGATGTGTGAAATCAAAGGTTCATGCATGTGTTATTTATAGTAACCGTAGCTTACAGGATTTGATGTAGAATCCAATCAGTCGCAAGCTTATTTGCTCTGCAAATCCTGAATTTAAATTTTTTTGATGAAAACGAAGAGTTTGGTAATGCAATCTAGACCGCCATGCAAAAGAGAATAACACAGTCAACGCGCTACCATTTGCTTGTCGTTTTTGCCGGAGGGGTCATGCCAACTTTTGGATACCTTTTCTATTTAGAAGGGTCGGATATTGGCTTACATGGTGGCGAGGCTGGTGCCTTTCGGGTTTCTTTTCCAGGTTCTATTTTGTGTGTTTTTCCTTTCCAAAGTACCAAAAAGTAATCATCTGCTTGATTGTTCCTTCCATGAAAGCTACTTGGGCTGCAGTAAGGAAAAAACTATATTACTCCAGGTGTATCTACCATTTCGTAACATATTCAATTAAATTAAGTTATTACCTCACACAACTAAATAAACTGGATTCTTTTTTATGGACAGTGAAACTCTTTTCTTTATTTTGCATTTCCTCATCTTTCTTTTTCCCGGTAATTCTTCCACATTTGTTTAATTTTGAATATATTTTTATAAATTTTTTAGGATAGTTTTCTATAAACAGATGACAGTCTTGAAAAAAAAAATCTTGATATTTGATTTATATTTAATTTTATAAATGTTTTTTTTGTTATTATGTGATTAAGTAAAAAATAATTTAACAAAAAGTTCTTAAACTCATTAGAGTTTATTAATTGGATTGGGAATTTAATGAGTTAAGTCGTGAGATCTGGATCGATTCAATATATTATCATTTTAATATTAAAAAAAATTATCTTAAAATTATCTTTATTTTTTATTTTTTTAAAGTCGAATCATATTTTTTTTTAATTAATTGTTTGGGTTGTTTTTTTAACTCTTATTATGTCAAGATCAATCTCACACAATTTAATTTAAAATTTAGGCTAACGAGAGAGTTGGATTTGAAGATTTCAAGATTGACTATTTGAAGTATATTTAATAATAATATCAAATAATTTTATATTCTCTACATATGTTTTATGTTAATTTTTTTATTTGAACCAGAACCAGAACATAGAACAACCCTGTAAACTAGAAAAAATTAATTGATATGTCATATGAAATTGATATAGGTTATTTAGAACTAATTATCTGTTATAACTAAATTCAATTATAATATTTAATTTGAATTTAATTGATAAATAAGTTAAATTTCATTGTTTTGTCTAGAAAAAATAGAATTCAATTCATTTTGTTTTTTATATTAACATCATCACCTTGATTATGTCAAACTTTATTTTGCAGTGATGATATATCATATTAAATTGATACAATCTTTTTTGTTTTTCTATATTAGCGGTATCAAACGTTATTGTAATTTTCACCTAATAAATGTGGCTTAATTAAAGTAGATGAAATACGAAATTGAGCATTAAGTTTCCTGTTGCCTTGTGCAAAGTCATCATCAATGCAAAACGAAAGAGTAGGATCCCAAGTGATTTTAAAACTGTTTTAGCATCAATTTGAAACTTTTTAGATGATATTAAAAATTAGAAAATATCTAAAATACATCATACAGTTTCAATTGAAAATTTCTTATGCAAAAACACTTTCTAGTGTATTCAGCACAATCCCCTAATCTGTTTCGTCCTAAATGAGAGGTGGGTGACTGAGCTAGACCACTTGTTTGACAAAGCTTTTAGAACTGCAACCCTTATTCAAGGCAATTGTTTGACAAAGCTTTTAGAACTGCAACCCTTATTCAAGGCAAAGCGAGTTTTGTCACTAGGCTTTAGCATCCTCTACAATGCGTTAATGGGATAAGCAGAGATCAAGTGATAATAGCAATGAACTTGACCAGCTCAGACCAATTCTGTAAAGCTGCAGTCAATTGATGCTGCGTAGAACAAAATCCACTTAGCTGGTGACTGATCATAAGAGTTGACTGTTGAGAAGCAAACCATGGCAAAGCAGAAAGCAGGAAACCACCTACCCTAGAAGAATTTCAATGAAAATCATATTCCGTTAGCCATGCATTCAAATCACAACAGTACTCGGATTTCAAATACTATGAATAAATTCAGAGGAAGCACGTTGTAAAAGATGGCTTGAGCAAAACCCAGATTTTCTTAATGGCAGGTAGGTTCTAAATTTGGCAGTAGCAATATTGCAAAAGCACCACCTCAATAACAAAATTATAAAACATTAACTCAGTAAATGTGCCATCACTTGATCAAACAAAAAAAAATGAAGAGGGTTCAATCTAGGCAGCAACATAATAGAGGCTATAAGGCCAAAACTTCAGTCTTCTTCCTCTCCCTCGTTCTCAGCAATGTTGAAGTATCTCAACTCATAAACATTGCGATCTTTGTTGGATGAAATCACTCGTAGCCAATCCCTAACATTATGTTTCTTCAAATACTTCTTTGTCAAGTACTTCAGATACCTAATATACACAGAACAAAATCAGGAATCATGTGAAATAGGGCACAAAGCCATGACAGTGCTGTTGGCACAGATTGTGACAACTTCAGCTAGAAGTTAGGAGAAAAAATTGAATGATTTATGGCAACCTCTACAAACAAAGCAAATTGAGAAGGAATAGAAACTCAAAAGTCCATGTTATAGTGAAACAAACAGGCTTCATGCAAAATCAAATGCTAGTTGTGAAGAACAGAACAGGAATAACTATTTAGTTGTCAAGTTTTCCACTCCACTAAACCGGCCCGGGTCGTACAACGCAACACTAGTCCAAGAAAAATACAAGCAATGTTATCAGAGCAAAAAAAGCACTGTGCTCTGTACAAAACTCGTTCATAAAATAGAATGTGAAGCAAGACAAAACACCTAATCATCATAATCCCTGAATGCCACAACAAGCTGGAACCACCTCCTTTCTCCTATGAAACTCTAGTTTCACTTATAGAGTACCTAAGACTTCTGCTATAAAACAAGCCACCCCCACCATTTCCGACCATTTATATGATTAGCATCCACAGAATCAAATCAACTAGACAACAAAGAAACCATTCACTAAAACTAGAAACAACAAAACAGTAACAGTACCAAACGGTCCAAGAACGATTAAAGAAAGCAACAAATCCCACAATTCTGGAATCACAAAAAGTACCACTAAGAAATTAATATCTCAAGCAAACCCGGAAAACAAAAAATAACAAATTATACAGCAAAACAACAAAAGGGTTTACCTTTTGGAGAAGTTGCTGTCAGAAGTGACAGTAATCTTGCTCTTTTCACGTGAAACAGTAACAGTGTCGCCGAGAGCACCAGCTTTGCCTCCAACTTTGATCCTCTCTTGAAGAAACTTCTCCAATGACGCAATGTCCATAATCTTGTCCTCCACTGGCTTTGCACAATCTATCGTGAAGGTTACACCTTTCTTCTTCCCTTTGGCTCCTGATGCTGTTGCCTTACTCATCTTTGATCAATCTCTAACATCAAAAGCACAAGATAAACAAAAACAAAAGCATAAGTTAAAAAAAAAAGCTAAGCTTTTATGCTAATGTAAGAGAAGAATAAAAAGTAGAGAGAATTACCGGTGGCGTCTGTGGAGGGAAAGAGAAGAGGCGGCGTCTGTGGGAAGAGGAGCACAGACTAGGGTTGTGGCTTATAACGGGTCGCTTTTTTAAGTTTAACTCTAAAGTCTAAGCTGCTGTTTAGTCCTTGTAATTTGTTAGACATTCTATTTCGATTCCTAATGTTTAAGTATCTCAATGTTGGCTTTTTGTTATTACGGGTTAACAATTTTAGCCTCCTCCTATATTTTTGTTTAATATTGTGGTGTGGTTTTTTTTTAATATATTAAAATAATATTTTAGTATTTTTTTAAATTTATTTTTAAAATTAATATATTAATATATATATATATAATTTAAAATTTAAAAAATATTTTTGCACTGGCTTGAAGTGTGGTACCTTGAAACATTGCTTTTGTGTCTTGAAGTACGATAACTTTGTATATTTGTCAAGTCTGATATGATGAACGACGTGAAACATGGATTGGAAATCCTAAATGGATCAACCCATAAATTATTAGGTTAATTATTTTTATTAAAATAATAATATTTTGTTTCTTTTTCCTTGATTGATGGCCTGATTTAAACCAATTTTCACTGGGTTAATTTGATTACTTAGCAACTTGTCAGGTCAGATAATTTTTTTCCAATCAATGAATTTAATCAAATTCATATCTTGTCTAGCATAACTAGAATCCCTTCTTACATCATAGTAGAATGTTGGAATAACGAAGGAGCCAAATGTACTTGATTTTATTTTTTTGAAGTAAAATTATTAAAATTAAATGAATCATCATTAAATTCTATTTTAAAATCATATGATTCAATAGCTTACGATTTTCTTTTGAGATAGAATCCATTAAACAGATCTCACATTAAAATAATGATTCAATAACTCATTCTCCTTAAACATCATCCTAATCGTCCCGTTATCGTTTTTGTTTTCTGTTCTTCTAAAATCTGTCATAATCTTAAAAACAGAAAACGATGGCAAACCAGAAAACCTTTAATAATGCTGAAAAAACAAACCAAACCAAACCAAAACACTATACAATTCAAGCAGTCTGGTGCTAAACCAAAACATCATACTTCCCAAACAGATCGGTTGTATCCAGTTGCCGGATGCAGCTGTGAATAAAAGTCTCAGGCAACCAAATCTGCAGGTCTTTGTAAGTATAGAACCATGTGTAGAGAAAGACTGTAAAATGCGGCTGCCTCTGCCCTTGTTTTTCTTAAGAATGCAGTACCTGTTCTATAATTCTATCACCTTCAAGCGCGAACCAGGAAGCTACAACACATGTTACTGTTTATATACATCATGCAAGCTAGGTTTCATAACAATTTAATTTTTTAATTAAAATTTTATATTTTTATATATTTTAAACCGTGTTAATACATTAATCTCAAAATTAATTTTTTTTAAAATAATTTTTATACATTTTAATACAATAAACAACCAAAATTATAATTTCAAAACAGCCACTAAATATATAACCACAGGTCAACAACCATTATTAACTGCAGCAGGCTGCTAACAATTCTTAACATAATTTCCAATTAAAAAATAACTAAGAATCAATGAAACCAGTGATTGATTGAATTGCTAATGGTAAGGTCATCATAGCAATCCACTCATCCACCACTTATCCCTCTCTAGTAAAATCTGTAATCGTATTTCTTTAGGAGTACAATTGAAAACAAATCATTTTTCACTTCATTATCTCATGGATTTTGACTGTGCTACAAAGCAGGTATTCAGTCAACCCAACTACAACCAAAAGATAAAAAGGAACAAAACTAATGCCCATTCAAGGAAATATTGTTGTTATTAACTTTCAGTGGAGGACAGAAAGGTATGCTGTATCTTGAATGTATTAATCCTTGTGTGGGACAAGCTCTGCATATCGATCAGCCTTTGCTCCAGAGTTATGGTCATAGTATTCAACCAAAGCAGCACCAGCTAATGCAGCCAGGGTGAGAGCCTGTGCATGCAACCTGAATTCCAATTGGATGTGCACAAGGTTAACAAGGCAAAAGTAGAAACATACGCAATGTAAAAGGATATATTAGAACATCAAACTGTATATGAACAAGGCAATCCGGAAGAAGGCATATAGAGGGCATCAAAGAGCGATGAAAAAATCGTTTACCCATGTGGAACATGAAAATTTAACAATTGGAAGGCACAATGAGGAAAACATGCTCCATAGACTGTTTACTGGAAAGAATTACAATTAAAAACTCCGAAAAATTCTGATCTAACAAAGTTTTCAAGATCTGGTGAATCATTGACAAACAAATTACGAAGAACCATTTTGTCCCTAATTATTGGTTTTGCATTCAGGAACGATGCAAATGATAACTGGGTAAAAGTCGAGTAGAAAACATCAATAACAGCATAAATTGAGGCATGATCAACCATCAGTTAGAAACACAAATAAATCATAAAATTTGCCAATCCTTAACTAATCATCGCACATAATATACTATGAACCATTCACAATTGCTCAGGCACTAGGTTGCTTTCTGATCATCTCACAGGTAACCAAAGATGCCTAAAAGCTTTTAGGTTTAAAAAGATCATCCTTTTCCATAGTTAGGTGCACCTAAAAAAAATATGCATTATTCTATGCCATTACCCAAGAAACAGATAACAAAGAAATTCAAAGCTTCAAATTCATTTCCTTCGAAGCTTCGCAGCAAATAAACAGAAATATACTTATTTCTGATCAAAATTTCTTATTATTTAATAGGATACATAAAAAATAATATAATAAAGTGAGTGAGCAAGGAACTTTACCTAGCATGAATGATCTTGACACTAGGTTTCATATTTGGTTTCGACCAATTGTAGGCAAACGAACCCGTAATACCACTAAGCCATAGACATCCTTCATCACAAAAAAAATCATAGTAAAAAAAAAAATCTCCACATCACCAAATCAAGAGAAGGATCAAGAGAAAAGAACTCCGATCCATTACAGAATTAAGCACTGAACAAATTTACAAAGAACCCTTTTTTAAACCACACCATCAAATCAAAAATCCATATGAACCCATGTCACAGGTTTTAAACAAAAGGAAACAGCTTTGATCCAATTAGAAACAAAGCACAGAAGGAAATTTAAAAAGAAACCCTTTTCAAACCACGCAATCAAATCAAGAACCCATATCACAAAAATTCAGAAAAGAAACAATAAAAAGGAAAGGCAAAAGGCAATTAATTACCAACAGCTCTAAGCTTATGCTCAACAACCCATTCCCTGATAGATTCCACTTTGGTCTTAGCATCAGCCATTTTCACGGGAGAATCTTGCGTCCGAGAGAGAGTGTTTATTTTTATGTTTCGTTTTTGTTGTGAGGCGATTTTATAAATAGCAGGAGAGAGAGGGAGGAAGACAGCAGAGGAAGCAAAAGAGA
Organism: Populus ilicifolia; assembly: GCA_015708895.1. Classification (NCBI taxonomy): domain Eukaryota; kingdom Viridiplantae; phylum Streptophyta; class Magnoliopsida; order Malpighiales; family Salicaceae; genus Populus; species Populus ilicifolia. The sequence continues at coordinate 643,479 of SRLM01000489.1, read as the reverse complement.
AATTGTAGACCGCTTTGGGAGAAACAGTGGGCAAGCAAAAATTAAAAGAGGTATTTTTGTTATTACTGTTGTAGATTGTAGCAGTTTTTTTTTTAATTGTTATTCTTAAACTTTTTTTTTTATGATTTAGTAGTTTTAAATAGTTTAAATTAGCATCTAATTATATATTTTTTTAAATAAAATATTGAATTAAAACTTGAGTGAGAAAATGAAATTAAAAACACCATTAGAATACGTGATGAGATTGAAATTTAATTTCAAAGTGTATTTTTATTTTTTATTTTTTTTAGCTATGAAGCAACCAATTCATGTAATCTTTAAAAATTTAATTTTAATACTAACTTTTATTTTTTATTTTTATTTCATTTTTTTATATGTAAAAAAGTTGAAAGATTTTGCATATTCAATTTTTTTATTATATTTTGATATTATAGATTAATTCTTTACTCTTGTGATTTCTAATTTTTTAAATTCTTTTATAAAGTTTCATTGTTTTTAATTTAAACTTCAATCAAAATTTATTTGTATTGTTTTTTATCTTTATTTTTTATTTTTGATTAATATTTTTATTTTTTTTCAATTTGACTCTTGAATTAAAAATTTGTTGTTGCCTTTAGATATTATTTTTATGTGATTTTAACCCTTATTTTTTATGTTTGTTTTTTTTAATCTTATTGTGTAATTTTAACCTTATAATTTACATATATATATATATATATATATATATAAAAATATGTTGAGGGCCACCAACCTGGTAAGTAAAGATACAACACGTTGAGGTACGATTTATCCCGCTTCAGAATCCAGTATTTACCCCCAAAAATTGTCAGTCTCTCAATTAGTATCTTTTTAATTCTGTTTAAATTCATTTTTTACTCAACATTAACAATCCGCTGCCCCCCCCCCCCTTCAAAATTCGCACTTAATTTCAGCTTTCTAATGAATTTTTATGCTATTATTTTGTCTGTTATTTTTTTATGCAATTCTATTTTTTGCATTATTCGTGGATTTTTATATTAATAAGCTGATTAATCTTTTATCAGATGATTTATTTACTTTCTATAATTCTTCTGCACTAAGATTCCGATTCTCATGACTATTTTTATGCTTTTAATTAATTTTTTAGACTAATTTCTTAGCTCAATTCTCCCAGACTAATAGAAAATTTTCTCCGTATTTTGGAATGAATTATTATTTTTTATGTAAATTTTTAATATAATTAGTGTTATTTATAGCTGTGTTAATATTAATTCTTAATTATAGTAATTATTTTTATTTCAGAGAAAAAGAAATGAGCCGAGCAAGTGGAACACTTTACGTTGGCAATCTCCCCTGCGATATTCGTGTGAGGGAAGTTGAAGATTTGTTTTATAAGGTTTTACACTCTTTCACTTTTTTCGCTTGATTTTTATTTAAGTGATAATTACAGTATAAATATCGATGTTTTGTTTAAATTTTGTTGCGGTTTTCGAGCATTTGTGAGGAGTTGATATTGTTGAAGTTGATCTCAAGTGTTATGGGTCTGGTTGAAAACATAGTGATATTTAGTATCTTAGATCTGTCAAATTAATGGCTAAGCTGCGGCACTGCGCATGCTATGATGAATTGATGCATTTTATTGACCAGTTTGATAGGGTAAAGGGAGCAGTTTGCAGCGAAGTAATCAGTGATAAGTGTATTGTTATTAGTAGTAGTATGTGATTCTGACTTGTGTTGATTTTGAATTGGAGTATGGGCCCATTGTTGACATTGACTTGAAAATCCCACCGAGACCTCCAGGCTATGCATTTGTTGAGGTGAGATTAAATTTTTGGTGCGAGGTGTAATCATATGGGAAGTAGCATGCACTTGTGTGCACTTTGGATTGGCTAGTTGCTTTGGTTTTTAAATTTGCTTTGAAGTTGAATTTTATTACCTATCCATTGAATCTGTGTTTGACTAGTGTAAATTTTTTACTCCTTTTACGTTATAGTTTGAAGATGCTCATGATGCTCAATATGCAATTCGCGGTCTGGACGGATATAATTTTGATGGTTGACGGTTACGAGTACGCTTCTATTCTTTCCTTTTATTCTCTTAAATAAATCTACTTTGTTTTTGCTAATAACAAAGAATTTGATTTAATTTGGTTTGATGTTGTTGATTTTGTTTTTGATTTTTGCTTTGGATTAATTTGACTTGTATGCAATTTGGTTTCTAGGTTGAGCTTGCTCATGGTGGGCGAAGAAATTCATCATCAGTGGATCGTTATAGCAGTTACAGTGGTAGCCGTGGGCCTCCCAAGTACTCTGACTATCGTGGTATGTTTCACTCTGATGTCCCTCTTGCAGTTTCATAAAGTGTTTGCTTCCAAGAGCTTATTTGATAGTTCTTTAATCATGCAGTTTTAGTCACTGGATTGGCTTCTTCTGCTTCATGGCAAGACTTAAAGTTATACTGAGGCCTTAATTTTTCTGCTGCATCCAATCTCCTCCTCGAGTGATTTGGTTCTATGTCGGGTCATAAGATCATTCAGTCTTCATTGTTAAATAGATATTTTATCATGAATATTTAATTATCAGGATCATATGCGACGAGCTGGGGATGTCTGCTTTTCTCAAGTCTTTCGAGACCATGGTGGTAAGTAAATTAATGTAATGCTTACGTTTTGCTGCATGGTTATTGAATAGCCAAGCCAAACTTGTTAGTAGAAGTAATCTTTATTAAGTAATGATTTCCACTGGTTCAAGTTTTTCACTCTAAAGTTATTTTTAGAATAGAAGGGAAATTATATGGTTTTGGACCATACAAATGGGTACTTAGTGGATGAACCCATTAAAACAATTTCAACTAATGTAAGCTTCTTTAATATCTACCGTAGAACTGCCCAAAATGGCTTTCTGAGATAAGCTGTGTTTGAAGCTATTTGTGGTTGCATTGCATGCTGGATGTAAAAAAGAGAGACCTGTGAGCTTCTTTTTCTTTTTTTTTTTTGAGGGCTGAATTTGAAAAGCTTTAGTTGGATGTAGAAGCGACATTGCACCCCAGACACCCCAAACTTGAAGTTAATGGCATTAGTAACACTTTTTAGCAACATTTTGCAGACATGACAGGAATTGTAGACTACACGAACTATGATGACATGAAATATGCTGTAAGTTACTACAACAAGCTTTAGGCGGTTCATTTTGAATTTTGTTAGTTTATTTATTTATGGTTATGTTGTTCTTCCCATGTAGATCAAGAAGCTTGATGACTCTGAGTTCCGGAATGCATTTTCTCGGGCATATATTCGGGCATGTCAAGATCTGTATGCTGTCCTGAATTTTGGTCACTTTGGTTTGTACTTAGCTGTCTTATTTATCTAGGTGCGGGAGTATGATTCTAGGAGGAGTTACTCTAGGAGCACCAGACACAGTTCACATGTGTCAAGAAGCCGGAGTCGCAGTTGCAGTCACGATTGAAGCTATAGTGACAGGAGCTGGAGGTCCACACTGCCGTAATGGATTTAGAATGTTTAGGTTTAAGCCTTAATCATAATTTAATTAATGTTGAGTTCTTTTTGCAGCAAGTCTTCAAGGGCAAAATATTCACAGCGTTCTCGATCTGTATCTGTTTCCTCTTGTTCTTGTGCAGGATCATCTCCACGATCTTTGTCGAGGTATACCATTGCTGTGTTTCTTTTCCTGTCATTGGTTGTTATTTTAAGATGTTCAATCAGATATTTGTTAAAGTTTGTTTTTATGCTGTTATAACTTGAGGTCATTTTAATCACAAATGGTTGGTAGGTTTTACAATTTGCATTTCAATCCTTTTTAGTTTTGTGTCTATTTCTGCATTTTTTATCTAATGGGATGGTTTTCTAAGAGAAGGGAAAATAATGGGGAAGTTAGGTAAAAGATAAATCTGTAAAAGTTCTTTTCTCTTCTACCATTTGGTTGCCATTTTTTTTCATCCTGCTGCATATTTTTTATATCCTAAGTTCATGAGTTTTCATGATTTAGTAGCCACTCTTCCTTTGGGCCTCTATAAGATATAGCTGAAGTTCCTTCAATTTTGACTTGCATGTCCTTTTGTTCTTAAATTTGTCCAAAGAGCCTATAATGCTGGATCCCTTTATAAAATATTACATGAAAGAGCTGACTGGGCAATTTTTTTAATTTTTAATTTTTTTACCAAATCGATGTGCCAAATTTTATGAAATAGCAGCACTATCTTGCTTTTTCATGACCATTGACTCATCCCATCTAGAAAGGCATAATAGCCAAGGTTACAGCTTCAGTTTTGTATGCATCTGACTTGGGTTCTAAAGCTTCTTGGCTGTCTTTGAAAGTAGATTCACATGCATGGAAATATATTTCTATGCTTCTTATCACAAAAAGTTTTGACACTCGAGTCCCGAACTTTACATGATAGACTGGTCAATGTTGAATCTTTTATGACATGAGAAATGCACCTTCCAATTAAGTTAGTTGAGTATCCTATTTGAAGGTTGACAGAATCCAACTTGCACTTGAAGAAACTTTCGAGGCTGAGCTTTATTTTAGGTAGCCTACTGACTATACTTCTTTCTTTGCATTTGTCAAATTCAGTGCTATAGAGCATATTCTTCATTCTCTATGCCTTGGCCTTTTAAGTTTGCCTGTCATCTTCCATTCCTTAGCGAGCTTGCCATTTTAAGCAATTCCTTTATTTTTCATCGGTTGATTTTTATTTTTGTTTGCATCTGCTACTATTTCAGTGGATGAACCTCCAAATTTTATGGTAATTTTCCAATAATTGCCTGTTTTCTGATGTTGTTTTCCCTCCATAATTAGAAATTCTTAATGTGATGGCCATGTCAAGCATCTTGTAACCATGCCAATTCAACATTTAATACCTTCTAGTTGGGTAACTTCTTGCTATTCATCTATCTTCACTGCTCATTAATCTTGCTTATTTGCTAAAACAATCAACCACTGATTGGGATTGGAAAGCTAATATACCGGAAAGAGTGTAAAGTGATACTGGGAAAGGGCTTCTGGGTTGGCTGGTATTGTACCTTGCCTGTGAAGGCTGCCTTGTTTGTTTTGCTTGATCTGGCTTTGTGCAGTGATCTGGCCACCTGGGGATTGGATGTTAAGGACTTGATGGGATGTGGTGGGTTGTATGCGTGCACCTCTTTGCTTGTTTTGAGGTAATGATGTTTTTGTTGATGGGCACCTCTGGAAAATCCTAATAATCTCATAATGCTTTTAAGTTGATTCCTAATAATCTTACAATGCTATTAAGTTGGCGTGCCAATCAACATTATACTTTATCAAGCGTGGATGGGATTGTGATTCTAAAACTGGATTAAGTGGAGTAAGTGCTATTGGTGCTGCCTGCTCACAAGCGGTACAAAGAAACTTGAAACTACTTCAACTTTAACCTTACCTCGTGTTTGGTATTATTGCTCCTTGATTTGGCTATACAGACAGGGAGGATGTAGTTCTCCTTTCTTCTAGTATGGATGGGGACAATGTCGTTTCATTAGGAATCTTGTAATGTGGTGCTATACTGGGTTTTCATATCTCTACGCATTGTTTTAAGTTCCATTACCTGCTGCAAAAGGAATTAATAAATGGTAAGGTAGCATCTATCATATAGCGGATTTGGTTCTGGTCTTTTTTCAGTTGCCTCTAAAGATTGGTGGCAAGTTTCTGTTTCTTTTGGTTGCTGCTCACTCCGAAGTGGAAGTGGCACTGAAGCTTTTGGATCAAGGGTTATAATGGATTGTTCTGGATATTGAACTTGGTTGTTTATGGAAATTCTTGCAGATCCCGTTCAAGATCAAGATCTCCAGTTGATTCTGTAAGTGAAAGCATTCATTCCATTATCATCACTCTATGTGCTGGAATACAGCTCCCTGTTTGCTTACTGTATTCTATTGTCCTTGTTGATGTGCAGCAGTCTCGCAGCAAACAAGACTATAGAACCCCAAGCAAAAGCCCCACTCATTTATCTCGGCCCCGTTCGCCTTATGTATGACCCTTCTCTCAGCTTTGATGCTCTCCATTATTTCATCTTGTACTCCGTTTCAAACTTTAATTTGACACGTGATCATGGTTGCAATGGACAGGTGGGATCTGATAGAAGTCGTTCAGTAGACTCCATGGATCGTTGAAGAGTGTCTTGCTCTCCTGATCGGGGAACCTTTTTAGTGAACTCTACACCTATAAAGCTAGATATGCCTCGGTTGATGGTTTGGACTATCATCAACTTACTAATCTTATCTGATACTGAATTTAAAGTTAGTGACTTTTTTTTTCTTCCCGATATTGCTTTTGTTATGGTGTATATGGATGGGGCTGGGATGATCTTATTTTATAGCTCTCGAGGTTTTTGCTATGTTTGTTTTTTTATTGCGGTGTGGTGGGGTTCGGATTTTGTCCGGATTATACATTTGAAAGTCTCCTAGTTTTGTAGAACTTTCTGGATTAAAAAAAAACTATAATTTGTATACTTGTTAAAATTTATTTTATTTTAAAATGTAATGCAGAAACTAGTCATGGTCGACAAGCACACGTGGATGACCAAAATCCCCAGCAAGTAATAAATAGCTTGTGGGTGTGCCTTCCCTGTATGGGGGAAAGACCCAACCACCCTGAAAACCCAACCACTCAGTCTACCCGTATCAGCGCGACCCTGAGGTACCTAAAGTAGACCGCTATTATGGCGGCGTTTTTAAGATTGCCCGGTTTTTTATTTTATTTTATTTGACCCTTGATTAAAGTGAAGGTGGATAGAATCTAATCTTATTTTTGGCGGGAGTTGGACGCGAAGGTGAGATAAGGTTTATATATGAGATATTTGGTAATTTTATTTTAAATTGTTTTTTATTTAGAAATATATTAAAATAATATATTTTTTAAAAAAAAATTATTTTTAATATACAGAAAACATAAAAATGTTATATAATTTTATTTTTTAAAAAAATTATGAAGCGTGATGCAACTGTCATTTAATCCGGGTTTAGACCCAGCTACCACCTATTTCTAACCTATGTTTTTTTATTATTATTATTATTATTCTATGGAGTTGTGAATTTTTTTTTTAATAGTACATAAATTTTTATCTTCTTATTCATTAAATGTTTTTATAGTTTTATACAAACATGTAATATATTTTTTTAAGCTTATATTTTATTGGTTAAAAAATTATTAAAAATGAAAATAGAAATAGAAGTCAGGTCTAGTCGAGTATTTATGGATGCTTGTTAGGTAGATAAAGTCAACTTTACTATCCAACATTGGATCTTATTTATATCCTCAAAGGCAAAGAAACGAGAGGAAGCAAAAGTCCATCACACAGCCAGGTGGCTGCCAAACAGATCGTTTTTTCAGGGCCACTCAACAGTATTTTGAGCCTGCCAGGATTGACAGGCTCCAAGCATTATATATCATTTCTCAAGCATACATAATTTGGTTTCAGCCACAGTAGTGGTAGTTTGCTTCACCCAACAAGGATAATGATGAAAGCGATCACCGATTTTGTGATGAAATTCTCTCGGATCCATGCCTTTGGCGGAAGCTGCCAGATCTGATGCTGGGATCTGAACCACCACCAGCCTGATGGAATGTGCTCCTACCTGAATCTCTGTCAACCTGACTTACTGAGAATGGTGGCAAGTGACTTTCCCATGAACGATATCGAGCTGGAGGAGGATTTTCTGCTTCTTGGAAGTTCCGACTTGATGCACCTGATGGGATGAAATAGAAACCAGTCTGATCGGATGATGAGGCAACCGTTCCTACTTGAGACAAGCCTCTATGACTGCTGGATCTTCGGCTTCCAGAAACAACTGGTGTGTGAATGGGCGGAGAATTTCCAGGCTGTTGTTGGTAGTATGCCTGAAGGGCTTGAACTCTATCACGTGCCCGAGCATTGCTACCTTGGTAAGGTGGAATCATTGAGGAAGCGACCGCACTCCCAGTTCTAGCACTAGAACTGTGGAAGAAAGAGGTGCATATGATGCAATTATATAATCCAGAATGAAATAGAAGTAAAAACAAAGGGGATATCTATTTCAAATGCCGAGGATTATCTGTTTCTTCAACCTATATGGTATCAGGTGGAAGCCTGAAATTAACTACATTTTACACGGCAAAGAAATTAAATTTTCTGAAGACATACATACCTATGACCAACAAGGAATGGATGCATTAAAGATCCTGACCTTGGTGGAAGATCTGAACTAGTTCTAGCTGACCTTTGAGTAACAGGTGGAACTGAAGGTTGATCTGCATTACCTATTCGATTGCCTGTTGTTGAGAAGGGAGGAGAATGGTGCTCCCAACTGTGATAATGGATATCCATGGCAGGAAAAGCATAGGAACTAGGGATCTCACTAGGTACTGATGGGCCGTTCCAGTGATTGTTAAAACTAGAACCATCTGAAACACTGACACCAGAGTTCGTAGATGAAGGGTGAATGGGTCCAAAATAAGCAATATATGGGCATGGATGGGTAGCAGATGATACTGCTGCAGTATGTTCGGCAAATATGGCATGCCCTAATAGATCATGATCTGCATCATAATATCAGTCCTATCAATACAGTTATCCATAGCGCCACCAGTGCTAGAAGAATCTGAAAGAGAACCGTTACATAAACAGGATAGAGGAATCTCTTACATGCATTTGATGGAAATTCTCCTTCCCTGCAACATAGAAAAAATGTAACACCTTAGACAAAGCGCAGTGCCCTCCTTGAAAACAGAAACCAAGCAGACTGAATATATAGAAAAAGTAAAACTATTGCTCCTTTAGAACCTAAAGCAGTTTTAAGGGACAGGAATTGGTGCATTCCTCCGATCCATTTGTTTCCAAAGATCACATCATATCTATTGAACCGCATAGTTTTACCCAAAATGCAGAAGAAATAAGTAAAATCATGGACAGCCTGAATTTCAACTATCTCAGACTCCACCATCTAGCTCACACAAAAATTTGGTGCCATTACCATGACTTGAGGTATTGCATAGGCAATGCAAGTGGCAGATTGTAGTGGGAATTAGCCAATAAAACTCAGAACTTGTCTGATTCTATGGTACCTAGTGGATTGCAACTTGTGGGTGCTCCGTGTAAAACTCTGTTTCTTGCATCACACAACAGATCTAAAACATCAGATTCTCAAGCTCAGCACATTATCAAGACTCTTTCAATCAAACGCTCTAAGTATTGCATCTTGAGAGCAAGTGATTGCCAATCAAAACATGGATAAGAGGAGAAGCTACAAGCATAAGATTAAGCAAATCCCAAATCATAGCCTTTGGAGGGATAGATGTTCACTATTCAAATCACAGATTGCAGCTTTCAAAAGACCTTAAAGGAAAACATGCACTAGGCTGCATTTCCAACATAAAAAAAAAGAAACCTGTTGGCAAATCAATTTTCCATTAGAAATCTGCAACCCACATGCCCAATTATTCAACATTCAGTTTTCAGTCACACTTTTTTTTTGTTTTAAAAGCCCAAAAAAAACATTGCAAAATACAGGCCAGCTACATTTCACAGAAATAGTAACAACTGGCACATAATTTTCCATTTGGAACTGCAGCATGTTCCCAATTATTAAGAATTTGGCTTTCTGTGATCACTTTCTTTGTTTTAGCTCTAAAAAATACTTCTTCCCTCAAGTCTCTTTGGGGTACCATCTGATTTCCGTATTAAAATCTTCCAATATCATACAAACACAAATACACACACACATATAAGCGTGCAGGTGTGTAAAATAGCAAGTGGAAAACCAATGATTAGAAAATTTAGTATAGGAACTAAAACAATAATGACTTTGAGCTCTAATATGTAATTAATGCTTACTCAAAGGATGAAGGCAATCGCGCTAGGCTACCAAATGGACACCAATGAACTCCAAAGGACTGCAAAAACATTTAGAACCAAATAAATAAGAAGTGATAAATTTAAAGTTATGTAAACAGCCCTACATGCACAGAATTAATTCCTTCAATGCATGTCATACCACAACCAGAAATACTACTGAGAGAAACTTGCAGAAAACACAACTTTAGGTGCCAAGAGCACAAAGATTTAAAAGTAACTGTCCAGAAGGATGAGTCATTTCTATGATTTATCTAAGCATGAATAAAGCTATCTATATAATAAAGAGAGATGCAGATAGAAGAATAAACCTATTACTTTTGGAAAAGCTACAGCTAAGGCATAGAGCATTCGAAGTACAAAGTTTGATTACAATTAGACAGGATAGAAAAACCTTTTGATCCACCTCACTTTAGTAAAGCTCTCAGTTGCACTTTGGTGGCCTCTTCAATTCATCTCCCGAGGAAAATCCAAGGAACCTAGGGAACTGCAAAATGGCAAAGTTGTCCTTGTGCCTAAGTTCCAGGGACAAAACAAGTTTTAATCTGGCAATCTAATACAATTACTAATCTACCTGTGTGGCTGTGTCATTCTCCAAATTTAAGATACCAGGTATCTTGTTGCAAAGAAGATTGAGAATTCAACCTTACTTCCTAAGGTCCAAACTACAGAAAAAGAAAGAGGCCATGATGTTGATTTCATTGATGGTTAGTATTTCAACAATGAAGTTTGTATAGGCACCCAAATTTCTTTCTCCTTCCAATAAACCTGAAAAAATTTGCACACGCATCCTATCCAACTTGGTTCATTTATCTAAAACACCTAGTTGAAGATGGCTAGACTTTGCTGATTTGCTTTCTTTAATGACATGGAAAGATAAGGAAAAGGCTAAAAAAATAAAACATAGCCAAAAGCCTGGTTATATAGACCATGCAACCGAAAAAGAAAAGGAATGTTCTTGTAAAATTCTCAAACAATCAAAAACATTTTATTTTTTTAATTACAGCAACAGCAGCCCTTAATTATCAAAGCAAACCCAAATTAAAATAAATCCTAGCCTTCAAAATAACTTAATCTTAACCATCCAAACACTATAATAAGATAATGCAAAAACTGAACAGAAAAGGTAAGTAAACCCAATTGAAAGAAACTTGCTATGGTTACCCTTAAAACTTGACATACTATGATCTTGATCCTGCATCATTTGGTATCTCCTAGTTTTATGACTTTCTCAGCATTTACAATGGGAAGGAAACTACTTAGATAGCACTTTCAATTATACAGATTCTCGCTTTACATGCAATTAACCAAAGAAATTGACATTTTTATGTCCATCCTTGATATTCAAAGTACCTATGGACAGAAACAAATACAAATTACAAACAACAAATTGTAGCTGCAATTAGGGGGTACTTGAAAGTTTAACATAGCATCAAAACTCAAAAGTAGATAGAAGGTGAACAGCAATGTTTAATTGACCACCATAAATGTGAACAGTATAAAAGCAAAGTACATGTTTAGAGAGAAAAAAATCATTTACCATTTCAGACTTTAAGAGAGAGAAAAAAATCCATTTACCATTTCAGAGTAACTTAAGTCATAAAGGTCCTCATCATGTGCCCAGTCATCCATGGTAAATTCTGGCAGTGAACGGCAGCCATTTGCATAGAGCCATTGACCCTTCTCAATTTTCCGACAATTAGGGCATTGCATTGCACCCTTTACATTAAATGCTGAACCGATGCAATCTGAAGATCATCATGACAGGATAAATTTCAAGCAAAGGGAAAATACAAACAAATACTAAGTAAACAATGAAATGCAAATGCAAAGTAAATGATAAAATACAGTTGAACAAATCAATCTGCCTGTAAATTAAAAAAAAGCCTTGCTGGTATTCTCCAAAGGAGAGCAAAACAGACATCAAAGCATAGCAGGGAAAAAAAAACATAAACAAAAAAAAATCTCCAAGCATTCAATCACACAAAGAATCAAAATTGATGCTCCCAATGGAAGACCATTGAACCCAAGCACAGCTTTTCAGAAGAGCCTGTAATGGATTATCGTATATGCAATTTTCAAGGATCCAATTCCATGTTCTCCAACAAACAGTTATCGTGAATCTCTTGCCTCCCTCGCAAGGCATTTGTTGTGTTGTATTCCACTTATTTCAAAAACATAATTGATAGATATCTAACTTTCATTTTGAATAGCAAAAGGATAGTAAATTTAGATGAAATTACTTCTGTGTGATGATATCTAAAGGGTAGCGTTTGGCATAAAGTGTTTTCGTAAGTAAAGTAAGTATTGCTGGATTGTACTTCTCAGCCACACCACAATGTTACCAACCCGGAAAAGTAGACTGACAAGAATTAGAGGGAGAGCAGCCTAAGAGAACTGAGCAAGATTACTTAGCAAAAAGCATTTCTCAGTGAAGCAAGATTAGGGTTTTGGTATCTTCACTCTGTTAAAGACAAACACACACATCAAGGAACTGCAGAAATCTTCATAAACAAAGCTATCCTCAGCACTCTCTTGTCAAAGCATTACTTCCCTATTAGCTCAAATAACTTAGAGCTGTAAAAAATTCCATTAGTTGCAACCTCATTCCTAATTCAGAACCACCCTCTCCCCACCATTCCAATCACACAACATAACTCACTGCCGATATCTCATATCTCACAATCTCCAGTTCCAAATTCCAAAATGTAAAATTCAATAGATATGCAAATCCAACTGCCAATTTCAAATCAGCATCGCATCTGTACAACAAAAATTTAACTTGTTTCATAACAAAGATCTAACATATGCGTATCATCAAATTATGGCCTTAAAATAATCACACTTGATTCTAGATGCTATCTAATGAAAAGCTACACATCACCATCCAGCCAGTAATTCAAAATCCAATCACACAAACTCACAACAAACCAAAAATCCAAAAACTACCCACAAAAAAGAAAAATAAAACAACATTGAACCCGGATCTCAAAATTCCAAATCAAAACCAAAAACACTACAAAAATTAAAAATCCAAACTTTGTAACATACCCAGATGAAACTGGTGTCCACATTGAAGCTTAGCCCATGATCGATCCCCATTATCAGTCACCACTTCAAGACAAATCGAACACGAAACAGACCCTCCAAACGACTTGCCATTTAATCCTCCTCCACCACCACCACCTCCATCATCCACAATCACATCATTCCCACTGTTCCCCAATCCCATCTCACCAAACCCGAAACCACAAATCCTTCAATCTCCCTTCTTTCTCTATATAAATTAATAACACTCTTTCCTATTCTTTCTTCTTCAGAATTACCCCACCAAGAATCACACCAAAAAAACAACCCGATAGATTAGGACTCCATCGTAAATGAATTATCAGAGGTTACGAGAAAAAAGATTGCTTTTTTAGAGAGAGTTTCTGTTTCTGTTTCTTGTTCTTCTCTTTTGTTGTTGTTGTCTTTGTTTCTTTGTTCTGTCTTAGATTTATTTTATCCGATCTTTTGGGTCTTTTCTTCGAAATAATTTTGTGACCGTTAGATTAGGGGAGATTAAGGTTGCTGTCAGAAGTTTACATTAACTGCTGTCCAAATAGGACAATGGACGGTTCAGATTTATCTGGGTTATTTCTGTGGATTTTGGTTGTTGGATTGTAATTGGTTGACAATGTTTTTTTTTGTGCACAACTGCTTTGTTTTTTATTTATTTCTTGAGAATCAATTAATAAGGCACGAGGTTGGGGCTCGGATAATTAATGATTTTTCTCTCTGTATTAAGGTTTTGAGTATGAATTTAAAGGAAATCACGAGATATATCCTAGGTAAAGTTTTTAGTTAAAATTGATATGATATTGACATGGAAAAATATTATTGATTTGATTATGTTCTTAAGGGTTTGATTAAGATGATTAAATCAGGTTGAGTGAACAAAATTATAATAATAATAATAACAACAACAATTTTGCTATAGGTTGGTTTGATAATTCAATAATATAGGTTTTTTTTATTGGTCGTCGAAACTAGTTTGCCTGCTATATAGCTAATATTAAATAAAAATAAATAAATATATAACCATATGAAAAGTAGTCTAGAAATATATGATTTTTAAAGAAATAAAACAAAGCTAAAATTAAAAGTGTTTGAAAATGTGATTTTAAAATAAATAAGACAAAATTAAAACTAATTTGTTAATATGGTATTTAAGAAATGTGATGGTGGTTATGTTTTAAAGATATCTTTTATTTTAAAAATATTAAATTAATTTTTTTATTTAAATTTTATTTTATTTAAATTATTTAAAAATATAAATAGTAAAAATTAAATTTTAATAAATTTCTATTTAGATCACCCTTTTTAAAAAAATGATCAAGGGGCTAGCCAATTAGCTTTGTTACTGAGCCAACCATTTTTTATAAAAAGGGGTTGCTTAGCGTGTTGGTCCATTGTGAGAAGTGAAAATTGTGGGAATATGAGGTTGTTTAAATTTATAGTGATTTAATTGACTTAGTTAAATTTAATTTAAATCATGCTGACTTAACATTAAAAAAAAACCCAACTTGTTTTATTAAAAAATTGACTCGGTGATATAATGAATTTTTTTTAGGAATTTTTTGAATGAATTTCTTATAACATATTATTGTGAGATATTTTGTAAATTAATGACAAGATTAACCTTTTAATTATGATGATTTGTGTTTAGCATGGCGTGATTAGGGATAAAATGCCTTTATTTTCTTTGTTATTTGTTGGTTGAAAATATTATTTATTTACGAATTTGGTAAGATTATCATGTGAACTCATGTGTCTTGGAGGTTTTTGGGTAGTTAGGAATTAGGAATTGATTCTGTACTCCTCGTTCATTGATTATTCCATCCTGGTTAGGCAGGCTTTGGGGGTTTATTTATCTCCTTTATTGGAAGAATTGTTGGAATTGGACTATGGAAGATGGCTAGGAGATGTATAGACCCTCTTTTCTACATTACAAAAATATAATTATAATCAATTTATTGTACGGGTCCAATTCTAGCATTAGTGCAATAGTTGGGAAGGTGTGTGATCTTTATAATTATTAGAATTTAAATCTCAAGTCAAGCTAAAAAATAAATTCTTATAATTTGATTTAATATCCGTGCAAAAAAAAAATATTGTATGAGTATGTCGCTTGAAAATAGAATAAAAAATTAATTCAATTGATCCCATGGTTTTCTTATTTTTCTCGACAATCCCGTGATTAGGGATTTGGTGCATTTAAGGCGAGTAAATTGAAGATTCATGGTATATTTAAGATTGTGTAGATTGCTTTTTAAAATATATGCTTAAAAATATAATAAATTATTTTTTATTTTTTAAAAAAATATTTTTAATATTAACATATTTAAAAAAACATGATAATTTTAAAGTAAAGTATTATTTTTTAAAAATACATAATTAAACCAAAAAACAAACATAACCATGACTAATGCATTACTCATGAAACCATAATAAAATAGTTTATCAGGGGTAAATTGTGCCAGGCCATGTTATATTAAACTTGTATTGATTCATTAATTGGCTCATAATTTAAATTATAATTTGAATAATTAATTTAGATTGATTTAGATCAATCTAAAATCATTTCGTTGTAATTTTAAAAAAAATTAAAATAATATTATTTTAAAAAAATTAATAAATCAAATTTTATCTGAATTTTAACTGAGTTAACGCGATTAAATCTCATTCAATATAAAATAAAACTTAATTCAAATTAAATATTTAATTAATAAATTATCAAGTTAGCCTACCAAGTTTAATAATATTCATCTTCAATGACTTAAATAGTAAATAATTGAAATTAACTTGATTGAAATATATTTGTTTTCGCATTTTAAAAATAGTTTTTTAATTTATTTAAACTAATTTTTTATATTTTTAGATTATTTTAATAAATTAATATCAAAAATATTTTCTAAAAAATATATTTTTAAATTTTTTTCAAAATCAACCTATCATCACACATTTTAAGATGCTGATTACTGCCTTTAATTGATCATTGTATTTGTACAGGGCGTCATCACCGATCCATTGATCCCTTAGTTAATTTATTTGTTTGTTTATTTATTTTTTGTCCTAACACTACCGGGCTCCACACGTTATCCATAACTATTGTGAAAGTGAGGGAAAACCTCGACTCGATAAACAAGATTTTTTATTTAAAAAATGCAAGCAACCAAACAATGCGAAGTTATTATGATTGATTAAATCAGATAGCAGTAATAGTTTAATTTAATAAAATAAAAATATTTTTAATCAATTCAGATATCCAAAATAAAATTAATAAATAATAAACATCTTTAAATTTATAATTGATTTTACATCAATGTTCCTACGTGCATATTAATAAATAATACATACATGTTTAAAATTAGTACTTATTAGTAAAACTACTTTTAAAATAATAAAATATTTATTTTTGTTAATGATGAATTTATTATTCTTGATACTTTATTACTCTTTACTTGAATAAATAAACTGACTTCAAGATTTTGATAACTCCTTCTTGTTTGGATATGCTCTTAAATAATATCAAATAAATTACACTTAATGTCTCCCATGAACATCAAACCTCAGTTGTAGAGTAAAAAAAAGAAAAAAAGAACAAGTCAAAGGAAGAAACTTGAGAATTTATAAAATGTATTGCAAACACAATATATATATCAAGAATATTAACTATTCATAATTTATAAATGTTTATTAATTACAAGAAATATTTATAATTCATAAATATTCAGAGAGTTCATTAATTTCTTATAAATACTTTCATTTTTATTACATGGTTAATATATTAATTTATGCACAAAGACATTCTAGAGGCTAAAAGAAATTAATCATCAAACATGGACTGAACAACAAGAATATTTGTTCAATAATAGCTCACAACTACCCAATCCACAAAATTATTTTGTGTTTAAAACTCTTACCATCCAAAGATTAACTGATAATAATTTATTATTAATATTTAATTATTTTTTAAAAATATGTTAATATTTTATATTAAAATACCCTTGTTGGATCATAAAATCTAATATTATTTTAGCATCAAATATAAGTGGATCTCATACATATTTTGACATTAAAAAACCTACTATATATTATATAAACCAATTTCAACATAAAAAATCATAGAGATAAAGATTTTAAAATAAAGAGAAAATAGAAGAAAGCTATTAACCACAAGGAAAATATATGATAACAAAGTCCTGCACACCCATTTTTATCTTTAAATATTATTAAAATTGTTTTTAATCCCTTTGCAAATGCAATAAGAAATCAAATCCTACTTTGTCCACCCCCATCAAAAGAAAAAAAAAGTTTTTACATGAATAGACCATGTTTATTTCTTGAAAAATAGTTTCTGGAAAATTATTTTCCAAACTTTCCTGTGTTTATTTATTATTAGAAAATTTGATCAACAAAAAATATTTTTCAGTCAACAAAAATCACTTTTCAGTCAACAAAAAATACTTTCTGGTCAATGAAAAACACTTTCTAGTCAACGAAAAGCACTTTCTGGTCAACAAAAATATTTTTTAGTCAAAAAAATTTGGCTTAGTTTCCAGAAAAGTGTTTTTATTTTTAGCTATGTTTGTTTTCCGGAAAGCGGTTTTCAAGAAAACACTTCCCAAACTTTCTTGTGTTTGTTTTTCAAAAAGTGGTTCTGGAAAATCACTTTCCAAACTTTCTTGTGTTTGTTTGCTGTTACGAAAGTTGATAAATGCAAAACACTTTCCAGTTAAAGAAAAAATTGGCTTGATTTTCAGGAAAGTGTTTTTCTGAAAAATTTGGGAGGAAAATATTTTCTAAAAGTTGTGAAAAATTTAAAAATGTTATTATTTGCTGATTATATTAATTTTGATCCTTAAACTTTTAATTGCTATATATATTTTGTTTTGAATATTTATTTTTTAATTTCATTTCTTAAAATTTAATTTTTATATTAACTTTGGTCTTTATTTTTATAATTGTTATTTGCTTTTCTCCTATTATTTTTTTTATTGAATTTTTTTTCTATCAAATTTGATCCTCATTCTTTTGATTGTTATTTATTTTACTTGAAATACTTTATGAAATATTAATTATTATTATTTTAATTTCTTTATCTTTTTTTTAGATTTGATCTTTATTATTTTGATTATTTATTTTATTTGAGATAATTTATGAAATTATTTTTTTCAATTTCATTGTTATTTAACTTTTTTATTTGTAAGATTTATTCCTTATTATTTTAATAAATTTGAGAAAAAATAAAATATTAATAAATTATTTTTCAGTTCATCTTACATAACATAACCAAATACTGGAAAATGTTTTTCAGTTTATTTTTTATAACATTATCAAATATTAAAAAATACTTTACTTTTGAGGAATTTATTTTTCTTGAAATTCACTTTTTCCAGAATTTAGTTTTTTAAAAAAATAACTTTCCTACAAACAAACAGAATAAGTTTTGAAAATATGCTTAAATTGATTCTTAATATTCATTTGTATATAAAAAAAAGAAAAGAGTTTCAATTTTGATGTGTGAGATTATCTAAGTAGCTACGAGACCGCTCTTGCTAAGATAAATAATTCAGGAATACCAAAATCGACCTAATTTAAAACTTAAAAAATAAATTAAAATAAAATTATTTTAATACAAAATAATTATTTTTATTTGCATAATTCAAGCTAATTAAGGCCTAAATTAACATGTCACCAATAGATAAACCTGCCGAACCGGGTTTCATGACCATCTCAGTCTCACATTTGGTTTTAATAGCATAAAATTAATTTGTTTTTGGTAAAAATTAACACCCATATTAAAAAAAAATTAAAAAAACACACTGCGACATCCACACTTGCCTAAGGGTGAACGTCCAAGCAGCAGCGCTGAACATGCTTGGAAACGACACCCAGCTGTCCACATAGAAAGCAAGGCTGGGACTTGGTATGCAGATCTGCGGACCGTCGCCTAATTTTGATTTGCTTACACTGCTTCTGCTCCTAAACATTGTGTCGGCTATAGAATTTCTTTTTAATTTCATCCTGGATACTTTTTATCCTTTTCAACTATTATATTGATATAAATTACCCCTTTGCTTTCTTTTTTTTTTAATTTCTTTCTTTCTTTATTTTTTTCTTTTTAATTTCATCATTTATGCAATTTTATTATTTAAAATTTAATTAATTTTTAAAATTTTATTTAATTTTTCTATATAATTATCATAATTTTAATTAAATATTACAATATTTGATTTTATAAAAATATTTTTTTAAAAAGTTATCAAATATAATAAGGTATATAATTCAAGTTATAAGTTTGATATATTACGCGTGAAATCAAGATTAATTTAATGTTAAAAAATATTATTTTAATATTTTTAAATTAAATTATAAATTTTTAAATCTATAAGTATATAATATCAATCAAGTTATATTAAAATAATTTTTAAATTTATATTTATACTGAGTAAAGAGGGCAGTTGATAAATTCTAAAGTTGATACACCGAATAAAATTTAACAATAATATTAAATAATTTTTTATAATTTAAATATGTTTTTTTATATTTAGAAAATCCTAATCAATACTCCGCTTACAAGCCGGTTGCATTTTTATCTTATTCGGATGTCGTGTTCCCCACTTTTAATTCTTTGATTGCATGTTAAGGATGACGGGGGCTTAGAGCAGCAAAACAAGACTGGATGTTCTTCTGATCTAAATAAACAGAAGGTCCACAATGGTGGTCAGAAGGTCAAGGGCATATATATCAGTAAAACAAGGTGATATCATATCACCTTCTTTTTATCTATTCAAGTCCCCGTAAGCATTCACAAAGGAGGATGTCTGTATTCAATGGATATTCTAGCCATCTGGTAATACTGTAGTCCGTTTCCATGGCCCACCTGCCCCAAAGACCCCATGCATAGTTTGTATGCAGACCTCCGTGTGAACTTTGCACTGCCAGCTAATATATGAGGTCTTGGACTTGGACGCTTTTTTCCCGTACCACAACCGTCAGCTACGCGAATCGTAGCAGGCTCAGAAAGTGTTTGACTCCTTTCCTTTGTCGTAGACAGATCCAAAACCGTGCCTGTTTCGGTAATTCACCAGCCGCCTTCTTTTTTCACCGCCTGAAAATTCTTTAGTCCTCTTTAAATTCTCGACGCCTCTACATCATCCTAAACGCTCTCAGGCTCTCTCCCTGTTTTGCGCAATTAACCCCTCTGCTTCTCCTATAAAGATATCATAGTTTTTTCTTTAATAATCGTCTGTAATCATGTTGGTCTATCAAGATCTTCTTACTGGTAATTCAAAGACTCTTTCTTTCTTTGTTTCTTTCGTCTGACACTCGTTTGATGATCTGGGTTCTGTTTTTTATTCTGTTATTGGTTGTTTTTGTTGATGGTTTGTTTGTTTTTATAATCTTGTTATTGGGATTTGTTGCTTTAACTTTGTACTTCTGTCTTTGGATGATAAAAGGTACTGGGAATTTATTATTATTATTATTATTATTATTATGAGTTATTGAGTAAGATTTATCTAGAACTTTGAATTTGATTTTAAGATGTGTTTTGAACAAGTTTATGAGCTTGAGGTATTTTTCCTTTAATACCAGTCTATCAGGGAAAACAAAAGCAACTTGTTACTTTGTTAGTATAGTTATGGCTTGAAGCTTAATTTGGGTGATGATTTTGATTTGTTCAAGGACAGGAGGACAATTTGGTTTGTGCCCAGAAGCTTAATTTCGTTATTAATTTCAGGTGATGAGCTTCTCTCTGATTCATTCCCATACAAGGAAATTGAGAATGGAGTGCTTTGGGAAGTGGAAGGGAAGGTTAGCATTTTCTTCCTATTTCTTGGTCTCAATTTCGGTTTCCTTTAAGCAACGTTGTTGTTAAATATTCTGTTGAATACAGAAGTTGTCAGTTTGAAGCAATTTGACTTTCTTTGTATGTGTTTTTGTTTCTACAGTGGGTTGTTCAAGGATCAATTGATGTAGACATTGGTGCTAACCCTTCTGCAGAAGGTGGAGATGAGGAAGGTGTTGATGATCAGGCTGTCAAGGTTGTCGATATTGTCGACACTTTTAGACTCCAGGTTGGTGAGCTAGATTGGATTTTTGTCTTCCACTGTTATAGTTTTTAAATTTCTTGGTATCTAAAATAGTTCGTTCCTGTAAAACTGCAGGAGCAACCTGCTTTTGACAAGAAGCAATTCGTTACCTACATTAAGAGGTACATTAAGTTGCTGACACCCAAACTGGAGCCAGAACAGCAAGAGGTGTTCAAGAAGAACATTGAGGGAGCTACTAAGTTCCTGTTTCCAAAGCTCAAAGACTTCCAATTGTATGTGCAATTCATTCTTTTCTCCATGGGAAATGGTTCTTAAATTCTCGTGATTTAACCTGAATTTTCCTTGGCTACTCTAATTAGTTGAGGTTATAACATTGCAGCTTTGTTGGGGAGAGCATGCACGATGATTGCAGTCTGGTGCTTGCATACTACAAGGAAGGTGCTACTGATCCAACTTTTCTCTACTTTGCTCATGGCTTGAAGGAAGTCAAGTGTTAAACCTGTCTCTTAACAGATAGCCACTGCATAGCCACCTTTGAGATGAATGTGTTCTCTGTAGTATTAGAATTTTAGTATAAGCTTTTCAAAATTTATATAACATAGAAATATGCCGTTGGGACTTTGATGACAGTTTTGGAGTGGCATGTTAAATTCGTTCTTCTTAGATGTTTTCATGGGACGAGGTTTTATTATATACTTAATGGAGGAATAAGATGCAATTACTTGTATGCTTGCTTTGTCATAATCATCAATCCAGAAAGATTTACCGTGTGAAAATGCTTAATATATCATATGATGTGGTCTGAATGTTTTTTTCTCTTCATAATCTTTCTCTGTGGTAGTTTTGAGTACAAGCGTTAAGAGCTAGTGAAATAAATTTGGCATTTGAAAAATGAATAATTAAAGTTAGAAACAACCTTGTGAGGTCCCTTTTTCACTCAACGACAATGTTTTTACAAGCTTATTAGTAGACAATACTATGAGCTTCATGTTATCAAGTCATGTCCTGGTGAACAGAACTTGATCAAGAACTGCATTGAAGCTTTGGAAAGATATCGTTGATAAGCCATTCCGCCATATGTTGGTAAGCCTTTTGTGTCAAATGAATTCCATCCCAGCTGATGTGCTGATCAGGGTTTGGACAAACTGGAACGCCAAGAGCTCCACACATTCTCCACAGGCTAAAATTATGATCACCACCAGTCCCACAGCAAGCTTTTTGCATCGTCTTCGTGTCAAAACCTATATAAAAAAAGGAAGGAGACGATGCTGTAAGATTTTGTGCTGGGTCCCGTATAGTTTCTCTACCGTTTACAAGGATCTTGAAAAGAAACTCACCAAGAGACTGAGCATTCTGATAGATCGACATGAATGCTTTGTAATAGTCACCGTACACTATGATCACATCAGGGTAATTTTTTTTCAATCCGTCAACGGTTTGCTTGAGAAGCTCATTGTGATAACTTGCAAAAGAGTTTAACCCCTTGAGGCAGTGGAACTCATCATAAGCATCGGCATCATTGGGCTGGAATTGGCTAAGGTAAACCGGGAAGCAACCTATCGGGAAGTTTCCGGGGACAACCACTCGTCTAGCACCGTAACCAATGACTTTCTACAAGATCATATTGAACAACATTCATAAACAAAAAGAATATAGCTAGAAATTTACGAGGAAGAAACTAACATACCTCAACAGCATCCTTTATAGCTTTGACAACTTCAGGAACCAACGCTTTCGTTTCTTCAGTGGTTTTGCTAAACATGAAAGCATAGTTATAGTCATTGCCTCCAATCTCCCCAACCATGAAGAGAGATGAATTAATTTCTTTAGCACAATCTGTGAAGCAATAACTATCAGGAATGATGATTGGAGAAGGATTTAACTATTGAAACATCATATGAAACATGTCGATTACCTTTAGAACATGTGTTAAAATAGGTGAACATCCACTCAAGTTGTGTGCTAAGAGATTCCTTTGTCACCACGTTCATTATATTCTTTGATAATAAAACTTCTGCAGGCAAGGCAGTTGAACCAGCAACCGCAAAATTCACTCCACTGCAGCCACCGAAAAAAATTCTTGCCGGATTCAAGTAGGCATCAAGATAGGGAAGTTTAGCCGAGCGTGCTGCAATAGTTCAGAGAAAAGTTAACACAATCAAGCAAAATAGGTTAGAAAGAGAGTTATAAAACAGAATTTGGAAAATAATGTAATTTATCATAATAATATAGGAAATGGACCGCCTTTAACTTGAATAATTCTCTGATATTATACATTGTAATATTTCTGAACATTTAGAACAAGAAACTTTTTGGATTAAGGCCGCATGGTTGCCCCATTAATCCCAACGGTTCAATATGTCAGATTTTCTTGATGATTAGCATTATTTACAGATTAAGGCTTTGTTTTTCAGGACAATCACAATTTGAAACGTCGCGCAGACAAGCAGGAAACTTACCAATGTAATCAATCATCAATAACCCATTGGAGCATCTACCCGTTGGCTTCCTGAGACTCATACCATAAGGAAACCAAGCATATCGAGAAAGAGGATTTTCTACAATCAAATTGCCAGTGTCAGCTATAGAATCCCCAAGTTGATAAATTGCTTTAAACCCGCATTTTTGAAGAACATCTACATCATGGCTGAATACAGGAACTAGAAGAAAATGGCACAAAGAGGAAAGAACAAAAGCACAAAGAACGTTGCTGGTAGCCATAACACGAGATTTACTATGTGTCCTTAATTTGTCAATGAAAAGATCAAAGGAAATTGTCGTGTATTCATACTATTTTTCTGCCCACAAAGTCCGGATATTTCTGTCTTTGTGGGAAAAAATGGAAGGTTCTTGCAAGGAATGTGGAGAATACATAGCATTAGCCAGCTGTGTCTTTTACAGTCCATGGTGGTTTTCTGTTAATCTTTCCAGGAACATGACCAAAACACCTCATAATTGGATACATATCCAATCCAGTTAATAGTCGAAAGATGAAAGGGAAATCTCTGTAGAAGCAGCAAGTCGAAAGATGAAAGGGTGGTGTCTGGCATGATGGTAGTGTCAGGGTGTAAAGAAGCTACGTAATCGAAGTTGTCCTTGATTCCAAGCCGACAAACCAAGTCCTTTTCCATTCTGTTTATTAAAGTTATTATTTGTTTTTGTATTTGTATTTGAAAAATATTTTTTAAAAAAAATTAATTTTTTTATTTTAAATTAATATTTTTTTTATGTTTTTACATCATTTTGATATATTAATATAAAAATAATTTTTTAAAAACATTTTTTTAATATATTTCCAAGTTAAAAATACTTAAAAAAATAATCACAATTATAATTAACCTAGCAACCAGAAAATCCACAGCTTGGAGCTGAGATTTAATTTGAACCGAAAAAAGACATTACTTGGCATGTTGACTCATCATCTAGTTGTTTCAGTCAAATCCAATTATATCAATACTAAAAAAATTTATTTTTAAAAAAGAATGAGATGATGTTTATTTGATATGAATTATTGCTACCAATTCTACATTTTACTTCTGTGGATAGAGGATAAAGTGGCGATAAAGTGACTTTACAAGAAGATGATTGTTATGAAGCTTAGGCTGTAATTGGTGTTGTTAAAGTCAACAATATTGGGTATCAACTTGCATTATTAATTAGTGTTTTTTTTATTTTTTTATAGATATTTTTTATAAATAGATAATATATTTAAAACTAGAAGAGAGAAAATGAGCAAGTAAAAGAAGGAAGATAATTCTATAAAATTATGAGGTATTTGTGAGAAAGTAAGTAATGTATTTTTTTTAATAATAAAGAGATTTTAATTATTTTTTTATTAATAAAGAGATGTTGTAATTTCTATATTACTATTTAAAATATTTCAATATTTTCTCTATAGCGTAGTTAAATTTGAGTAAATTACGTAAATTCTTATATATTATTTTTTATTTTATCTTATTATTTTGTTAGGTTTATATGTAAATATCCTAATAATTTTAAACTTAAAAAAAAAACAAGGTGGTCACCCTCTTTCAAATATATAATATGGATTTGGTAATTTAATAGAATTGCATTCCTGAATGAATTATTCTTTTTATAAATATAAATCTTTGCCTGCTAAGCAATAGGATAACAAGTTATAAATTTGTCTTGCTAAAATATTCATGTATTTTTTCTATCACTATGAAATTTATAAATAAAATAAAATATTCAAAGATGAGGTTATTGTTATCTTTTCTCTTAGAAAACTATAATCTCTTGATTACAAATTCATGACACTTTACATACTTGTTTTTGTATTAGTGAATTAAAAAAAAATATTTATTTATATGATTGTAATTATATTCCAATCAATAAATAAAAAGTTTTTATATTAAATATTATAACTTTATTATCGAGTTTTTTTTATTTAAAAAAAAAACAAACACAACTCTTCTTCTTTTATCCTCATCAGAATCCGATCACCCAAATTCATGTTTCCTTTTTCAGCGTTGCTCGAAAAAATTGCAGCTAGTGAATCCGAGTTTTTTCTGAGGAAAAGACCAGTAAAGCACCTCTGCTAATTCAGAGCCATTATTGATAAGACTAATGGCATAACAACGGATCAATTCAGGACTAATCTTTCTCTGTGGGGGGTTTGAATACAAGCATCAAGAGCTAGTGAAATAAATTTAGGATTTGAAACATGAATAATTAGAGCTACAAACAACCTTGTGAGGCCCCTTTTTAATTCAAAGACAACAATATTTTTACATGCTTAATTGTAGACAAAATTAAGAGCTTCATGTTATCAAGTCCATCTCTTGGTGAAAAGAGAACTTTCACATCAAGCACTGCAGTGAAGCTTTGGAAAGATATCGTTGATAAGCCATGCTGCCATGTGTTGATAAGCCTTTTGTGTCAAATGAACTCCATCCCAGCTGATGTGCTGATCAGGGTTTGGACAAACCGGAACGTCAGGAGCTCCACACATTCTCCAGAGGCTAAAATTATTATCACCACCAGTCCCACAGCAAGCTTTTTGCATCGACTTCGTATCAAAACCTATTTAGAAAAGCAAGGAGACGATGCTGTAAGCCTTAATTTTGTGCTGGGCCCCGTATAGTTTCTCTACCGTTTACAAGGATCTTGAAAATAAACTCACCAAGAGACCGAGCGTTCTGATAGATCGACATGAACGCTTTGTAATGGTCACCGTAAACTATGATAACATCAGGGTAATTTGTTTTCAATCCTTCAACGGTTTGCTTGAGAAGCTCATTGTGATAACTTGCGAAAGAGTTTAGCCCCTTGAGGCAGTGGAACTCATCATAGGCAGCAGCATCATTGGGCTGGAATTGGCTAAGATAAACCGGGAAGCAACCTATCGGGAAGTTTCCGGGAACAACCACTCGTCTAGCACCGTGACCAATGGCTTTCTGCAAAATCATGTCGAAGAACATTCATAAACAAAAACAATATAGCTAGAAATTCAGAAGGAACAAGCCGAAAACTAGCATACCGTTACGGCATCCTTTATAGCTCTGACAACTTCAGGTACCAACGCATTTAGTTCTTCAGTGGTTTTGTTAAACATGAAAGCATAGTTATAGTCATTGCCTCCAATCTCTCCAACCATGAAGAGAGATGATTTAATTTCTTTAGCACAATCTGTGAAGCAGTAACTGTCAGGCATGCTGGTTGGAAAAGGATTTAACTATTGAAACATCATATGAAACATACCGATTACCTTTAGAACATGTTGTGTTAAAATAGGAGAACATCCACTCAAGTTGTGTGCTAAGAGATTCATTTGTCACAATGTTCATTATATTCTTTGACGATAAAACTTCTGCAGG
Organism: Populus ilicifolia; assembly: GCA_015708895.1. Lineage (NCBI taxonomy): Eukaryota > Viridiplantae > Streptophyta > Magnoliopsida > Malpighiales > Salicaceae > Populus > Populus ilicifolia. Next base: position 616,703 of record SRLM01000489.1, on the reverse strand, counting down.
CAAGGCAGTTGAACCAGCAACTGCAAAATTCACTCCACCGCGGCCACAGGAAAATTTTCTTGCCGACTTCAAGTAGGCACCAGGAAAGGGAAGTTTAGCCGAGCGTGCTGCAATAGTTCAAAGAAAAGTCAACAGAATCAAGCAACTTCTACTGTAAAAGAGGTTAGAAAGAGAGTTAAGAACCTGCATTTCATAAGATTATGTAATTTATCATAATAATATAGGAAATGGACAGCATTAACTTGAATAATTCTGATACACTGTAATATTTTCTAACAAGAAACTTTTCGGGTTAAGGCGGCTTGGTTGTTGCTGAAGAAGAAGAAAGTTTCAGGAAAAAAAAACAAGAGAAAGGGAATAGAAGCAAGAAAATTAAACAAATACAAGCTAAATGACACGGAGACTAATGCAAAACATAGAGAAAATCTGACAGATAAAAATTTACAGGCCCCATCAACGATGTGTCGGATTTTCTTGATGTTTAGCATTATCTTGTAGATCAAGGCATAAAAATCATAAAAAATGAAGCCTTTTCAAGTCAAAACACAGTTTGAAACAAGGCAGCATTACCGCTTAGAGAAACAGTGAAATCAAGAATATCGTAACTTACCAATGTAATCAATCATCAACAACCCATTGGAGCATCTACCTGTTGGCTTCGAGAGTTTCAAACCATAAGGAAATGAAGCGTATGGAGAAAGAGGATTTTCGCGAATCAAATTGCCAGTGTCAGCTATAGAATCCCCAAGCTGATAAATTGCTTTAAACCCACATTTTTTAAGAACATTGACTTCACGACTTGATACAGGAACCAGAAGAAAATGGAAAAGAGAGGAAAGAACTAAAGCGCAAACTACGTTGCTGGTAGCCATAATTAACTCAAAAGATTTACTACGTGTCCTTAATTTGTTAATGAAAAGTCAATGGAAGTAGCTGCGTATTTATACTATTTTTCTGCCCACAAAGTCCCGATATTTCTGTCTTTCAGGGGAAAAATGTGAGGCATCTTACAAGGAATGCGGAGAATACAGAACATTAGCCAGCTGCATCTTACAGTTTATAGTGGTTTTCTGCTAATCTTTGTAGAAACATGACGAAAAACACCTTATAATTGGATTCATATCCAATCCAGATAATAGTCGAAAGATGAAAGGTAAATTTGCGTAGAAACGCGAAGTTTTTGGTGGTTTCTTGCATGGTTGTGCCAAAGCGTGCATGCTTGCCAAATATGTTTGAGATAAAGACTGGTTCCTATCATGATTTTAATTTGAACTAAAAAAAACAATGACTTGGCAGGTTGACTTACGACTTGGTTCTCCCATTTAAATTCCATCAAATCAATACCAAAAAATTTTATTTAAAAAATAAATAAAATTATATTAATTTGATATAAAATATTGACATTTAATGACTAGTGATTTAGAATCTTTTTAGAGCCAAACTCCGCATTGGTTATGGCAATTATATTTACTTGGTTGTGATAAAGAAAATAAAGGGCAACTTTTGCTTTCTATATAATGCAGAGCACCTGAAACTGCATACCATATACCATGCTAGAATTAAGATTATTCTACCTTTCTTTTTTATGAGAAATGTCCAGGTTCCGAGAAATTTAAGACTAGGGAGGGAATTAAGAAATAAATGAATTTTGGGTGCAAAACATGTAAAATCATAGGTTATAATTAATTTTTAAAAAAAAATTAGGATTAAAATGTAAGATCTCAAAACATGTAAAACCTTGCCCATCTAATTCATAGGCAACAAACAGCCCTTTAGTCCATGTAAATGTAGATCTTCAGCAACAGTTGCACGCCTTCCTCCGGTTGGATGCTTGTACTGAGCTTCAGTTTCAACGTTCTCGAAGTACTGTTCGGTAACGGTGTTGCACCACAATAAAAATATCAAAAACATCATTTTTGGTGTTTTTGCAGCGCACCGTGTTGCTAAATGGGCACTCCAAAATAAAATCCAAGTCCTTCCAATTTTTCAGAGAACAAGTCTCTGGGAAGAATCTTGGAATCTGTAATACGTATGTATAAAGTACTTGAATTTGGCAGATGTTTCAGCCCGGCAAGGCTGGCATTGTTTCTTTGACAATCTAGTCGTTCAACTTCCCACGGCAGAAAGCTGCTTTTCATGTACGAGTCCTCTAGCTGCCTCGAGCATGGCAGCACATTTGGGGAATCATTTCAAGCCGTGGATTGTCTCTCAAGTCCAGAAGTTGCGGGCGAGTAAATGCCCAATTTCACTCAGCAGCGGAACAATGTAAGAATACTGCTTCCATATCCTTTCAAAGAGTTGTAGCTCAACTCTAGAGCTGAATGAACTTGGCCATCCATTTCATCCTTGTCAAACCTCTTCAACTTTTCGCATTCTTCCACTCTGACGAATCCCCTTCTTTTAATGCCCTAGCTATGGTACCGAGCAAAATGGGCAAACCAGTACACATCTTCTGGCTACTTCTACAGCAACAAACTGCAGATCAGGATATCTGATAACATCACCTGCAATCTTCTTAAACAAATCTTGAAGCAAGATTTTTTTGTGTACCCATTCCTCGGGATAATGCATCTCGATACCTTGATGTCATATCATCTAGTTAAAGTCACTCCCGAAGGTCTTCCAAAATTACTAGGAAATCTGGTCTCCCACTGCCAGTCTGTGCATCTAATTTGAAACCTATCCCATCTGCTATTTCCCCATTGAATCTTTCTCAGGTTAGGAGCCTAAGATACAACAGCCAGAAACACAACATCAAAAATCTCGTCTGCCTCGACTTGTCCAGCAATTTCCTTCACAAGCTTGGTGGCATCCTATACTTTCCAACCAGGTCAACATCCTCATCCTTGTTCCCTAGCTCACGTCGGGCAAGAAGTTTGAGACACTATCAAATTTTCCATCCATGATTTCAGAAATTACTCTTTCACTGAAGAGAAAGTGAAATCGTGTTTAAAGTAATTTTCCTCCCTTTTTTTATTTTTTAAAGAACAATTAATGAAAAAATTTTTGAAAGTTTAAAATCAAGCTATGTGAATGATGAGCAATACAAGATAACTTAATTCACTGATTTATTTATTTATTTTAAACGATTTTTGACCCCAAAGACTTAAAAATGATTAGACGATATATATANATATATATATATATATATATTGGAATAAGATGTTTCAATCACGTCATCACGTCATTAATCATCTAAATTCTGATATAGATATTAACATGTCAATTTTCTCAGAACGGAAGTGCATTTAATGAACATGATCAAAATTGATCATGCTCTTACTCTTCACTACAACACACCACAAGGCAAAGAAAATTAACATAGAAAATTCATCTTCTGAAATTACAAAAAAAGAGAGAAGGGAATAGGGTCACACGACGTGGCTTTATAGCTAGTTTATGCGTAGTAGTTAAGGCTGGCTTTTTTCTTCGCTTGCACTTGGATGATACCTTCATTAAAATCCTCATGGTTCACCTGTTTCCAAATCCAACCAATACAAGAATTTAGTAAGCACTTAGTAGCTTGCAAGCAGCAAAGCAACAAACATCTCACGAACTTACAACAACAATAATAATAATAATGAGTTCAACTCTCTGCTAATGCAGAAAACAAGTGAGGCAAAATTAAATTCTTTTTGTAGACAAGGGTATTTATGTAATTTTCCATATTTGTTCATGCATATACCTAATCAACCCTACAACAATTACCTATCAAAGATTCACCCTAAAATCTCCCAAAACACTGTTCAAAACTGTTCACAGCCCAGAACAGCCCCCAGAGGGGTCCTGCATCATGTCCTCTTGTTTTTTGACTATTGGGAAACCAGATTCAAACTGTAGCCAGTACTATCGTTTGACAAGAAAGATGCTGAAGAGTTCAGTTTTTTATTATTATGTTGACAAGTCAGGCTTTCACTTGCCAAAATAATTGTTCTCAGATTAGACAATGAAACAGGATATGCATGAGAGAGTACCTCAGTTGCATCCCGGCGAAGTGCTAGCATCCCAGCTTCAACACAAACTGCCTTTAGCTGTGCTCCATTGAAATCATCCGTGGAACGAGCAAGCTCTTCAAAGTTCACATCAGGATGGACGTTCATCTTCCTTGAGTGGATCTACAACATCAAAGGAAAAATAAAAATAAAAATAAAAATCAAGACTATTGTTTTCACGTGAAATACAAGTGAAAAGGGACATCCAAATAATTCTGTCACAACAAACCTGCAAGATTCGAGCTCTTGCTTCTTCAGTTGGATGTGGAAATTCAATTTTGCGATCCAGTCGACCTGATCGCATGAGGGCTGGGTCCAGGATATCAGCACGATTTGTTGCAGCAATCACCTGAAAATTATAACATGAACTAGTGAATTATTATTCCACAAACATGTTAGATGAAATTTAGTGGGAGTAATTATATTTCAACACAGGAGATGCCTGAGCAGTGATGCAACTTCAAAGTTCACAGAAGCCAAGATATTCACCCCAACAAGAAATATCAAAGAGAGCATTTTTCGAAGGAAAAAAATACTAACAAACCTTAATGCTATCATCGCTGCTAAAGCCATCAAGCTGATTGAGCAATTCTAACATGGTCCTCTGCACTTCCCTGTCTCCACTAACCTCACTGCACATGGTAATGGGATATTTAAAATCATCAATGATAAAACCGAGCAGCAGGAGCAGCACTCTGACTTCGAAAGCTAGTGTGAAAAAAAGTTGATTGCCTAAGTTGTAAAAATGGGACATACCCTAAGATGTAAAAATGGGATATACCTGTCAAACCGCTTTGTGCCAATAGCATCAATCTCATCTATAAAAATGATGCAGGGAGATTTCTCTTTTGCAAGTTGGAAGGCATCACGGACAAGTTTGGCACCATCTCCAATAAACATCTGAAAATGATAAAAGTTCAATTAATCCTATAAGAGACTATTTCATTAAAAACTTAAAACAAGTTTAGAGGCATTGCATCATGTAATTAATCTTTCTTCTCAAATTTGGAAACAAAAGGTGAAAACAAAATTTAAAGAGGGAAGAATGTACTTTAGAAAAAAGTTGCTATACCTGAACAAGTTGTGGGCCTGCCAACTTTAGGAAAGTGGCATTTGTTTGTGCAGCACAAGCACGGGCCATCAATGTTTTCCCAGTTCCAGGAGGTCCATATAAGAGGATACCTTTGGGAGGACGAATACCCAACTTCTGAAATCGCTCTTTGTGAGTCATAGGCAGTACAATAGCCTCAACTAATTCTTGGATCTGTTGCAAAAGTAACAAAATCAGAGCAGGTATTATCATCTAACTGAGATAGTAGAAGAATCGGTTGTATAAATCATGTTTTAGAGTCAAAATCACCTGCTTCTCCAAGCCTCCAATATCATTGTAGTCTTCTGTCGGTTTTTCATCAACCTCCATGGCCTTCACTCGTGAATCATACTCTGATGGTAGAGTATCCAAGATCAAGTAGCTATCTTTGTTGACTCCAACCAAGTCACCAGGCTTCAACTTGTCAGGATCAACAAGCCCAACCACAGGAAGAAAAATAGTCTGCAGTTGAGGTGATAAATTTATAGGTCTTGATAAGTGTGGTCAAGCTGATGTATCATTATACATCATCTACAACATCTAAACTTCTGCTACTTCAAAAAATGATAAAATCAAACAGATTTCCAGATTGAAAGTAAGAACATCAAGGCTATGAAGATAGATGAACTGCTCTGCTCTAAAAATATATAATCTCAACTGATTGTACGGAAAATAAAAGACCAAGCTCCATCAAATTTAATTTAATAACATCACAAATGATAAAATCAAACAGATTTCCAGACTGAAAGTAAGAACATCAGGGCTAAGAAGATATATGAACTGCTCTGCTCTAAAAAGATATAATCTCAACTGATTGTAAGGAAAATAAAAGACCAAGCTGCATCAAATTTTAATTTAATAACATCACACTTCCACCATTGCTCTCTTGTTTATACTCTACTAGTAGAGTAAGATGACTCACCTGACGAGTTGATGTTTTCAGCACCACACATTTACCCTTCCTTTGAGAGTCAAGGTCAATGTTTGCTCCATCTTCTTCAGCCTCATCTTCTGGGTTCATTTCCAAAATCTACAAATGCACAGACCACCAAAACATGGAGTTTGAGTCAACATTGAAAGAACTTCATTTAAAAACAGCCAGCTTAATTAACATTCAATTAAACCACTGAAAGTTGGAGAAAAAGATCCCTTTCTGGGCACGAGATAAATGAATGAAAAAGTTAGAATAGCAAGTAAAGAGCTTTCTCATTTCATTTTTCCCGTGACAGTAAAATAGAAGAATGCACTGACATCTGAGCAATATTCACAGCAAAGTTCAGGTCTTTTCACCATTTGATTTGCAGAAAAAAAGGGGGCTAATTCAAATAGAAATTTTGTATTACAAAGGCAAGACACCAAAAGAGCTACTCAGGTTGTGTCCACACAAGCATAATTCAACTTAAGTGACAGTCTTCAAACATACTTTACACTCAGTCATTATCTAACATCTAGGCATTAAAATTAAAATTCTGCAAACATTTACCTCGACAATGTTGCCAACTAGGTACGGCAGCTGCTTGTTGAGTTTTATCTTCTCTTGATTCTCCTTTATCTTCTCCTTATATGAATCCAGCTCCAGATTTGTTCTCTGCACCTCTTCCTACAATCCCCACAATCACACACCCGTGAAAACACCGCCCCCAACAAAAAATTCTAAACCTCATAACTCGAACAAATCATTACATTCTAAAACACCCAATTCAAACAAAAACCCATTACTTTCCCACGCTTTACACACACACAAAAATCACTAACAACACTATTACTTCCATAAACAATAAGCCAACCAATCCCAGCACACAGCCTTGAATTAAAATCACAAACAAACACAGAACCATAATCAAACCCAGTTCAGAACAAATCAGAAGCTACCAAAACCCCACAAATAGCAGCTCATCACACACAAAAAAATTCTGGGTTTTCACTTATTTTTAGTACAATCACAATCAAAATACACCAACATCAACAAAACCAATCCTTTTCTTACTAAGAAAATTAAAACCAGAACCCTAAACAGATAACAATCCTAAAACCAAAGAAGAAAACAATCAAATCAAACATTATCATTGTTATTGTCATTATCTTCACAGAGAGAGAAATATCAGACCTTGAGAATGCGAATCTCGTTATCGACAAGACGAGAACCTCTTATGATATCTTCAGTAGTCATGGAGGCAAGCTGGTCATCTTCGAAGCTCGAATCCTCCGCCATTGGGGTTGCCATGGTGCTTGAGATTTAACGATTCAAGCTAAAAAGAATCAAAATCAGGAGACCACTGAGATGGTAAGGCCGGGTGATGGGGAGAGTATTTAGTTTTTATTTCTACTTGTCGCCGAAGACAAGTAGCTATGGGCTTGAGGTTGCTGCTTTTCTTTCTTTGTTTCTTTTTTGGGCTTTGTTTATCGGGCGTATGGAGAGATAAATCTTTTTGGCGTTCTGTTCTTACATATACATACATACATACATACATATATATATAGACACACACACATATATAATTTTATTTATTCATATCATAGTCAAATTTATATTTTTTATACTCGTTTTTATTCTACAAGTATGTTCATTGAAGGTCCACACTTTTTTTCATGATCAACCTTCATAAGTATAGCACTTATACTATTAAAAATAAAATTATTGTATTTATGAAATAAATTTAATCAAAGTAATTTTATAAGAAAATTGCACAAATTATTTTAGATTCATATTTACAAATTATAATTAAGCCAACCAAAAGGCATCTACAAAAACTCAACCAAAGAAACCTTTTGAGATATTATATTATATTAATAACTAAAAAAACATAGAAAGTGAATATAACAAAAAAATATATATATATACATATGTTGTGGTTAACATACGAGAGATATTGAGGTAATGTATTCAATTCATAATGAAAATAAAATTAATTTTTCCTTTTTTTTATTGATAATTTGATTTTTTTGTCCTTCTTTTTTTTTGTCACATAGAGCATGCAATTGTAAAATATTAAATTATGTTTGAATATATATAGTTATGGTTGTTTTTTAAAGTATTTTTTTTATTAAAATAATATTTTTTTAATTAAAAAAATTATTTTTAATATAGATACATCAAAATAATTTAAAAACACAAAAATAAATAGTTTAAAGCAAAAATAAAAAATTATATATTTTTAAAATACAAAAACAAACACTGACTTAAAATAACAACAAATAACAGTAAGCTAGAAGAAACTCAGAATTGGTGAGAAAAGTTAAAGAGAAAAAAAGAAAGTGTAAGTGAAGTGGCTAAAAAACATTAAATTGAAAGCCAAATACATCATAAATAAATAGGCTGTGCTGGTACAGATAGGAAATATATTGGTGAAAGAGGAGAATAATCGTAAAAAACTCGGGAAATACACGAGGAAAGTAGGCTATTAATTTCCAAATCATCGGTAAAAGATCGGGAGTGGAATAATCGACGATTATTTGGATAATAATAGGAGAAAAAAATTGAAATCCATCACGATTAAATAGGAAAAGCTCGGCGATTAATTAAGAAAAACTGGAGGGCGAGCATGAATTTATTATTAATCCAAGCGATTAATTGATAAATTACTTGGCTATCTTTTCAGAAAGAAATCGGTAATTGCTCAGTATTTTAATCATGAATTAATTGGCAACAAGGCCGTTGATTTAAATCGAAATAATCAGGCGATCAGGGAAATTATTGGTGATTAATTGCGAAATAATCTGCGATAAAGTCCCTAAAAGGGTAAATTGATCGGTGAAAAGAAATTAATTAATCTAGGCGATTAATAGGGGACTAGTCGGAAATTACTCGGCGATAGTTTTCGGAATGAAATTGGCAATTGATCGGTATTTACTCGTTGAAAGTCCAGTGAGTGATAAATCGGCAATGCAATCCGAAGTTTGGGCTATAAGAGGCTTCAGTAGTTCAGTTGCTCTATCTTTAAGCCTTAAAAAAATTCACGACAATATAACATAGAATAGCACGACAAGCTTGGATGGCATGGAATATAGGAACTCTTGCCTTTTGATCTTGATAGTTGGAAGCTTCAACAATGCTTGATGACTTAGCAGCAGGCATTTCGACAATTTTACAAGCATTTGAGTACATGCTAGAGGCCAACATCTGGCCTATCTTGTTCTATAAATCATGTAGACAATTGTGCAATGAACATAGTAGTTCTTCCTTCTCAGTTTAGTAAGCTGATCGAGGTTGGTTATTTAGGTTAATCGTAGATAATGTACATAGCTTTACGTTGCTATCACGAAATATACACAAGATAAGTTGTTAAAGCTTCCAGTAAATTTCCAGCCGATGGAAAATGCCTGCAACAATACCCCAAAAGGGGATCTCTGCAAAGATAACGTAGAGTAGAATACCAACACTTTGAGAATTCCAAACTCCAATGAACATATGCTTTTGAATCCAGTATATCTGCAATAAAAATTATAGGGATATCAATGGAATGGAGAATTAAAGTAACTTCTCATGGCTGAATGAGTCCTCCATCAAGGGGCATTTGCTAATGAATCCCACAAGAGCAGGGAGAAATTATGGCTATCTTTTTTGCCACTCAACCCCTCTCCCTAAGGTTTGATGAGAAACTCACCAGTGTATTATGAGGGTCGTTGTAGTACCAGCCATTGATGAAACCAGCAAATATGCCTTCAGCAGCCATGACATAAACAAGCATTGAATTCATGCCGATCCATTGAAACGGCAGAAACATGGACTTCCGACCCCACATATCAACCTGGAATGGAAGGAACTTGTTTCGTCGTATCAGAAATAACTTATTGACTGTTCCAAACTAGGGTTCTTGAAATTTAAAACCCAAAATGGTTCAGTTGTAACAACAACATACCAGGATATAGATGGCTGAAAACACCAATGCTGCTACCCCGGATGTTACACAAACATAGCTAAAAGTGTACAGTTGTTTGTTTAAGGGCATTGCTGCAAATGAAATAAATACGTATATATAGCATTCTCCTTGATGAAAATATGATGCATAAATACCGACAAACTTTGGCATATATCGCATTTCAGTTCTCACCATGTGTGAAATGCAGAACAAGCCCTAAAATGAGAAGAACAAGTCCCATCACAGTCCAATGCTTCAGTCTAGCTGTATCACCCTGGAGGTTAGAGATCAATCAAAACAGTTAAGCAAGATCTAGATTTAAGCAAGCATTACATGCTGAAAACCATTAATCTAACCTTCAAATGTACATGAACGTGTCCTAAATGAACTCCAGTGATGGTAGAAAGGACTGAAGATATTGAGCTGCAAGAAATCCACATACCCAGTTAGACATTTTCTCAAGATGCGTGGACAGCATAGAAGGTGGTGTGCATTCAATCTGAACTTCTTTTATGAGAGATGGGATTCACATGTGAAGTTTCCCTATGAATAGAGAATTTAAGGTGTGCTCTACATTATATACAATCATGAAAAATAAAGAAAAAATTAAAGGGGAAGAACACCGCAATCATGTGGTTTTGTGGAAGAGCCTGTATCTCTCAAACATTCCCTTCCTCAAGCAGATAAAAGTTTCTGGTGAACTCTTTGATTGTCAGCGTTTGAATAGTTGTCGGAAAAGTTGAAAGATAACACACACATACAGCAAGATTGAGTGAGTGAATGACTTGGAAAAATTGCTCAAAATCCCACACAGTGGATAAGCACATTGCCATATCGCAGGCATTATGAGTGAGTTGAACAATTTCCTATCATGTGGTTTCCCCATTAAGAAAAAGGCAAGGCTGTTCAGTACTGGTTTGCATAAAATTCGAGTATAAGATTACTCTGACTGATGAAGGTTCTGTACAACAAACCTTAGGATTCCGTCAGGTTCGAAAGGAGCTTTGCACCATGTTGGAGCACTAGTTTGAAAAGGCGCCTTATACAGGGAAGCCTCTGTGCAGGCCTGCAGCAGTTTGGCAAAATTCTTACCGTGATTTCACAATAATAAATAATGAGCATTAGAAAAAAAAATTGCCATGCACCTCAGATCTCTTCCAAGCAGGATGTTGATACAAATGATTAATTCCTAAGATTTTTCTGTCAATATAACCAATTGCATTACAAGCAGGATCCAGTTTTCCTCTGACCGCACACTCTACCTGGAATCAACAGGTCTTATCTGTAAGTAGCATCCCTTAAAATGAAGGAAACTGTGGTCTCTCATAGAAGAAAAAAGGAGATAATAATGGGATTCCAGTTTGTATAAGAGCAAAGGCAATGAGTTCACAGTTTGATTTCCTTAATTCTTGGCCCAGGATTGTATATGAAGTCAAATTGAGGGAATGTTGCAGAAGTGGAAGAGGAGATTCTTACTGTGAAAACCTTCCCATAATCAGCACTCTCTTCATCATTGACAGTGAACTGCCAGTGCGGCACGTACATCCCGTAGATTACAGCCAAGTAAACAACCAGAATGCATGCTCCCATCAGCCTGCAAATTTTAGCACAGAATAGTCATTGGAGATTTGGTCAAGAAACTTAATGAAAATTACTCATTAGTCACAGAAACATAAACTTACCATTGCGAGCCATATAGCCTGAAAATGGAGAGCCGGCCAGGTGGTAGATCCTTGGTGTGGTCTTTTTTTGTAAAGATTTCCATCAGTGCCATAACTAAGTAAGCAAAAGCAATTCTCTGAAAAAGAAAAATCAAAGTTCTTGTATAAGAATATTTCCTGCAAACTAAATTATAAGCACCAAAACGAACACTACCTGAAGAATCCCACACCATCTTATCTTCTTTATATCAACTCCATAACTTAGCTTGTCAGGAGCATGGGAGAAGCCCCCTGCATGATGATAATCAAAGTACCGTCAAGCGATAGAATCACCATGGCAAGTTGCTGGCGAGCATCATAAACATTTAAGCATGAAACACAGCTTGCAGGCAGGATATGTGCCTAGCAGAACAAACCTTGTAACATGATACCCCATAAGAGCAGTTTCAAAGTTCTGACAATCATCTTCTTGACAGCATGATCCCGGCTTGTAATTCCCTACGTTAATCAAATAACACTTATGAGCAAAAACCTGAAAATGCATGTATCCTTTTTCCTTATCAGTTACTGGATTTGTAAAAATGGTAGACCAACCTTGAAAGTAAGAGGAATGGCCATTCCTACTATGAACAGAAAGAATGGCATGACAAAGTCTGCAAGGTTGCTACCATGCCATGGTGCATGTCCCATCTTAGGCCATTCTCCTCCAGCATCATCAACCAAAATCATTAACTACAATAATCCCATCAAAAGACACAAATTTAGTATCATAAAAATAAATGATTAAGGTTTCATAAATTTTTTTTACAAGGATGCCTAGACACAGTACAAAAAAATTAAGGGGGGAATTGAGGCAAAAGGTTTAAGGACTAAAGTGGGAAGTGAGAGAAATTAGTGGGGCAATTGCTTTTTATAAAAAACTAAACTGTAAAAGGGCCCAACCGGGATCGAACCGGTGACCTCTTGATCTGCAGTCAAATGCTCTACCACTGAGCTATGGACCCAATCGTACAGTTTCGATAAATAGAAAATCCAAGTTTGTGCACACTCGGTTTAAAGAAAACCCCACTCCCCAAAAACCCATACGATGAGGTGAAGCACAATAACTGGGGGCTTAATATAGAACAACAGCTGATTTCATCAAACTTCAAAACAGAGAGACAGTAAATATCTTTTGAGAGAGACATGGATACATACAGCAACAGTGAGGCCTCTGAAGATGTCTAATGAAGCTACACGCCTTTCTGGGTCAGGCTTTTGGGCTGAAAAATGGGTTCCATCAGCTATTAGCAGCCGTTTGGCGTAAGAAATATAGGCCTTAATGTCAGCCATTTTTGGAGGGCAAGAATAGAGAAGCTGAACTCAACAAACTAGCTTGGTTGTTGATTCTGTGAAGGGGTGTCATGGGGGCTATAAATTAAGTCACTTGGGTACTGTACTTTGATGATTCTATGTGAAGGAAGCTCAACGGATGGAAGGGGTGTAGGGTAGGTAAGTGTATATGGGGAACGGACAGGTTCAGGGGAATATTTCGAAGGTAAAGAGTGGATTTCTTTGGTTTAAGATGCAGTGGTTTCTTAGTACTTCTTTGACTCCATTCGCAATCACTTTTGTTGAGCAAGGGATTTTGCTACAGTTTCACTCGAATCTGACTTGAACCGACTTCAGTGGAAGAGAAATTTTTTGACCCGATTAGGTTTTAAGTAAAATACGAAGACAAAAGGTCAGGGTTTCACAGAGAATATCACTACTGGTCTACCTCACCCGAACCCTAGATTCTGCACGCAAAGATGAGGCTAGTTATGGGCTTAGCTAGTTTGTGATACAGAATTCTTTTTGAATTGGTATCACATGTTTAAGAGACTCTATGTTGTGTTCGAATCATTTGTAATCTTGAGACATCTAATAACCAATTCGTCTTCCCAACCTTGAGCTTGGGCATGGATATCTTCTGATTTTTTTGTTGGCAACAGCCTCTGTCGCCAGAAAATGATCTTTAACAATGAAAGGCAATTTTAAATCTTGTTACGGGAACACAAGGACTCGACTGCATTCCTTAACAATCAAAAGAAAATCGAATGAGAAACTTGGCTTAACTTTACAATTCATAACCTGATCCTAAACAAGTTTTAGTTTGAAATTGTTTTGATATTGAGCTTGCTGAATCCCAGTGATTCAGCAGGTTAATACGTGACCCGATTGATCTGATAAATGCATCTTTCGCTCCAAAGAGTAACCCGCCTAATAATTTAGATTCCCGTCTCGATCAGTCACTCAATGGCCTAAGCTTTGTAGTAATCATGACCTTCACTCCCTAACTGCCCATGGAGAAAAGGCCATTTTTCCTGCTAGAAGCCAACAACAAAGTGAAACTTCCTGGACGATTGGTGAGGATAAATGTTAGAAAGTTTGTTAAAGAGTCACTAGTCTCTTGCAACATAAGCTTCATAGGAAACTGCGAAGACAGCAAATGAATGTTATTGCGTATGAAAAGCAGAGCAGAGTTCCAGGAACCAAATTCTTGAATCCACAAGTAACAAGGGCAATTACCGTACGTGACACATCATAAAGAGAGTACCTATCTTGCCACCACTCATGCCTTTGATACTTCTATCGCCTACAATGCCGGCAATGTCCCCCACTTGCCTCCCAGCAGCACTTCCCTCCTTACCATGTTCCCCTTCCATGTCCAACCCCAGACAAGTGGTTTTCTCTGAACAAGTAAAGACTTAACGATGACGATATTGATAATTCAATGACGTGCATGCAACTTGCCAATGAATGAAATAAGCATTATTCTCCTTCGGATTTTATAGATTTTAGAATCAATGGATGTAACACAAGCGAAATCCTTTGGTACAGGCAACACTGGACACAATGTGGGCAGAGTTCCGCCAAATTACTTCCCTGTGCCAGAAAAATTCATGTCAGGATCAAGGCTTGATCAAGAAAAAAAGTAATAATATATTTTCATGCTTCGATATCCGTTGGGTGATGGGTGATATGATAAAAGAAGCTAAAGATGTTGCTGCAAAAACTACTAGTGTCTCTTAGGTGCTTCACGAGGACGCTCGGCAGCAGGAACTCACTTTTTCAGAGTTGGATAGACGATAGTCCTTGCTTGGTTGTTGAGAAATGCAAGAAAGGAAAACAGAGTTCTACGGCCTTGAAGTTAAGGGTTTATTTGTATTTGTTTTTTCAGAATTATTTAAAAAAAATAAATTTTTATTTTTATTTTAAATTAATATTTTTAGTGTTTTAATATTATTTTGATGTGTTGATGTTAAAAATAATTTTTTAAAAATAAAAATATATTATTTTAATATATTTTTAAATAAAAAACATTTTAAAAAACAATTAATATAAAAGTAATTCAAAAACATCCTCCAAACCGATTTAGAAAACAAGAGCATGATAGCTAACTGAGACACAAGCCGAGACAAAAGCGTGGTGGTCTTTTGTGATAAATTAATGATGTCATTTTTTTTTCTTTTTCTTCTAATAAGACCATCTTGAAATAAAATTCAACCTGAATCAGTGAGTTAATAGATTGACTTGTCATACTGACTTATCATACGTGATATATTTTCACGTGTAGACTATTTTTAAATTAAGTTTAAGAAAATAAATTTATCTTTTTATTGAATTCAGTTAGAACCTTGTTGGTTTTGATTCATTAATTTAAAATACATTCATTTAAAGATTTTTTTCCCTTAATGTTTGCCTCGTCTTAAAATTCAAATTTAATATAATAAGGTTTATTTTCCATGCATGTATATTAAAGAAAATACCAATGAAGCTATTTTATTTGGAGAAAAAAATGTATTATTTTGAAAGGTTGTTATTATAGACCTTAGTAGAATAGAAAAAAATGCCAATATTATTTTGCTATTATCTACTTAAGGGTGAGCTAATTCCTATCCATTATCAAGTGATTACAACAACTATTTCCGTGATATTTATATTTTATTTAGTAATAATCCAAGTTTCCCAAACATCCGTTGTCGTCCAGCGGTTAGGATATCTGGCTTTCACCCAGGAGACCCGGGTTCGATTCCCGGCAACGGAACTTTTATTTCCCTGCATTCATATCCTACACAGGCTACTGCCCGAAGGCGACCCGGGCTCTCACGTTAGGGGGTCCATTAGCTTCCCTCCATTGAGCCGAAATCGAGGAGGGTCTCCGACTGCATGGTTCCCCCGATTATATGGAAACATCGCTGCAAGATTTTGTGGGTGATGGTTGTTAAGCGGACACGATCGGCTACTCACGCAATCAATCCTATAATCATTACGTCAAGGAGCCATCTGGAGACCAACTCAGAGGGTATTTTAACAAGACATTGTCCCCCGACTCCAAAAAAGCCCAAGCCTTTGTGAAGTCTGATTTCCACCATGAAAAGCGATAAAGTGGGAACGGATGCATGCACTGATAAATGATTTCCACCAGAGCTTGCTTATCGTAGCCGGCAAACTGGCACATCCACAAGAACCGCCACCTCTAGCATCTTAGATGCCCGCCCAACTGGTTTCAGTCATTGATTTTCCATTTCCAACAGCACATGAAATTAGAAACTTCCCAAGAATTTTCACAGCACATCACAAGAATGATCATTAACAAGAGTACTCTACACAAAACTTGTATCAATTGTACAGTAATACACACCAAAAATGAGATCTCTAACAGTGGAGATCGCGTGTTCAAACCCGGTGAAATAACTATAATCAAGATATCAAACAACCCTCAAAAGAAAACATAGGCTCAAGATTAAAAAAATAAAAATAAAAATGGAGTGGTATATTGGGATCTCACTATCTCGGCTTTACAGATCAAGTAATACTGGTGTACACTTCTTGCATGGTATGAGTCACTTGTCAATTCCAAGTTCCTTCTGGATATCTCTTGTCAGGCTAAATTGTAGAGTATTATGCCATGGAAATAAGGTGCAAGTAACCGGAAGTTTTCTTCGCAGATCCTGCAACATGTCATAAGGAAATGATTATGTCTACAGTTTAGGAGGCATAATAATACAATGAAAGAAGACATACAGTTGGTGAAGGGAATGATTATGTGTACCACCACCACAGATTTCCTACTAAACCATTGAATTTCACAAAAAGGAAAAGCAATATGCCTTGGGTTCAGTAACCAGAGAGTACGTCTTCTACAGTGAAGTCCAGTACAGAACAAAAAGCCAAACAAAATTCTCTTCACTAGATGCGGAAAAAACAAAATTTTGAACGAGCATAATCTAGCAAGGTATACCTTGAATGTGGTATCTGGCAAATTTGAATAGGACGCCTGTCAAATAATGATGGTCAATAATGAAGCCTTAAAATCCAAGCATTTAAATGAAAAACTCGAGATTCCAGGTACTGTGCTTCATGATGACGAATAATGTTGGCTATGGAAATAGCACAATCATCGGGGGCCTGAAACAAAAGATTATAAAGGATCAACCATTTTGTTCTTATATTCATCAGCAAGTGAAGAACATGCACAGAGAGAACAAGCAGGTGCTCCATTCCCTTAATATGATTCTAATATACACTCTAACTACTAGAACTGTGCTTTAAGTAATATTATAGGAACTTGTTATTTCACAGCTGCTAGGTGTATTCTAGTGAGAAACCACTTCAGTAGAAAGCTGCAAAAAACAGGGAGCATGCTCCGACGTCTGAAGAGTGAAGATCACTAGAAAATGCTCGATCATTCTACTAATCTTTAACGTTTGGAAGAAGGCATAAGGTGGGCTTAAAGGCTGGACTTCTGAAGCCAAGCGCTGGTTTTATCCTGGAATATTTGCAATAGAATCTGGGAAGTGGCAAGTGTTGCTTTCAAGGTCACTCAATACAAACAACCAGACTGGATGCACAAGTCACCCAAATAATCAAAGTTCCCCATGCCAACCCAAGTAAATCTAACCAGTAAGTTCTTGGTGTAATGTCCCAGCCTTACACCTTGCATGCCTTCTCATTTAAGTAATTGGTCAACTGCTGCATTGTTCTGATTACCAGATCAAGGTTCCAATTGAGTGGTGTCATGTGAAGGAGAATATCGAGATGGTCTTGCCCTTCAGGATGTAGTAGCTACTCTCCAGATTCAATATGTGCAACCTTGAGATTGCGTGCTCAAGACTTCGCACCAAGCAACGCCCTACCAACCTTATGTCTTCAAAGAAAGTTGAATTTTCATGATGAAGAAATTCCAAGCTAAAAGACTTGCAGATATCGTAATAACCCGAAAGATTGTTGCATCTTTGCATTCATGTTTTGCATCCCGCTGAACATTTCCCTCTTCAAAATAATGGGCACCCACCAGAAATAGGAAAACCAACTTAGCGCTGCCCCACTCAAACTATCTCCATCTTTATTTTCAGGACCTTCCTAAACTTCGATGGAACTCAAATTTTCACCCAAGATAAAACAGTATGTCATTAGACCCCACGAAAAAATATAGGGAAAAAGAAACAGCTTATACTTGCATTTTCTTATAAGTAAGCATTCCGACTTTCATACAACAGTCTACAGAAGTCAATTTTTTTTATCATACCTGTAATTCACCTCTTACTTCTAGCATTTGTACATCTTCCTTAAACTCTATGCTCCACAGTGATCGCCAACTTCCATTGCTATAAGATATGCAAAAGAACATTAACAAATGATATGCCATCATAAAATGTAGATGCTACTGCTTGGAAGTGACTTGGTATGTGCAGCTACAAGCAAGTGATGGGACATTGTAAACATGTCCTAGATGAAGCTTCCAATAAATAAAAACCAAAAATTGATCAGAATTCCACGCACCAGAAATTCTGTGGGCTATTTCTAACAGCAGAAATGACCACCACAAGCTCAAAATTAGATCCCGGCCCCTCCACGTCCTTCCCTTTAACACAGTAGACAGAACATATACCTTTTGGATAAGCTTCCGCAACATATTTGAGTATTTCGGCATCCAGGGCACAACTAACAGAGAACAGAATAGCATTGGTGACGCCAGAATGTGTAGAATACTGCAAAAGAAACAGAAGAAAAGAACTACTCTTGGTGTGTTCTGAGCCATAATTCTAGTCATGACCTACCAAATTGTACACAATTCTTTTGGCATTTAGATGTATATACAAGGAGAAATTACAAATTAATCCAATGATTAACAATCCAAACTCAACCAAACATGCACAGAAGAAAAGATAATTTATGCAGAAAACTATACTAGAGATACAATTATTCCAAACTCCAAAAACAAACAAAAAGGACTCTATGTAAATGAAAGAGGAGCATAAAAAAAAAGAGAGAGATTTTGATATAACTCAAAAGATCAGTCCTCAAAAAGCATTTAGCTCATTCATTCATAAGCATCACTGAGTGTAGTAACAGATTAAGGGTACAGGATAATTTGATGACTACTGGCTCAAGCACTTAACGTTCCAAACATTAAATGATAAAAGCGTAAAGCAGGACTGGTTCACATCCCATCAAAAGTACCTCTCTAAGTCTACCCTTCATTATACGAAGAATTCTAAACTCTAAAAGATCCTGGTCAGTGGTGACACTAACAAGCCAGCACAATGTAACAGGAAAAGAGTAATAGAAACTTGCAGCCTCGAAAGTTGAAACTTTAAGAATTGAAACATAGGCAGGGAATAACTGAGAAAATGTCGTTTACCCTGACAGATTTAAAATCAAGCTTTTAAAGATCTAGCATTGATGCAACAATGACTAAAAGAGCATCTAGATGATCAAAATCATCTAGTAATAACCATGAAAATTAGAGAGCATACCGAAATTCTTCAATATACGGTGATGAAAGTTCCTCATCAGCTGTGGGCCTCATGTCTGTACAAACCTGAACGAATTTAGCACATCATTATATAAAAATGGACTACCAAACACATCAGAAAAAAGACAGCAGACAAAATATGTGCTTCAACGTTTTTAGATAACCCACTTGCTTAACATGGTCAACTATCGCAACCTGTGCAGTCCTAGGATCAAGAAACTCATTCTCGTCAAGCTCATTATATGATGTAACCAAATCCTGTAAATACAATTTAAAAAACATGAGTCAACTAACTGCATACAAAATAAACAAGTTTTACAAATAAAACACCTAGAATCACAATTAAACCCTAAAATACAGTCTAAAACCAAATAATTTCAAAGTTTAATCCTCCAAATAAATAAACAAGTCTCTGCCACACAACGTAACATGTAGTATAGCGAGCCCTCCAAATTTTAAAACAGTAATTAGCAACAAAATATCCAAATGTAAGCTAAATGAAACCTCCAATTACATATTAAGCTCAAAATCAGCAAGCCAAAACCTAGCAAATCTATGATAAATAAAAAAGAAATTAGCACAAAATCAAAGTGATAGCAAAAGAAGAAAAGAAAAATAATTACAAGGCTTCTATTTATTCATCAATTAGGTAATTGAAGGCAAATCAAGTAATTAATTAAAAATCATAAAAATCAATCAACAAAACTAACAGCCTAAAAAGGAACAAAAATCTCTAATACACTATAATTTCATTAAAACACACACATTACACTGCAATAAAGAAAAAAAAATAGAGAGACTTACTTCTCCGCTTCGATCAGGTAATTCGAGGCAAATGAAGTGAGATTTATCGTAAAGAGGAAATGCCTCTAATGCAGCTTCATTATACACTTTCTCGTCATTCAATACCGACCTCAAATCTGCGAAATACAAAATCTTAATAAACACGCAGCAGAGAAGGCTACAGAAATTAGAAAACAAAACGGAGACGCAATGCAAATATGAGAGACCTTTCGCGGTGTATTGGATTTCACCGGCTGGGGAGTTGAGGAGAATCCATTTAGTGATCTCTCTCTTTCGCTTCTCGTTTAATTCGCAGTCCTCCTCTGCCATTTTTTGGCCCTGTCTTCTTCTGTGTCGCTTGTTTTTTAAAAATGAATTGGAGAGATGAGGGGTGAGGAGGGAGGTTTGTGTGTGATCTGGGAAAGGCGAGAGGGAAACCATTTTTGGATCAGTGGGGTCGGGATATTTTTTAATGTGATCGTGACCGTTCAATTGTAATATTTCTGCCGTTGTAAATGCCACCGTTTTAAGTTACGGTGTCGTAGGGTTAAAATCTGTCGAGATAGAGGCTGATAAAAAATGTTACAAGACAGTAGCTATAGGTTACAGCCCACCTGACAGTTGTGAAAATAAATAACTTGTGTGTGCGGCAGCACGCAACAGCTAACATAACAATGAGAGTTGATGAGAGTTAAGATTTGAGTGAGAATTGTTTAAGACCTTGACAAAACAGTACGGAGATAATACAATGGGACAGTGATGAATTCAGCAGCATTGAGGAATTCAATAACATCGATAAAATCGATAGTAGAGGCTGACTAGACGGTCAAAGGCATGCGAGGGCTTGCGGGAGAACATGCCAATACAGTTGCAACAATTTTAAAAACAGTATCAACGGTTGCAGCAGTTTTTTATATAAAAAAAAATATTAGAAAATGAGATAATAGATATCCCCTATGCAGGAAGTTAGAGTCAATTTATACTTATAATTTTTATTATTTTATAGTTAGGTAGACTGTAAAATGGGTGGGATGCAAAAACAAAAGGGAGTATAGTATACAAGATGAACTTTGTGTAATTTTTTAATTGAGTTAATGAAAAGAATAGAATTTATTTTTGTAATTTGCGATGTTTTGAATTTTATTTATATTTATTAGTATTATTTTACTTGTTTGGGATATTAAAAAAGTATAAAGATCTTTTAAGTTTTAAGTTGGTAGGACAAACTAGTTATAGATAAAAGTGAATCGGTGAGGAAAAGAAATAGTCTAACAATACTATATTGCCGCGCGAGGCGTGTTTTCAATAGCGAAAAATTAACCCCGCGACATTCGGTATGGAGATTCCTGTATAAAAGGACGAAAGAGACACTGTAACCGATTGTGTAGTATTAATTAAACGGTGTTGTTGTTTGCAAAGGCTCTCCCAGATACGTGCCCATCCCGTTTCTTTTGAACCATTAGAGCTAGGAGCCACAATATGATTTTATCTTGATGAAGCCCGAACCAACCCATAAACCAGCTCTTCTTCTTTTTTTAAGTTTAAGTTTAAAGTATTTTTTATTTAAAAATATATAAAATATTTTTTTTATTTTTTAAAAATTATTTTTTATATTTGTAAAACATAAAAAAAATTGTCCAAAAAACACAGGCTAAATTTGCTTGTTTTTTTAAAAAAAATCAATACCTTTTCAATTAATTTTCAATAATTTTTACATCCTGATTAAAAATATCAAAAATCACCTAGGAAAATTAGAAGGAAAAAAAATCCTAACAACAATATTTTAAAACAGATAGCTTGACATCCATTATTTCGAAATATCACATGACTTCGAATTAAAATCACATCACTGTTTTTCTATTTTTTGCCTTGAAATTCATTTTTCATTTCTTGAAACAAGAGCTTCTTATTACAGATTAAGTTATTATATTGACAGTTGATGTTGAATTTTGTTAAAGTTCTCTTTATAGCAACCAAATCAGTATTGCATCAAAATCTACCAGAGTATTACTAGCAGGCGTTCCATTGCCCCAGTAAGTTAGCTTCCAAAAACTGTTTCCATGCCCTCACTGGGCCTACATCTCTAATGCTAGCAGTATGTTCCCTTGCCCTAAAGTTCATGAACAGGCCTCTGGCTGCAAAACCCAGCAGCTCAGTTGAGTCCATGTAGCCACGCATCCTTGAAATGATTATACTGTCATAAGAGAATCCAATTCTGAAGTATCGATCCGAAGAAAGGAGCTCCTGTGAAGGTCGGGGTTCACATGGTAAATCTCTTTCTTCGGTGGACACATGGCTTCCCGCGCCAAATGAACCCCAGTCAACCTGCTGCAACATATCAGCTGCCCTCTCTGTGATTCCAGCAGCAGCTTGTTGAAACTCGACTGATTGTTCCAATGCTAATTTTTCCACTTGGACTTTTAGTTGTTGCAATCGCTGACCAATTCTTGAAGCCACGGCATCATACATTTTTCCTCTTGATATGTTTTTATCACCTTCCGCACCAAGTATATCGTCAAAATGGATTGGATCACCAAGAAGCACTGTCACCTGCATGTTCCATGGACATCAATTGAAAAAAAAAACAATGAGCACGATACAAGAATAAAATAACTAACACATTAGAACAGGAAACCCAAGCTATGAAAAGGTCACAACCTATAAAAGGTACACAGGAAGTCAAAAACAAATGCATTATTAATTTTGAAGGTGTGTGATGGTGTACATGGACATGTCAGTCAAATTCCAAGCTGCTGTTGACTTGAAGGAATCTTTAGTTTGCAGAGTGCTGTTCTGAGAATTAATCAGAAAGAAGGTAGAAGTTGCAAAGATATGCATGCGAATACATCTGCATTTATAAGGAAGTGAACGAAAAGGAAGCTTCAACTATCGCAGTAGCTTATTAGAAGAAAATCTGGTATTGTAAATGCTTAATCAAATAATTAGAAACAGTAAGAACATCTTATATTTACGAGAACAAAAACAATCATACTACGTACCCTCTTTCCAATCCTTGGGAGAGTGGCTCCTATGGGCATGATCTCTTGCATCCCAGTGTGTACAAATGGGATGACCAAAGGGACAGTGTCAGCATCGAGGATCAACCTGTTAAGGCATGAAATCAGCTATTTCAAACAGACACAAATGTTTTGATGCATATGCGCAAATATCCTAAAAATCATCTAGCTAGTCAAGGCTTGGAAAAACTCAATGCAAAACAAATTAAGAGGATAGGATAAGAGAAGTGAATGGCATAAAGCATCCTCTTCCTTTGCTAAAAGACCATTTCATCTTTTCCTCAAGTTCTTGTTTATCAAAATTATAAAAGTAGAACCTCTTCCATGCCTTCCACACAACTAAAACAAAACCCAAAAAGATTTAAATGGTACAGAAGGCACTCTTACCTCCCCACGCCTCTCTTTGAAGAACCCATCGTTTTTCCACCATCCCGAGAACGACTACCTTCTGGGAATATGTGAACCCAACTACCACTGTTCAACTTTGCAATAGCCATGTCCATGCCCTACAGCAAGATGATAAGAGTAGCATATTATAGGGGGGAAAATACTTTGAAAACAAACATGCAAAAAGGCTAGACATGCTGGGTGTGAAACTGACGAGTCAAAATAGTCATGAACCTCCAAGCATGTCCACTTATAATCAAACTTTCCTTCTATTTTTTTGATAAGCCATTTTTAACAGCCTCAAAACCAAATAAGAGAAACTTCAGCTTAAGGTAAAATAGCCATCGACATCACTAACTATGAGGACTGAACAGCAATGCAGCAAAGCTGTCAAACATCAAAATTAGGCTCCACAGCACAATAATGCAAATTAAACAAAAAGTTGACAAGAGGCAGGGATGCAGAAGAGGAGAAGACCTATTATCTTGGATGGCACCTATTATCTTATAATCTAATTTGGTTAAAATAACACAGAAGGAGCAAAAACACTAAATACAAGCAGCAAGCAAAAGATCCAATGCTTAAAATCACTCAGACAAGTTGCATCAAGCAGAGATACTACATGCTTAGACAGCTAGCTCAATAACATGTCAGGTATTCAACAACAGATCATCAAGTACTTCTAACACCCCATTTAAACCAATACATCACTTGACAAACAAAAAGAAACACTTTAAAAGCTCACCTTCTGATAAATCCCTTCACCCCGAGCAACTGGCAATACTTTGACAGATTGGAAAAATGCAGAACTCACAGGATTCTTAAAACAGCGATCAGAAGCACAAAGCGTCCATCTCAAGTTCTGAGCATCCATCAATACACTAGGAGGAAGCAGTGAAGCAATAATAAACGGGTCATCCACTGAAGCAACATGATTGCTCACCTGCAACAGACCATTATCCTCAACAATTACCTCATCACCACAAACCCAAAACAATTCCTCAAAATAAATCCCAAAACTGCAAAGAGTAAGCCAATAGAAAAACAAAAAACACAAGCATTATTGTTCCAAAGCCCACAAGGTAGAACGACCAAGCTATACCGTTAAAAGAGGCTTGTTCTTGGGTCTATGCAGCAATGCATCATGTAATTTCTCCACACCATAAACCTGCGATACCCGAAACCCCAAATTAGTAATTCTCGCAGAACCTCAGTCCTCAAAGCCAAAGATTACAAAAACAGTTCAGTCACGAACAAAGCAATTCCTCCTACCTGAACACGATTAAGTCCGTGCATAAACACATGACACATGTTTCCAAGCAGAGGCACAGCCACTGACTGAACCATTCGTATAATAACCGATTCTTCATCAGCATTAAAGTCCTTGCTGACTGCACCCACAGAATTCAGAGGTAATTCAGTAAATACGCGTCAATCTATGGGCGAATGTTGGTAATTAACTATGTATATGCACGTACATAAATACATACATACATCCCATGTATGTACGTATTTTATTTCTTTATGGATGCATATAATTCAACAACGACACGTGTCAATGTGTATGTATGCATGTATGCATGAGAAGAGTTTAAACATACGGTGAGGTGCATGTATGGATGTATGGATGAAGTAGTGGAAAGAAGGTGACCTCGTTTGCGATAGAAAGCGGAGGAGTGGAGAGAATCTCGCCGAAAATCACGGAAATGGTTGAGCCACCGTTGGACAGTGGAGGAGAAGTAACCATCGGATGCGGCGGAGAAAATATGAGGACGGCGGCGATGACTATCAACCACCACTCTAAAGCGGTCTCGCAGACGGAGCTGTAGTGCTTTAGCTTTGCTCTTCCATAGATCTCCTCTTCCTAGCTCTATCCTCTGCACTGCCATTATCACTTCATAAAGAGAGATCTCTTGCTCTTTTATTGTTTTGAGAAAAAAAAAATTATTTTTTTTTTTTGAAAGCAGAAGCGTGAGTGTAGAGAAGGAAGGGTTGGAGTTGATTAGTATTGGAGGTGAGACTTTGGGGGTTGGTTCTAACGAACGCATTAGGGAGGTTGTGCGTAGGTTAAGAGATGGCTTTTGGGTTTGGAGGGTCAAGGCATGGGTTGAAACTGATACTGACTTATTTTAAACCTGAATTTTATGAAAAAAAAATATATATATATATATATATTCTTTAAAAAATAAAAATAAAAAACTATAATCAAGTTGCGGATAATCTTGACTTTTTAATTGTATCATATCAATTTAATTTTTTATTGATGAGCTCGTGTAAATTCAGAACAATAAGAAGAAGAAAAAAGGGTCGTTTCATTTTTTAGATAATTTTGGCTTCTTAACCAATTTTCCTTCTAGTAATTCATATATATAAAACGTAAATCTAAATTAAATCATATATGTTCTTTTACAAATTCTACAAACAAACCCAAAATTCAATAAATACCCTGTTCTTTAGGATTCTTCATAGAACATCATGATAACTCATTAACTAAAACAGAAACTGTTGGCCGGAATTATTTTCTTAACATAGGTAAAGAACTCCATGAACTTTCAAACAGACCCTTGTCATTCTTAAACAACATTATATACTTTAAACTAGCAGTGGAGGGGTGCGCCAGGCCATCACTGTAGTGCAACGCGAAGGCGACGCCCGAGAGCCCCAGCAGCAAGCTACTGTGATGGGCTCTCCCCCTATAAAAATTAATTTAATATCGTGTAGGCCATTGGCCCACGTATCAGATATTAAACTGATAAGAACAGATACTACACTTGATCTTAGCCAAAAGGCCGAGAAAGGTATGAGATATCCAGCTGCCAGCTTCTCATTTTATCGTCTGCTTCCAGACGTGATGTTTCAAAACTTACCGATGTGGGATTATAAAACTGCAAAACACAACAGGATGTGAAGACACTGGTTTCTCAAAATCAAAAACCGAGGACGGGTGTGCTTTGCTGTGGCATAGATTCCACGGGGGGTCATCTGCTCACTGCAGTTGCTAGGACTCCGCGAAGAAAATGCTGCCAGTCCTAGGGTGAAATAGGTTGGAGAAGCTCATGGTGGGACAGGAAAAAATCAAATGGTTCCTAGGGTTCTTGGTTAGTGATGATACATGTTTAGCATAACTTAATAATAATGAAATTTTGTTGATGTTCACCATCGTTGGGCATGATGGAGGTCATTTCCACTGTTGGTGGAGAGTTACAGCCATTGAGATATGAGACATTCTTTCTTGCATGGATAGTGTGTTGTGCTAGCTCCTTGGCTCCTTCTGTAAATTGCGGGTTGTCTTTTGCATCCTTTTGTCACTGACTAAAACTAGAGAGGAGAATCATCACTTCCATAGAAGCAAATATAAAGCTTTTAAGACTAGCTAGAGTACCCTTGTCACGCTTTGGGTATTTGAACTGGATCGTGATTTACTTTTCAAAGCACGAGAAGAAAGAGCCGACATTTTGGAAGCATTTTCAGTTTTCCATTATTATGAAATTTTTTAATTAAAAATTGAAAAATACTCTCTATACTTGATGAAATAAATTGAAAAATATATGAATTATAAGAGTTGTTAATGTTAACTATGGATTAAACCGGACAACTTGAATCTTCTTTCTTCTTCATGGAGATGATGGGTTGATAATTAAGTTCTTCTGGGATTTTATTATTGATAATTTTCGTACTATCTTGATTTCCTTTGTTCCAGACATGAATGATCTCTAATACACAATTAGCAAAACCTGACACCTGAATAAATAGAAGTGAACTTTTTTGCTAGAAAATATGTTTTCAAATCTCCTGCATAAATATAATCCTTTACATACACCAACAATACACACTGATAAAACTTGTGCTATGGAGATGCTGATAGCAAAATTTATCTGCAATAAGTGCTTGGAAGAAGTTTCTATCACATTCATGTAAAACCAATGTAGAAGTTCGTCTTCGCGCATCCTAGTCATCAGAGGGTCGAGCTGAAAGAATTTGAGCTGTAAGCATAGCCATCATGGCTTTCCAGTCTATAGCTAATAAATGAACATGTACAGTTTTAGATGTGTAAAACCCCACCACCAAGGTAATT
This sequence comes from Populus ilicifolia, assembly GCA_015708895.1. Classification (NCBI taxonomy): domain Eukaryota; kingdom Viridiplantae; phylum Streptophyta; class Magnoliopsida; order Malpighiales; family Salicaceae; genus Populus; species Populus ilicifolia. Next base: position 589,056 of record SRLM01000489.1, on the reverse strand, counting down.
GATATAAGATCTAGATTTGATTTCCATGTCAGCGCCAGAAACTCTGAGCATTGACCACCGTGTTTAGGGATTCATGAGTCTTGATGTCCGCAAGAATCTCAAGCATTTGTTGATAATCACATTTTGGGGGCTCCTCGCAATATCTGCCACTGGAAAAAGAGCACCTACACCTTGCACAAGCATTGGTGAGGTATGGGCAGCCGAATTGGCCCAGAAAGCAACCGCATGTGATGATGTTATTTGAGAAACAAAAATGATGAAGTGCATGAAAACACGTAGTGGTATCTGACGCTGTTAGAAAACAAAGATAACAGGTGCTGCCTACCTTAAGCAGGACTTCAGTTTTCAGCATATGAAAATCTGGTAGTTAGGAACTGTATTCCAACATTCAAGTAGTTTACATCAACCACAACATGGCCTAAGTCATCTGCCAAGGAGAAATCTGTGTCAATAATCCTACTAAAACTTGTTTCAGCAACAAAAAGCAGTGACATTTGAATTTTGCAAGCTGTGAGATACAAGAAAGGAAAATGAAGCTCAAACCTTCATATATGGTCCTCGAAAAATTTACATATTCAGGTATAAGATCTCTGTATATGATTCCATCAGGACGGGCATCCAGCACAACGAGGGTTCTGTCAAATCAATATCAAACTACATTACGCAGTACTTATGGTATGAGACCTGGCTCTTCCACTTGATTATGACAGTGTTTGCTTAGATAGTTACAAGAAAGACACAAGAATAGATAAAATTCTGTGGCACTCTCAGAGATATTATGTTTGATAAATCAAAGAAAACCAAAAACTTCATATGTTCCCCTAGGAATAATAAACATGGAGCGTATTCCAGCCACATGTTCTACTCCCTATGTTGCGTGTTCAGACTTCATATGACTGAAAGGATTAACTTTTATGCTATTCACAACAATATTATTTTGTTCTCGGTATTTTATGCAGGCTACAACTTCAGTATCATAAATCACACCCTACTTTTCACGAGTTCCACTGTGATTGAAAATGTTGAAGACAAGAAATAGCATTGCTCGAGAGGTAGGATTACTGTTTATGCTTCTGGATCCAGAACCCTATCTGTCAAAGTAATAGAACATAGCAACTTGATACTCTTTGATTTGAGAAATGTACCTGGTGCCACCCAAGCTTTAATGGAACCGCTTGGCAAAGGAGCCGGCCAGAGAATGTTTCGCAAATTCATAGAATCATAAGCGACAGTAGAACCTGAGAGGGAAAAAAGACGTTAGCACAAGCACTTACAGATTTGAAAAATTCACAACACCTTGTTTCTCTTTCTTTGATCATTTTCTTCACCAGGTGCAAGTTAAAAAGTCGACAAAGAAAAAAAAACACTCTTCAAAACTAAGAACAAAGGAAATGAAGGGATGAAAAATTGTTATTCTGAGTTGGTTATATTTAATACAGTAGATTTAGAAATTAAGGGACTGAAGTTGTTGTTCCTAGCAAGTAACAGCCAGTGGACTTTTTTTCATGCAAGTTCTACCAGTGTACCTGTTTGACACTATCCCATGTTGTATGGAAATATTTCTTTATCATATGCTGGGTATTCTCTGGCATGGAACCTGCAAAATGATTAAGGAAAGGTTAATAAAACAAGCAGCAAGTCGTCGGGGAAAAAAAACCCTCTTTTCTTCAGAGTTTGATGCTCATCCATTGACGAAAGACTTCAGCTATCTTATTGAACTATTTGCACTTCCTTTACCAATTGATAAACACGCGAGTACAGTGCAGTCTCTAAATGATTCATACATGGATACATATCTGTCTGCCGCAAATAAACGTCTATATGGGTGTTCAGGGCCTCATGCATTGATGAACAACACAAGCTCATGCCGTCAAGATGAGAAAACCATCAACTATGTCATTGTATAACTTCTTCATCTCTAAGTTTTTGTCAAGTTTAACCACACAATCATAGTTTCCGATGTCTAGTAGCAAAGCCACATCATCCCCAAGGGCACTAATGCAAACTAAATGTCACACAAGAATCCATCTAAAAAACAAATTGTAATCTCTACCACACAAAACTTACAATATATCGAGTCGTCTTGTTTCAGCAGCAATAAAAACATGACCATGAAACAGGTCAAATCCATTCAAAGGCCCATCAAACCCAGCGGATGGTCCTCGACCAACTATAAGCTCCAACAAAAAATCAAGAAAAGAATTCAACTCCTGCAATTTAACAACAAAATGATAGTAATTAACATAAAAGCTAAGAAATTTCAAAAAAAAAAAAAAAAGCAAAGAACCCCTTTTAAGATGGATACAAAATCTCACTTATGAACCGTCTTCCATGTGGTGTTCTAGTAAGCTCATATTTGTTCTCTTTGCATCCTTCAACATCAGCTAAATATATATAACAATGTGTTCCCTGTAGCAATGATCATGAGAAATAAGACAATCTGATGTCTAATATCTGAACCTCTAACCATGAGAAGAAGCAATGGGCTGTTGTTCATGGGCGAGATGTTGTATCTAGGGTTTGTCTTGAACAACCTTTCGATCTAAAACAATTGTAAAATGACAAAATCTAGTTTGATTAGGTTAACAAAGAAACTGAAAAGGTTGCTTGAAAAGTTAATGGAGGAGAAACACAAAATACAGTCTAGCATGACAGATTGAATCTTGAGATGATCTATAAAATTGTACAGAATTTCTATGTTGCTTGTGATAGGTAACTATTTTCGTTCATGTTCGATGCTTTTCTACCCTCTAAACACGTTCTTCAGCACCGAATGTACAGAGGTGAGATGCTTGGTGCATCCGAGATTGGCTCGTGCACCATGAAAAAGCATTTTCGGTTGTTCTAAAGGGCTAGGCAATTCTTTCTTTCTGTGGAGGAACTGGCATTCCCCGACCCACCTCTCTTCTCCTCCAAGGGAAGAAGGAATGATGACACTAGAAGGGCCCTACAACTTTAATGCCAGCTAATTTGTCCCAATCCTCTGGGGGCATAACTTCTGCTATTGTCTTTTCCTAACCTTGCCAAAGAATCCGGAGACAGTAGTGGCATTGAAGAGATAAGTGAACCTGCTAGAACATCCATTTGAGCCGAACAAAACACCCCGGGGTAGAGAGAGAGAGTGCGTGCTTGGCCAGAAGTTCTGTGAGGACTTCCTTGTTTATTACTGCCTGAAAAATAATGACAGTAGAATGGTGTTTAGAATTTGAATTACAAGAGGTGACCTCACAAAGTACTAAAATCAGTCTTCGGAGAACAAAAGCAAAGAAATTAAGAAAAGACAACAAATCCTCATTCTTCAGATCCTAACTCGAATTACAAATCAACAATCATTAAGATGGCCCCCTGTTTTGACTGCCGAAGAGAACTAGGAAAATGAGCACAGAATCGATAGAAAAGCACAGAAATTGCTTTTGGAATGTGATTGACAGTAACATGAAATAAGAGCAAAATTGCCAAGTTGAAAAATAACCATGATCCTGCCAATCAAGCTATAAAATGGGTTTAACGAACCTCTTTGGCACGGATAAGAACATCACTAGCAGGCATCAACCCCAATGAGGGAACACGAGGCCGTTGGATCATGGCTGAAACACTTAATGTCAGATAGGAGATTGAACGATAGCATAAGAACTTTCTACAATTGCAAATTCGTCAAGCTTACTCCATCATACCTTTTGCATGTGGCATCAGGTGTCGTTTGCCCTTTGTTCCAGCAGCCAGTAGTAGACAAGCCTGGCCAGTGGCCACCAGCAGCTCCTACAGCAACTATATGTTTTTGCACAAGCAAAAGCAACCGTGTAACAACGAAAACAAAACAGTGCACAAACAAACAATCATCTAAAGTTATATTACTTGAAATAAATAAAGAGTGTGTTTCCTGCGATGGGGCTAGCAATATCATAAAGAAAATTTGTAGCATACATGCATGCCTTCTTAAAATCACATCTCTGTCAGTGGGCATCTCTACCTTTAACGCTATTGCTACTCCCCATAACTGAAAATAAGAGATGCCATAGGACCATAGTAATTTTAGAAGAGAACCCCACCTCATTCTTTAACTGCATCATTGAATCATGGATGGCAAAACCTTCTGTCTCCATTCCAACCTGAATGATTAGCATACAGAAAGTACATTAAAAAATAACAGTGGATGAAAAGATTGGGAGAGAAGCTTATAGGAAAACTACCCCAAGAAGTAATTACAGAAAAGGGTGAGCAAACTTGAAAGATAAACATACATATCATTATGAATGTGCAATCTCTGTCATCTAGGATTCTACGTGGGTCCTAATTTGTTTCATGATGCAGAAATACCAAACTAGTGCCATGTAAAACAGCTCAAAAATTATATTATATATTACATAATTTTCTATGTTGACGAAGGATTTTCACTATACCAATAAATTAAGGCGAGGGATGCTAAGTTCTCCAAATGTTTAGAGTAGACCAATGAACACGAACAGTTCAGGTTCTTGCTTTGCATGCTAAAGTGAGGGCTCAAAAGGGTAGCATTACCCAGGATTTTTGCCTTCTTGCAAGAAAAGGTATGGCACCCCATTTCATGAATGAGGGCCATCACCACCATTTCCCACAGGAGGCCTGCTTGAGAGACCACATCCCCACTGATGCCAATTTCCCTTTCTGAAGTCAACCTTACTGCTAGATAATCAAACACTTTTTGTAGAGGAACTATTCCATAACCTTGCTCCCCAACACAAATGGGCACTTAGCATTAGGAAATTTACTTGAATGAGTTTCCCTAACCTAGGCATTAAGACTAGCACATCAGACCGAAGAGTTAACTTCTTTACACAACCCATGACTCCAATCAGCTAATCTGACGGTAGGATTCACAACACCATTGACCCATTCTTGCTCTCAGCTTTACTCGCCTACATCCAAATAGATGAGCCAGAATTAATATAAGGAAATAGAAGGAGAGAGTGAGTTGTCAAGGGCAGTTGCTGCCATTGCAGCACTGCTAAAAAAGAAAACGAGTGAGATGTGAGATTAGAAGTAGACTGAATGATTTCTCATCCTCCATTGTTGTGTTTTTCTTGTTCTCTCACTAAATAATAAAAATTGGCTTCTTCATGGATGTATGATTTGTCGAACCACCTTTAACAGGCATTAATCATGAACACTCTCGAAGGCATTAATCATGAACACTCTCGATCCTCAACAAGTTGTGCCACTAGAAACATTGCTGAAGTACATAACTGGCAGAATTTCTTATCAAGATATCAAACGCAGAGTTAAGCACGCTGTAAGCAGAGATTTCATAGTAAGCAGGTTGATTGTTTTCATTTGAATAAAGTCTGATTTAGATTTTAACCAGGTCAACCGATAACAAATCAACTAGGTTAAATCATGTAAACTTCCACCAAAATCTAGCCTAGTTCAGCTAGGTTTAGATCTAATAACATTGCTCGACAGTGCCTCGTTTCCTTTAGCGTAGCTTCAAGCCAATTTAGGCATGGCTTTTTCTGGCAAGCTATTATGTAGTTTTACTGTTTTAGGGTCGTGGGTTTCAATATTAGGTCGGGCTTTTATTTTCAATTTAATGAAAAACAAATCAGAAATAAGATTTCATAAGACGATGGCATCTTTATCGGCATATCAGCCTTCTCCCTTCAGCTTGTCACACAATCCATCAGGTCAAGGGTTTCAAAGGCTAGTGGTGTGGTGGTGGAAGCTAAATGAGTGTCATTAACCATTAGTTTTTCTGGTGATTTCTTTGAGGATTTTTTTTGGCGTTTCTTGATGCTAGATGTCCATTTCCCTCTTCTTTTCATCTAGAAGGAACCCATTGTTAATTTTTTCTGCATGCGAGCAAATTGCTCTCAGGAGATAAAAGCTAGACTCCCTACTCTGCATAGTTTAACGTCATCCGTCAGCGATGCACTCCCGATCATCTGTAAGCGATGCATTCCTAATCATCGACGCATGCCTAAGCTTCTTAAAATATGGTCTAATAGGATGATCCAATTGGATTTTATTTTGAATTGCTTTGATATTGGCTAAATTCGAATAACCTAGACATATGATTCAATTGACATTCGATTAATTGAAAACTAAAAAGTTGAAAAAAATTAAAAAATATTTTTAAATAAAAATAGTATATTCCACCTAACTCGAGAATCAGGCCTAAAACCAGTTCATATGTTTGGTTCTGCGAGCAAGAATGAAATTGCAAGTCAAAAACATAGCAGGAGAACTTAAAGAACACCTCAATATTTTGCCGGGTGATTTAGCACTTGTATCCACAGGATCAAATTTATTAGTTCCCTTCACAGAAATCTGCATAAAAAGCATCTAAATCAGTGCACAGACTGCTGGGTTTTCCTGCATGCAGATAGCAGATCCTATGAAGGGATGGGATCTGAAGATGATAAATGGTAAATGGACTGCCTGTACATAGAAAAAGAAGGAAGAGAAACAAAACAAGCAACCAGAAGACAAGTTCAGGAATTCACATGATAAATCATCCATTGCCATGATTGAAATAGAATCCGAAAAACAAAATACCCAAACATGAAGTCTGAACATGCCTTTCCATATACAGATACAACGAAGTGATAGTTTCAAAAAAATAAAAAGAACGTTCACGCTTAATATCCCAATTGTAAGAGCATCAGACATCAGACTTGTGTCTAGCCGGAAACCAATGGGGCTGATTCAGGCACTTGATCGCTAAATACCTTAGCAATCTTCTCGGTAGGCACCAGGGGCAAATACAAGGATACCTTGTATCCCTTCTCTGCAGTGCTGACTATGGTTTGATTGTACTTCTCAGAGCAGAAGGCAGCAGTTGGCACAACCACCTGAGCCACTTGAGGGAAGAGTGGGAGCTGATTGAGCTTGCGCCAGGCAGAGACAGCAGCTTGTTCTGCCTTTGGTTCGTACTTGGAGTAGAGCTCCTTGGCTGTAGGCTCGTACTTGGAGTAAACAGATTTTGCCAATTCAGAGGCAGTTTCTTTCACGCCAGCACGCTGAACTTCAGAAGCCACTGCTCGAGCTGCCACTGGAGCATTTTGAGCTGCCAAGAGTGCTCGGGATGACACCTGTTTGATGAGTGGGGGCACATGGTTGTCCATATTAGTGACAGATTCATCCACCTGCAACCAGGGAAGATTTCAATTCACAACCAAATCCTCCCAAACCATACATGATTAATTAAACAAGCCTAAAATTTCAATTCTATCACCATAGGGTATATAAAGAAAAACAGGCAATCAGATCATAGACTAATCCTAGCATCTTCAGATAGGCACAGCATTCTTCCTTTCAAAAAAAAAAAGGTCTTTATAAATGACCAATCTGGTTCCCATGCCCTCAATTACAAACAATAAGCAAAGAATCGGCTAAACAGAAGGCCAAAAAAAAAGAAGAATAAATTAGCTTATAGCCATGAAAAGAAAACTATTTTCCTTATCTAAATCATCATGAGCAATCAACACAGCAAAAAAAATTGGAATCAATAAGATCTAGGATTAGTCCATCCTCTTCAACCTCATTGACAACACTCACCCTATGACAATTCACAGCAATCTTAACTTACAAAACTATTTTTATCTGAATTATAAGCAATCAACATAGCAAAACAAAATTGGAACCAATAAGACCTAGGATTAGTCCATCCTTTTCAACCTCCTCAATAACACACCCTATTACACTTCACAAAAACCTCACCATGCCACTTTCATCTAAATCATAAGCAATCAACATAGCAAAAGAAAATTGTAAGAACAAAGGTATCCCGTATAGAAAAACGAACACAAGGCCACGTACATCACCCTGCAATTGTGCGATCTTCATCATACGTGCATTAAAAAGCATACAATATCTCATATCAAAAAACACAATAGCCCATATACACCTTGCAATTGTATAATCTCTATCATCCGTTCAACATAAAGAAACTCAAAAACTCACCTTGCGATCAACAAACTTGAGAACCTCAATAGGAACATCACGAAACTTGTCATAAACAGGTCCAACAACACTCTTAACGGTCCCCTCAACAGTCTCCACACCGGGCTTCAACGGTCCAGTCTTGTCTTTAGCATAAATATAGAGGTTCGTAAATTTCAACACAGCATGTACTGCAGCCACTTGCACAAACTGCAAGTACTTCAGCCTCCTCTCCTCCTCCTCCTTATCCTTCAAAAACCCAATTTCAAAAAAATCAAACATAAAAAAAACCCAGTTCAGCAACAATACAAAAAGAAAAGGAAATGAAAAAAACCCTCACCAGTTGCTGTTGCTGTTGCTGTTGCATGTTGACATCATTTTCAGCCATGACGACGTTGCAAGAAAAATTGATCAAAGCGGTTTCAGAAAATTATGGTTTCGAAAAGGGGCGATGAATTACAAAAAATATACAGGAGGAATTTTTCAATTTATAGAGGGGATTAAGGAAAGGCCACGGATCTCGGTGTGAAATGGGGAGCACAGAAATCGGTGTAAATGGACGGCTACGGGGAGAGTTGGACTGGCACGTGGAGGTTTGTGATTTGGTGGAATTATAGCTGGCAATCAATGGGAAGTTGACTCCTAAACTTAGTTGCTAAGTTTGCTTGGTATTATACCATGGGAAGGCATTGATCGTACGGACATGCTTTGTTGTCGAATTTTCCAGAAAGCTTCTTAAGGTAAGCTTTTTGGTTTTACCATAAATTGATCCAATTCTTAAAAAATATCCATCAAATTGGTCGGGTGTCGTTTTCATTACTATTAAATTGGGATGTTACTTATTTATTCGGTCTATATTATTGATAAAATTATTGTATTACATAAAACAGAGTAATTAAACTCTACTAGGAATATGATTCGATTCAAAATTTAGATTAGGTGGATTAATACGAATTAATTTTAGGATAATATAAAAATAGAAAATAGTAAAGTTTAAATACAACTATATTTTTTAATATATATTATACACACAACCGCTGTTAAAAATAGTTATTTCGCAATGATTTTTTTTACTCGTAAAATAATTAATCTTGTTAGTAGTTAATTTAAAATTTTATAAAGATATAATAATTACAAAAATAAATGGTTGGGGAGATAAGATGATACAATAAAAAATAAAATAAAATAAAATAAAAATAGAGTTTTATCGGCATCACCAGTTTACCTTCATGTCAGTTTCATCGACTTCAAGTCAACTTTTTTTTTAACGCTTGGTTTTCAATCCAACCACCAAGCCATATTGAAATTAATAATTATGATATAAAAAGAAAAAAAAATACAATAAACTTACCCCTTTACAAGTACTTCTATCTTATCTGATCTGGCAATAAGATTTTCCCCCCCTGAATAGCCCCTTGTAGAATAAGCAAGTGCATGTTACGTCTCAAACATGTATGATTTCTATAGTGTTTAGAAATATGATGAAAATTATATTTTTAAATGAAAAATATTTTTATTTATTACCATAATTACAATCTTAAATAAAGTTTTTATCAAGTAAATGCGAAATCAAAAGTCTTTTATCCATCTAATATTTAATTACCGTGTTACTGATTTATTATCCAAATACATCGATCGAAGACGCTTTAGCATGGTAGGATTGTAATTATCAGACGAGTTCTTGCTTGGTAAATTGATCTCATAAATTCATGATTTGATTTGAAGACGATCCAGACAAAAATTTAATTTGAATTAATTTTAAGATTGATGTAATAAAATCTAATTGATATGATACATTTATCAATAATTTAATTAAACTTAGCTAAAGGGTTAAGACTAAATATCATTAAAAATAATTAAAAATTAATTTAGATTAACTTATTATCTTATAAATTGTTACAGATATTGACCAGATTTAATGCATACTTGACACAATGATATAAAGTGTTTTTTAATGATATTTTTTATTGAAAAATATATTAAAATAATTAACTTTTTTATATTTATACATTCAAAATCATAAAAAAATAATAATAACAAGATGAAAAACAGAAGATATTTCGCTTCCGATTAGATTCCCAGGAACCATGTCAGGAACAAATCAAAGCAAGCTGTCCTGGTGGGCATATACATTGATCTGTCAACTGTCATCCCATTGAATGTTGTCGGGCCTCACGTGTGTTGTTGTCTAGCCTGAGCAGATAGATTCATTGCCGTGTGGGCTTGGAGAGGTAGCTGCAGTGGCTACCTATTTGCCATTTGCCAGTCTTTTCTTGCAATTCCATCGGAACCCACCACAGGAAACGGAGACTCATGAATGTTGACACTCGCAAATTATAGTGTTCGGTTGTTTTTCCGAGACAAAATATATATATTTATATATAATTTATATTTTTAAAATACAGGAAACTGACTTTAAAACTATTTAATAAATAGATTTATTCTATGTTTCTATTTCTATTTTTATCTCTTTAAATAAATACATTGTTGTCTCTTCTGTACTTGCCTTTTATATTCTAGAACACTAACCAAACGCAACCAAATATTATCTACCATGCTAATTTTGGTAGGGCATAGCTAAAAATATGATCATGGGAAATGTAATCATCAATAATTTGATTCTTTTTTAGGTTAGAAACGAAATTTATTGTTAGTGTTTTAATGTGTCTGGTTTGTTATTTAGAATTTATTATTTTATCGTTAAATATCAACAAAATGACTCGGTAACAGGATATTAATTTGACTTTTTTTTATTTCAATACATACACATGTATTATCCATGTTTAAAAATAAAATATTAAAATGAATCTAAAATTGGAAGGGGAAGGGGTATTTAGGAAAATAATAACTGCTTGTCATCTCTATTTTTTTTTTTTATCGCAGCTCCAATTTTATGGACACTTTGATGTATAGAACACATAACAATAAAGTACAAAAATATTTAAATGTATCAAATTAATTTTCCAAAAAAATCCTTAATACACCCGTACCAAAAGCCCTTTAGATATTTGCATCACATCACATTTTATTTTTTTCAAATTGAGTTCAATAGAAAACTAATTCAACTAATCCATAAAAAGTTTAATTTCAACTAGAAAATAATATTATTTTAATAAAAAATTCCAAAAAAAAAAAACAATGGGTTAATACGGGAAAGAAATTACACAGAAACACTAATCTCTAACCTTTTACTAAAGTTGAAACATGAAATGCCAACAATGGAAAAGCAAAATAATCATTTCAATAAAAAAAAAATCAATAGGTTAATGCGGGAAAGAAATCACACACAAACACTAATCTCTAACCTTTTACTAAAGTTGAAACATGAAATCCCAGCAATGGAAAGGAAAAATAATCATTTTAATAGAAAAAATTCCAAAAAAAAATCAATAGGTTAACATGGGAAAGAAATTACACACAAACACTGATCTCTAACCTTTTACTAAAGCTGAAACATAAAATCCCAACAATGGAAAGGCAAAATCCTAGGAAAGAATTTGGTGGTTTGGCAAAGGGGACCGCAGTTTGGCTTGTGGTTGATCTATGAGTGCTTAGGGTGGACGGACGGACCCATCATTAACAAACACTACCTAAAGGGATTAAACAAAGAGAGTTAACAATATGATCCTCGACATTAAATTTTCTCAGGCGACAATAACCCAAGCTCCTCAATCGATCACTTTTCACGTGAAGGGCTTTAATTTCTCACGAATTATAGACATGGATAGTTATAATACCCGGTCTAAGATTAGGTTGGGGTCGGTTAAATCAACCCTACCCAATTCAATCTTCATTTATTTTTATAAAAGCTCTTCGAAAGATATTGGTTTAATTAAAATATAAGGCTGCGAGTTGAATGGTCTCACCTGCTCATTCCAGGCTTTAATTTCTTTTCAAAAAGAACATACCATTCTAGTTATAAAAAAAAAAAAAAGTTTTTTCAATAACTCTGCACAGATCATATTTAATTCTCACTGTACTGGATCAAGTTTTTCCATATTATTTCTTGTTTTTCATACCAATAAAAGTCCCGATAGAATGTTAGAATTGCTCACCAAGAAGGAACCAAGAATGAAAAAAACCCTCAATAATAATAATAATAATAATAATAATAATAATAAACAGGGATGTTCAGTGAGCCGTGTGGATTAGTCGTGGTGCGTGTAAGCTGACCCGGACATCACACCTCAAAAAAAAATAATAATAATAATAATAATAATAAACAGGGCACAAATTTAGCGTCTATTTGATCTTACTTTGTGTAAGTTTTTTTAAAATGATTTTTAATTGAAAATGTAATAAAATAATATTTTTTAATTTTTAATATTAATATATTAAAATTACGCAAAAAAACGTAAGAAATCAATTTTTAGACTGGAAAACGAAAAAACACTCACTGGTAAAAGAAATCCTTAGGCATAAATTGCTACCCTATCTAAGAATTCAATGCTAATTAAGAGTTATCAATGAGAAAAGAAATTAACAAAGGGAATTAAAGAGTATGAAATTGCGCATATCCAAATTTAAAATCAATCAGACTTTTTAAACCACAGATCTTCCACCAAAATTAACAAATCTAAGAGAATAAATTGGAAAAAAAATAAATCCCATTGCAAAAATTAAAGAGAGCTACTTGAAGAAAAAAAAAAGAATAATAGTAATACTGAACAATAATCTTTTACAAAGACATTCAAATATAGTTATGACAACAGTATTTCCATCAACAAATAACATCGGAGACCCAACACCACCAGCTCCTTTCCCTGTCTTTTCCCCTCAAGTGTGACAATCAAACCCATTAAAAAAAATAAAAAAAAGGCAAAAAAATGTAAAAAAAAATCAGTAAATAAATAAAATTCAACTCCTGCACCTTGTAATGCGACTGCATCCACGGCCATAAGGATTAGCCTGAGCCCCCCTCTGGCAGTTATAGTAAGAAGCGCCACGCCTAGAGCAAGGAACGTTGTTCCTCTGAAGCGCACCATAGCTGACGTATTTGCTAGTTGCTAAGATACGCCTGTTGATCTCCGTGTCCATCTCAAACTCTTCTCCATCCTCAGCCATGCACTCTGCTATAGACCCCTTGCAGATTGATGATCTGGTGGCAGGAATCCACCCCAGATGGTGATCCCCACTTCCTTGAACGGTGGATGATAAGCCCATCGCCATCAAGATCAAGATTGTAGCTGAAATCAGGAACCAAGAACTCCGCTTTGCCATTTCTTGGAAAGGAATATAGACAACAAAGAAACTCTCTTTCCTAGCTAGTTTTTCTTGAATTAATGGTTTCTTGTGGGCTTCTTTTCTCTCTCTCTGCAGGGATGGTACTGTGTTGTCTGTGCCAATGAGCTTATAAGGTTTCTTTATTCTTTTCTCTTCGTGAGGTAAGACAACAGCTAAGGGCTTGCCGAGTTGAAGACTTGTAAGTGGGCAACTGTTCATTATTGACTTTGATGTTTCATTGTATTTACCAAATTGCCATTGCTTTATCTAAGTTCATGGCAGCCACTAAGTTCTACAAGGATCGAGGTAGGGCACCAGCCAGCCAGCCAGCCGGTCAGCATACAAACTACTGTGTTTTTTAAAGATCTTTTTTAGGATTAAATTGTTTTTTTTTCTAAATTGTTTTGATTTCATTATATTAAAAATAAATATTTTAAAATATATGTTATTTTGATACATTTAAAAAATAAATTATCTCGTGCAAAGCGTATATCATAAATTATATTATATATACTGATCCCTATTAATTTAATTTATTTTAAAAAACAAACAATATTAGTTTTAAAAAATAAAAAGTTAATAGATTTTAATTGGATAGTTGATAACTCAAGTTTTTAATCAAGTCTGGATCGACTCACCCGTTAATTCTTTTGTTTTTTTGTGAAACCCACCCTAGCTATATTTGTGTTTAATATGACAGCTAATTGTTCTGGAAATCTGACCCTTTTGTGTTTTTTATTTTTATTTATTTTTGCATCGTATTTTCATATTCTACACAGATGAACTGCTTTTTATTCAGAAGAACAGTTCAACTCGTGATTTTGTGTGGATTGCACAGGAATGCAAGTTTGGAGCTTAATTTTAATATTGGGGAAATGCTGGGTCGAATTATAAATTTCAAGTATGAATGGTTGAAAGATTAAAGATCTGTTATCATTGTTTCATACTGGTGTGCTTAGAACTATGTTGGTCAATGATTAGGAGCCAAGGTCTAGCGCATCGACATTCATTGCCAATGCATTACAGCTAGCCAGATCATAAATTCTAGTTTGGTATAGAGAGAGATACAGAGGGAGGGAGGGAGGGAGGAGAAAAGGAAATTAAAACTAAGAGAAACTAGAGTCACGGAGTTGATTTAATTAAATTTTGTGAAGTAAAAATAAAATAATAGTAATTTTTTTTAAAAAAATATAAACTTGAGTTAATTCAATAACTCTTGATTTGACATATTAATTCATTAATTGTTTTTTAATCAACTTATACCAAGTTTGTTTGACAACTATATTTTAAGAGTGAGTCTTTTTTAATGCGATGCCGCCCCAATTATATATTTGAAAATGCAACTAATTAATATATACTGTAACTAATTTAAAATGAGTTTCACTAGAAACTTTTTTTTTAAATATTAATTATAATTTTTAATTTTTAATAGCAGCAAAACACCCTTGCTTATCGTTTCTTCAAGCTCGTTCAAGAATCTTAACCGAAACACGTTTTCTCTTTCCCACATGGCCCGGTTCCATTTTAGCTTTACATCGAGTATCCGTTAACGTTACTTAAAGCGCGTTTTTCCTTCCCCGTAATCAACTTAACGTCAACTAACACTTGTTTAATGGATTTTTCTTCTGGACACTTCTGTTTTTTATACTTAGTGTCTGTAATAGTGGTAATTATTAATTTTTAAAGTATTTTTATTTGAAAATATATTAGAATAATATAAAATTATTTTGAAAAAAAATGTTTTCGATATTGAAATATCCAGATGATCATAAAACAAAAAATATTAAATTTTTCTAGAAACACAATTCATGTATTTGTATTTAAACTTTTTAGATAGTTATTATTATTTTATTTTTTTATTTATGTGGGGTGTTCAGGTCAGCTTACGTGCACCACGACTAATCCACACGGCCCACTGAACATCCTGCAAGCCCAGTGAACAGGTAAGGCACCGCAGGGGTGACAGGCGTTCATTGTAAGGCTCGAACCCAAGTGCGGGGGAAGGGGACAAGCCCCTCCCACCGCTGGGTAGAACCTTACTTGCAAGGTCGACATGACACATTCATTAATTCTATTAAGTGCTAATGATTCGCGTTTCAAACATATCAATTTAATTAATAAAAAAACATATTGTATTGTTGTCGATAATATATTTACTAGATGAGTAAATTTTAATATTTTTAAAACTAAAAGAATAAAGTGATATGTTTTTATATTTTTAACGTTCACGAGACAATAATCAAATATATTCTAAATAATTTTTATCTATTAATTTAAGAAATTACAAGCATCACCCAAACAATAATGAGCAAACTTCACTATTTCTGTAAATATCATACACGATTTAACATGTCATTTTAGTTGTTTTAAATCAAATATTTGGCGAGTGGTCAACATGTAAGGCAAGTCTGGGATCATGAATTTGAGCTTGGAGGGGTATATACACTATTTTCTCTTAAACAAACACAAGTGATCTGGTATTTTTATTTATTTTTCCCCAAAAAAAGACATATATAAGCTAGACATGCAAGTCTCCTCTAAGATTACTTGCCTGTTCTTTTGAACAAGCCCAGGCCAAGGAGATGAAACTTTTTTTTTAATTTTATTATCTACCCTCAAGTTTTTATTTAATTTTATTATTTGATATTAATTTAATGATAGATTAATTTTTGAATTTTTTATCATAAAAAAAATTAATCTTGTAGGTTCATAACTCAGATTAGAAATTTAACAAATAAATTAAATATTAATTAAAGAGTCAAGCTAGGATCTTTTAACCTTATATGTTTTGTTTTCTTTTTAATTTTTTCATCTAATGTGAGTTTTTTATTTAATTTTATCACTTGATTTGGGTGATACCAAATCAATTTTTATATTTTTTACTGTATAAAAAAAATAAAAAACTAATTAAAATAAATGGATTTCATAATTTAAATTACAATCACCACGTTGATAAATTATTTAAATATCAATTAATTAGCCATATAAGAATTTTTTAATGATAAATAACATTCCAAAAAGTTTTTAATGATATAAACTTTTTATGTTCTACGAAATTTGTGTCCAAAATTCAAAAAAATAGTTTTTTATATAAAAATATAAAGAAATAAATACATGTACTCGAGAGAATATTAGATTGCCAAACCATTTTCTACATGCAAAAGGGCCGCTGAAATGGGAAGCTCAAAGCGAAAGAGAGGCTTCACCACCCGCCAAACAACATTCAAAATGAACAACGGCTACAGGAATTTTTCCTAAACGGCGTCAACCAACAGGGTAAGCGCCGAAGTGGCGTGAACGAAGCCGTTAAATGCGGGGCCCTTTTACAGATCATGATAGACGGTGTTTACGCGTCCCAGAACTAACCTTTCCAATGCCAGCTGTCTCTTTTCAACCTTTTCTATATATATATTTTTTAATTTTATTTTACATGTATATAATTCTTTTTTTAGAAATAAAAAAAATCTTCCTTTTCTTGTTCATCGTCTAGTTTTCTTCGTTTTTTTTTTCTTTTTTACTCGTGCTAATCAAAATCATAAGAAAAATATTTTAAACCGGGTCAGCTATTTCTAATTTATTATTGATTATGAAAAATTTACTGAATAATATAAACAAACTAGTACATATCATTTTTATCGGTAATTTGTTATTGCTTATAAAGTTTCTAGTAAAAATTAAGTTATTGTTATTACTAAGTTTAATTAAATGATATTAATTTTATATTATAAAAAGTGTTTCTAGTTAAATCTGTTCAAATGCCTTTAATGAAAAAATTTAACATATATAGTGATAATTATTTTGTAAAAAATTAATTAATTTGTAAATTTTAACTAAGTGACGTTATATATATATATCAATTTTATATTTTTAAAATATCTTTTTCAGGATCAAAATTTATTAATTTAAAGTCTCTTGTAATTTATATGATAAGATAAAACAAAACCTCTTCCATTTTCAATATCAAATAAAGTTCTACCTAGCATCCAAGCTATATTTTAAAAATATTATAAATATTTTCTTTTTTAAATTTTATAAAAAGTAACACTATTTTAAAATCGATTCATATTAGTCTAATGACCCGCGAGTCGACACTATAGTTTGGGTATTTTATCGAGTTAGACCTTGGAATAAGTTTGATGGCCATGCTTTTGCGGTGTACGTAAACAGTGAAGTGCAGTGATTGAGAACTTGATGCATTGCATAGAAATGAAAACTATTTAACTTCTCTGGAATCTGTGAAAGACTAAAAAACAAGGTTGTAAGGTTCTTGAATTGAAGCTTCCCATCACAGCTGCAACATCTCAAGATCTGTTTCCGAAACTCACAAGTGCGTGTATATTCTGGAGAGTCCAGAAAAGCTACTTTGCAAAGAACATGAACAAGCAGTCTAATACAGCAATAACTGTGCCCCCGTCCCTGAGAATCCTCTTCTGTCTGTCAAAAGAAAGAGATGTCTCAAGTGGGACACTCCTTTCAATCACTTGTGCTCAGATTTTATGTACGCTTCGTGCCCAAGCCATTTATAGCATATATAATCCTCTTAGAGCACAAGCTTGATATCACATTACAAGCACTGTCAAATCATGCCAATCCAAGCTCGAATGCACTCTAATTGTTTTCAATCTACCCCAAAAAATGAAAGTTAGAAATAGTTAACTTAGTGAACAAATCTTCTCCTGTTCGAAGCTCAAAAGATCAAATCAAGGGCAATATTAATCGCCGCAAGATAACTCCATTTAAAATGACTGCTCAGACTTGCTTCATGAACATGATAAACAGAGGGGCCATCTAATTAATGCACTGTGATGGATGATGAGCCATGTGAGTTCTTGAACCATCCACCAATCCCATATGCCAGAGCAGTACCTTTGGAGATTGGCACCTTCTAATCTAAATGTCCTTTCAGACATCGTGTCCCAGAAATATCACGTAAACTAGAGGCTGATTGTATGGCTAAGAGGACATTAATGGTAGCCAACATATACTTTCAAGGTTGGATCGATCCAATAACTGTGCAGTTAGAAAGTTGGTGTCCAAAGAATAATACGGAGGAGCAACATCAGCACTGCACAAAACTAGCGTGGACATGTCAAGCTTTTCAATGAATAGCACATGGAGCGGGATGGTGGTTTTATGCATAGTTAGACCTGAGTCAATCCAAGCTTCAATTTAAAAAACAAACCACTAATACGATGTTGTTTTGATTAGAAAAAATAAGATCAGGTATTTCCACCGATCTAGCCTGTGCCAAGCCTCGAGTCGGCGGGTCATCAAATGTCAGTCCGAAGCAAAGAAACTGACATTTAGTAAAAATATGAAGATAAGCAAATTTATAGAACTTATGGACACTTACAACAGAAGAAAAGTATTGGGACGAGGAATCCTTAGTTGCTATTGTTCTTCACAGTATGGTGGTGTTGACTCAATACACATTTCGTTTCCATCATCATCATCCTCGCCTGCTTCCACCTAGTTACTAGGATGGCATTGTGAAAAGACATGGCCATTAGTTTCTGACCTCTCTAATAGCAGAAGATTGAAAATTTTTAAGTTAATAGCAGAGGGATATCTTCATAAGATTAGCCCGATAGAAGACTACTACCAACCTTGGGCTTCTTCTGGATCTTTTTCCAAAGGATGGCATCTAAAGTATCGAGTCAAGGAATTGCAGTTCAAATCATCAATTAGATAGCAGAATTAACGCGAAAGACCTCTTACAGACATTATAGCAGTAACGTTAGTAGTATTCAAGTGAGTATGTTAGAGGCTGAACCATGCATCTGAACTCTATCCAGCTCTCAATGTAGCCTGTGGCCTGTAAGACTTGGGACATGTTCTCGCTAAACACACGTAAGCGAAAGATGTAAGGTCCCATCGCTAGCAATTCAAGAAACGAGAACTCTAAGAATCACCAGACCAGAAAATGTAACATACTGAAACAAACAGTAACAGTTAGCATACAGCCTGAGATCCACAGCAACATTTTCTCCAGCAGACGTCTCTTTCGATAATCGCATTGTGCTGATCCTTTGGATTCCCCTCTGTTCATTAGCATTGAAATCTCTTTCTGCTTGTCTTCCTTCAGCTCCACTACCACTTCTTGCTGCACTTCCTGTGTGAAGTCAAACGACGTAAGATTTTCAGGCGCATGTATAAGGTTACATCGTTGTCCTCGAGACTCTGTCCCATTTCTAGCCTTACCATGCGTCGAGGTAGCCAGATGCGGAGGTTCTGATGGATTTCCTTCATGGAGCTGTGATATTAGCCTGTTTACCAACACACGGTTTTTCCATGAACCGCATCTCATTTTAGATGATCGTACGTAACACTGAATCCCTGATGGTATGAACCAAAAAACAAGTATTGCTGATGCAATGTGCATTAAAGATGTGATGCATATGTGTGAGTCCAAATTTGACGCAGCTGAAGCTAAGGAGCATAAGAATAAAAGAACAAGGAAGACTGTACCTTCAGTAAACAGGACCAGGAACAAGTATTCGTCAACTTAAGCATATGACACAAATGTTATGAAAACTCGAACCAGGACCTCTACACCTTCAGTTCCTGCACACCAGATGTCACATCCACAGAGTCTCCATTGTGAGTATACAGGGCAAATTCTTCAGCTGGTTCTATCCACAGCCGAGTGTGCATTGAAGAACATTGTCTGCAGTTGAAATTTGGAGCATGAATGTCCTGTTTGGAAAAAGGTCAAGGATTAAAAATAAAAAAAATGAAAAAAATCACGAGTACTCACCCTCATTGGTCTATATAACTTCTCAGGTCAACCGTTTTTCCTCCAGTTTCACTACCAGTATCAGAAGCCATGGAAGTACGTTCTGTTGCAATGACAGTGATCACATGTGTAGCCATGGCTGAAAATTAGCAAGCAGCCTGTTGAGATCACGGGGTCTCACAGCTAATTAAGCTGCATGGATGTCTCTTCCTGTCAAGAGATAGAAGCTGGGCGTGGGGCTCAACATTCCCAGTAACGTCTAGCAATCATATCTCTTACTCCTGTCACTGAAAATCTCAGGCGCCAAACACAATTCAATGAACATATAGTATACACGTTGTTCCATCATCGCTACATTACCTTCATTGCTTCCAGAATTCACATCATGACTAGACATCGAGTCATCTCACCAACTCACTATAACCTTGACTTAGAATCAACCTTCTTATGGAGGGTGTTAACAGAAAGTTTAGCCATTGGTTCAGATTACAGACTTCAATCCAGGTTGCAAACTGTGTGGTGGTGTAACAGAGATTCACTTGCATCTATTCTCAGCTTGTCGTGAAGCTCGTGGAGGTCGCGTGGCTTGAGGCACCATTGCATGGTTATTTATAATTCAAAGCTACAATTTCCCTCGATTTTTCTTCGTTCGTGAGGAAACTTCTCAAACAATAATGCTAGTTTACTCAAATCCATGGGCAAAATTATCGTAAAATTAGCATTAACTCATATTCTCAATCATACATAAAGGAAAAATTACCGCACACTTTCTTTTAGCTTCCTATTTCCAAAAACAATTAAAAATAAATAAATTAAGGAGTGTATTGATATTGTATGAAAAATCAAATTATCACCCCCCAAAAAAATAAAAATAAAAATAAAATAAAATCATATTTTAAAAAATATCTAAAATAAATATATAGAAGCTACAAGGTCATAAATATTACATAGATGAGCATACTTATCAAATATAATCTGAAATTTGACTGCCTATAAAACTCAAATCATGAATTAATCAGATTAATTGTATCTATCCCATTATTTTTCTTAAATAAAATTCGTCATTTTAGATAAAAAATTTAAAAAATCATTAAAATCGACTCAACCTACTCAATTAAATCCATTCAAATGTGTCAAGATCAGTTTCTTACTGGTTGAAAAACAATCCCGGTCTGAGCAGGGTCCGGGTTGAGGGTCTTTGTGTCAACCAGCCGGGTTCAATATTTTATGCAAAGAAAAGACCTTGAGAAACGGCAACGTCTTAAGTCAAGACTCTAGAGGGGTATTTCCGTCCATATATCCCCACACAAATATTCTAGGGTTTTTGCAGGCATATATAAAAACCGCAAAGCAACCCATCGTCTCTTCCTCAGCTTACCGTAGCAGTTGCAGCCTCTCCTCTTCCTGGTACTCTCTCTCTCCCTTTTCTCTTTCAATAACTGCGAGGCGCACAAGTTTTCTTAACAAGGGTTGTTTGTAAAATCAGGTGATCAAGAACTTTAACTGTATTTTTGGGTAGCAAAACAAGACAGTCAAGATGCAGAACGAGGAGGGACAGAACATGGATCTTTACATCCCCAGGAAATGGTATGTTAACTTTCTTTATATTTCTCGTCTTGGGTTAGTCTTGTTCAGATTAAGAATCCCAGTTAAGGTTTTGTTGTGTACTTGTGTTGTTCTTGCAGCTCTGCCACCAACAGGCTTATTACCTCTAAGGACCATGCTTCTGTTCAGATTAACATTGGTCACTTGGATGCTAGTGGTCATTACACTGGCCAGTTCACCACTTTTGCTCTCTGTGGTTTCGTTCGTGCCCAGGTATTTCTGTCTTGCTTTCAGAATTAGAACTCAGTTGTTTTGTCTTTTGATTTTTTATGTGTTCTGTGATAAAATGTAGGTTGTTTATTATCTGCTATCGTTGTTGTTGATAGCATTGTTTCAAGTTAATAGCTGCCAGTAAGTGTGGTTGTGTAGTTTTGGTTTAGTTTTTGTCGAGTAGGGTTCCAATTGATGGAGAGTGGTTTCGTTTTGACCCATGTAGATGGGGTTTAAGTTCTGTTAGGACATGTGTTTTTGTCATGGAATTCATTGGTCACTGATGGTCTGATGCCTTTATGCTTACAAGTTCTTTGCTGGATTGTCTCATGTTTGGTTTATTAATTTCTTTCCAAATGTTTTTGTCCTTGCTGTTATTAGATTTATCTTTCTAATTATATTTATCTATCTTGATGTATTTCAGGGTTTTTTGGCTTGTTAAATATTTTTTTCCTATGCTTTGCCCAATGATGCACAATACAAACTGTGTTGAACGGTTGCAAATGTACTATTCATTTCTGGCCTTCACTCACCACCACCTCCGCCTCCGCCTCCACTATTCATATACTCCACCACACATTCACACATTGTGGTGATGTGTGAAGGCCTTTGATGAATCCTGTTTGTGATAAATCGTGTATGATTTTCAGAAGCTATGAGATCTGAGGGCATTCTAACACTTAATTTCATTTTTTAAAAATAAACTATGTATATTATATGGAAGTGTTATTGCAGCTAAATCTTTTTTCACAATCATCCTCGGTGCTATTGGATGTGAAAACTTTTATACCTATGCAGAATTTAGGATACATATTACTGTCATGGATTTTTTGGGTTAAAATCTAGTTTAGGGAAGGGTTAATGATCCCTGTTTGAGGCTTTGTTTAGGAAGACTTTATGCTGTATATTATGAAATGCTGAATCCTTTTTGGTGTGTCTCACATGCTGTTTCCTTCACTTTTTCTCTAATAGCTTAACAGTTCACGCTTTGTCATTCTCTTACTGTTCTTACTTTTGAACAGTATAATTTGGTCATTGTTGCTGCATTAATTTTATGTATGCGATAATATTTATCTATCTATTTTAAAAATGGTTTTAGCGTTCTAGTATATTCTAGTAAACAAAATTTGATTTTATTTTTTTTTGGCCGGGATCCTGTTTTATTATTCTTTGCTTGGCCCAAGGATGCAGAACATAAACCATGTTGAATGGTGGCTAATGGGCTGCTCATTGCTAGCATTCACTCACTACCACTTTTACTGCTGCCTCCACCACCTCCTCGCTTTCAGACAGATTGATATGTTTTGGCAGTGTGAAGGTTTTTGATGAGTGCCTTTAGTAATAAATTGCAAATGATTTTAACAAGCTATGAGATCCAAGGGCTTTTAAACATTTATTATATATAATGAACTATATCTAGGATACTGAGTTGTGCTGGAAAAATTTGATATGCAGGCATTTGTGTTACACCGTCCAAATCAGATGGCACAATTTTTCATCATTCATATAGGAATTGCTATAATTTGCTTCTTTTCACATTAGAATGATGGAGATCTATATTGGATAGAAAGGCTTGTTTTGGCCTGGTTCTTGGTGAATGTGTGACCCGTTTGGATACATTTCATTCATTCACTACCTAGTTCCTTTTTGAGTAAACCACATTAGGGTTTCCCTAGACTTCATTAACGCAAGACGTATGAGGTTCCTTGATCATGCCCTCACTTGTTGATAGACTGCTGTGTTCCCTAGCTCCTTGTACGTGTTTAAGATATTTCACTGCCTCCGCGCCCATCTCACATGCGATTTTATACATATTTCCAGGGTGATGCTGACAGTGCCGTGGACAGGCTTTGGCAAAAGAAGAAGACTGAACTCCGCCAGCAGTAACTGCGTTAGAGAATACCTTTTTTTTTTGGTCTTAAACATTGCTAGTGCAAGAAGAGTGGTGTGATAGCAGTGACAACTGCTCTCATTTTCGTGAAACCATGTTTAATTTAGTTATCTGCCTGAACAAGTTTATCTTTTAGCTTGATTATATTTTGAACTCTTCCTAGATCCAAGATTTTAAATTTTGGTTGCCATCAAGTTTTTTGCTGGTTTGAACGCCTTGAACTCCAAGTGAGGTGGGGTCATCTCAATCGCAACCAAGGCCTTGCTTGCTCGAGGTGGTGTTAAGATAAGGTTTGAAACACTATAATATGATTTGTAACATTTTTAAATCATTATTTATTTGACAAATTGAGTATTGTTGTCAAATTCAAGTGTTAAGATCTACGATCAAAAGCTGTTACAAATAAAAACGATTAAAAGTAAAGGTTTTTTAACAAATAAAAATAATTAGAAATGTAGAAAAAGCGAGCTCTGAAAGTAGCTGGACAATTTTCTCCTTTCGAATTATGGCTGTTTGGTTTTTGTTTTTTTTTAATTATGAAAAGGTGAATTTTTTTAGGAAAAGGTGTTTATAAAATTTGGACTAATGATTTTCTTTTATGTTAAATCTTAATAAATTAATAGGTGGAACTTTATTTTACCATAATTGAAATAATTTAAGCATAAAGAATGTCATTAAATAATATGATGATGATGAATTAGAATTTATCATGGATTTTCGAGAACTTGGAATTAGTGGCCCTTAACCCATAGAATAAATCTGAATTGCCAGGTACAAGCGTGGCAAGAATCAGGAGAGACGTTCCAAGGTCAGATCATAATCTATCTCTGGCCGGTTTTTTTATTTAAAAGCTTTTAAATAATTTGATTCATTAGATTTTAATTAAATTAAAATTTTTATTTTTATAGTAGTAATTACTTTTTAAGATATTTTTTATCTAAAAATATATATAAATAATATTCTTTTATTTTTTTAAAAAACATCTATTGTTATTTTAAAATAAAAGGAGATTCCTGCTATGTGTTTGAGAATGTAATGATGATATTTTTATATTAAAATGATAATTTTTATATAAAAAAATTAAAGTAAAAAAGTAAAGAATTATCATATCTTTTTAAAGAACCTTTTTAAAATGTGAAAAGAAGCAATTAATAGCTGCGTTTTGATCACTTGTGCTTTGACATGTCTGTTTTGTTTGCGTTTTCTTGTCGAGTTCTTGTAGATGAATAATTCCCCTGCATTGATTGACTGGTTGTTCCCAGAAAAGCCACAATTATTCTACTGGAGGGGCTGGCTGCAGTCTTGGCTTGACTGCTCCTTTCCACAATCATCCTTTGTTGTCAGTTTTATGGAATTTTATTTAGTGGATTTAGAAGTATAGTTATATTTATTTTTTAATATTATTTTTATATTTTAAGAATTACTTTTTTATATCAGCATATTAAAATGATTTCAAAAAATAAAAAAAATAATTTAAAACAAAAAACAGATAAAATATCCATTTCATTGCTACATCTCATTTTTTCCGGCTTTAGAGACACTTTTCTTCCTCGAGTTAGGCTCTGCCCTCTTATAAATGTAAGAGGCAAAGAAGTAATTGCGGCTCTGCAAATAAGTTTCGGACTTTTTTAGTATTTTAGAATGTTGTAAGTTCTGTTTTTAGATGTATTTTATTAAACAAAAAGTCCAAAATTGATAGTTTTTAAGTGTTTTTTAATAATTTTAATGTTGATTTTATACATTAAAGAATCAATTTAACATATTTTTAAGCAAAAATTATTTTATATTATAATATAAAAAGAACAAGACTAATGAGATTTTGATAAATTAACGGAGAATGATATAAAGCTATTTTTAAGAGTTTTATTTAATATTTAAGTTCCTGTTATAAAATAATTATTTGAAACAGCATTACATTTTCTCATGAGTAGTAGTTAGTAGTTTGAATTCTAGGAAGTTCTTTCTATATAATTAAATTAATAAAACTAAATATAAAATAAGGATCAATCTTCGCGAGTTTAAAGTTTAAAGAAAATCAAGAATAAGGTGGATGTAAATTCATACACATTTCAAGTTTAAATCCCCTTTAATTGAAGAGATTAAATAATTACAAATTCAAATTTTATTATTTTTATTTTATTTAGTAAAATTAAATATAAGGTACTATAAACCATCTAGGTGGTGGTCAAGTGGTAAGGACTTGGGATTAAGGGGTTTGCTTCTGTGGTCTCAGGTTCGAGTCCTTGGTTGCTCATATGATGGTCACTGGAGGTTTACATGGTCGTTAACTTCAGGGCCCGTGAGATTAGTCGTGGTGCACAAAAGCTGGTCCGGACACCCACATTAATCTAAAAGCTGCCCTAAGGTGCTATAAATTTATGCAACTTTCAGGCTTAAAAAAATTAAAAAACTAAGCAAGGGATATTATAAGTACGTATGAATTTTAAATTTAAACAGCTTCTATTTGAGAAAATCTATTAAAAAAAATAATATAAATTTATTTTTATAACACTGCAAAGGACTGATTTTGGTAACAGGAACAAGGGCAACGGGCTTGACGATGCTTCCGGTAAATGATATTAAAAGTTGAAATTGGTAAATTAAGAAAAAAGTTAAGGTTGGTGTTTAGCAACATGCACAGCTTTTTGGAAGGTAATTAGGGCAAATATTAACCACCAGCAATTTTTTAATTGGGTATGTGGCTCAAAACAATGTCGTTTGCAAATCTCAAGAGGGCCTAGTCCCCGGCCAATGGGACACCTAGTTCTGTTTTTACTGCCTAACCTCAGGTCTATGCAGCATTTCCAGACATCGTGATTGGATTTTTTTTTTTTTGGTTTTACGATGATAATTATTTTTAAAAAATTAAATTTTTTAACAAAAACAATCTTAATCATGCCATCAACATCCATAATCATTGCTGATTTGTGAGTCTCATTCATATTTATTTTTGTTAAGTACGTAAGACTTTTGTAAAAAGAAATATGAGGTTTGATTTGATTTTACTGTTTGCAATCCCAAGGAATAAGAATATGTTCAAGAGATTTGTTAAGTACGAGGAATTATTTTATTCTACGTATCATGTCTGTATAGAATATCATTAAAATCGTTTGAAGATAAATCTTAAATTAAATTAATATACAAATTAATTTGAAAATATCTTTTGATTTTAGATCTGGCTCTTAAGGAATTGACGCCATGTGCTTCCAAAGTTTCTGGCTACCAAACATAGGCCAGGTCTAGCTTGGAGCCAGGGCTATAGAAAGATCATCTCTAGTTCAAACTTCATAAATGCATTGACATTGATTTATGATGAAAATTTCATTTTTCATGAGTTTGGAGTTGTTACCGTGGATATTAAGGAATTTATTATTATTATTCAGCTAATTTATATATATTTTGATTAATTTCATGATATTAAAATTAATAATTATATAAAAATTTAATGTTTTTTACATTGATAATATCTAAAAAGTAACTTAAAACTTGAAGAATTAAATTATATCCTTCAATATTTAATTTTTTTAAAATAAAATGGAAGGTTTATCTTCTTCTTACAAAAATCTTGTTTTTTTTTTTATTATATAAAAATTACTAATTTAAGTATCATGTAAACTTAGATTTACTTAAGATTTGTATGGTGGTTAATTTTAAAATTTCAAGAAATTTAATTGAGGTGTTTATAAATTGATTTAAATAACTACAATTAATAAAAAAAAAATAACATGAATCAGTCAAAATTGTTCACCATCTCCATGTCACATATTACTAGATAAAGAATCTGAAAAAAATAATAAAAAGAAACTCCATCTGGGTATTAAACCGAACCTAATAGACCCAACAAACTGCTAGGTGAACTGGTGAAATCCTGAATTGATCATACACTAGCGGGTCGGAAGCTCCGATTGAGTGAAATATAATCAGGTGGCTTCCCCAAGATGGGTTGAGCTGAAATCTCTGTTGGCCTTGCGTAAGTTGTGAAACTAAAGGAGCTTCAAAAACCATTGGTTGGCTTGGACAGGAAGGTGGATGAAGGGATCGGGTTCCTGATAAAATGGAAAATGCCCAGTAAATGACGACAGGAATATGCAGATTTCATGTTTAATTGACTAAGCATAGCACCATGAAATGTACGAATTTCTCGTGGATTAAGATTCTCTCAATGACAAGATGTATTTACTTTTTTCTTCATTATTTATTTTTTAAAATATTTTTAATTTTTAAAAATATTAAATTAATATATTTTTATATAAATTTTGATTATCATTATTCAAGATAAAAAATATTATTTTAATATATTATTTACTTTAAATTATTTTTATATTTTTTAAATTATTTTAATGTGTAAAATAAATTTATTTTTAAAAATATTATTATTACTATTTCAAATACCCTCTAACTATGTTTTT
This sequence comes from Populus ilicifolia, assembly GCA_015708895.1. Classification (NCBI taxonomy): domain Eukaryota; kingdom Viridiplantae; phylum Streptophyta; class Magnoliopsida; order Malpighiales; family Salicaceae; genus Populus; species Populus ilicifolia. The sequence continues at coordinate 561,065 of SRLM01000489.1, read as the reverse complement.
TTTTTATTTTCTAATCATACTAATAAAAAAATAATTTTTTAAATAAAGTTTTTTATGATATTTTTATATTATTTAAAAATAAAACCATTTTAAAAAAAACTACTTTAAACATCAATCCCAGACACGACGGATTTTGGTATCCATATCATCAATATTCCAAAACAACATTATCTTCTACCTGTCAAATGTTATGTCGACCTAGGCCCCTTCACAATAGTCAATCCAAGTTTCCTCCTCTGTGGTCAGTAAAGACGACTTGCATTAACTGACATTAATAATGGCTTAATTGAATCTCAAGCTTCTCTCTAGGGTTTTGCAGCAGAAGTTGACCAGATTCGCCTGCACCACTAACCAAGTAATTTTGTACAGGAAATCGAGCCTTAAAAAGGCTTACTGATCTGATATAATGGACACCTCAATCAGAATAAGAATAAAACAATAATATTCTCCTTTGATATGAAGCCTGGAATGTCAAATTACCGTCTAGCTAGTGGGAGAGGGAATATAGACTCCAAAGAGAGCTTTCTGGGAAGGGTTGGTTGTTGTTTGATCAGCTGTTTGGAGAGGAAAACTCCGATCAAAGTTGTCGGTAACGGGGAGGTTTACAGTACTGTATTTTAAGGCTTTAAAATAGTGGAAATTAATCACACCCTTTAAATAATAATTATAGTGCTAAGTAGTAGGTCCTACCAATGTTCGTTCCTAATCCACTCACGACCATGACGAATCATTAAGAAACCGTTTCTAATTCTTGTTTTTATTCAACTAGAATGAGATTTTTTTTCCTTTTTAGCTATATAGTTTCTGTTTCTTGTAAATATTAATTTTGTACAAGTTAAAGTAATATATTTTTTACTTATAGGAACCCTGCTTTTTTATCTGTATGATAATATTTTTAACTAAATATAATATTTTTTAAAATTACATCTAGAAGTATTATTCCTAGACTAAGTTTTTTTGAACGGCAAAATAAAAGTTATTATAATATTAAACACACACTAAAAAAAACAGTGAAAACAAGCAAATTATTTAAGAAATTTATTGCGGATTAAATCTGTGTAGGATTGGTAATTTCAAAATTAAAGCAACAAATATAAAAGGATCATGACTGATGGTGTGTTGGTGCACAACAGTCTTAATCAAGTCAAAACAGGAGGTAATAAACAAGCATTCTGTTTCTGACCAGAGGGCGTTTGGTGCTGCGCTGGGTTTGAAAATATTTTTAATATCTTTAAATTATTTTAATGTAATAATTTCAAAAATAAAAAATACAGAAAAATATGTCCTCTCCATCTCTCTTTTGTCTTCTTTTTTATCCCATATCGAAACGCTCCGCTTTGGAACCATGCCAATATTCAACACCAATCACATTGTATGCCAAATCGATCCCCTTGCCAAGATAGATGAAGGGAAACTGAGGTGTTTCTGGAGCTAGTTAACAAGAGAGGGTTTACAAGGCTGTAGCGACATTCATAGCACTCTTCTAAAACCCAGCCTTAAAAGCAGTGAAAAGTACTCAGGGTCAAGGAAGCTAAGCATAAACACCCATGATCACTAAAGATATATAAGCGCCCCAAACCCTAATTCACCTCTTATTATCCCCTAATTTTAAAGCTAGAAGAACTTTACCTTTCATATATCAATATGCATTGCAAAAATACCTCCCTCCCCTCATAGACTTGTACAGGCAGTAGTATGAGTTAGTTCAATGTGCTGATTGCCACCATTTGTGAAGCCATTGTCACATAATTGAGCATGCATTAGGGTTCTCGTCGCTAAAAATCTCGAATGAACAGGACGGCCGTGGCTGATATGAATCCAAATCGGACGGCAGATGCATACACGCGTAGGAATACGGTGGGGCATAGTATGAGGCACCATAACAAGTGCTTGGGTATGCGACATTGCTGCTCACAGCGTACACCGTGGGTGCATAGTAAGTTGTTGCTGGGTGGTCATACATATGCTGACGTTGGGGGTCGTGATTGGTAGGGTGTAGGAATTGGACATGAACATGCCCGAGAGCTGGTGATCCGGTGCCTGCTGCCGCAGGGCCAGAATGTCCACCCTCATCAACAGTGTTGTTGTTGCCTGCTGTATGCACCTTCTTCTTCTTCTTCTTCTTCTTCTTCTTACCACCACCAGCACTACCCCCGGCTCCAATCTCACACTGACCATCAACTTTCTTGTCAGTCGCCGGTGACTGGCCACCTGGTTTGCCAACAACACCATGACAACCTTCAACGTGTTTAGGAGACGAGACTCCAGTCTTGACTTTAACTTCTTCCTCATTTCCATCATCACTGCCTTCTTCATCGCTGCTTTCTTCGTCACTTTCTTTCCCCTTCTCTTTCTCTTTCTCTTTCTCTTTCCCTTTCTCTTTCTTCTTTCCTTTTCCTTTCTTTTTATCTTTCTGATTGTTATTAGCTTTTTCAGGCCACAGCCCTGCATGCTTCCCTGTCTTTTTTATAAGTTTCTTGATTAAAGTATCTGCATCAACATTCCCTATTACCGTGACCTTTTGTTGCCTTAAATCAACATCTGTGGTGTACACGCCTACAAATACAATCATGACAGAAATTAGCAACTTCAATGAAGTTCATAACTAGAATCAAGGGTTTAGTCCTAAATCAAACTTCAAAACTACAAAGGAAGAGTGAAAATTAACAAGAACCCAGATGGGAAAATTGAGAGGCAAATTATTAAACTTTTGTAGCTAAGTATTGTGAAAGAAAACAGTTTGTACAAAAAGCTTTGCAGAAAGTTTGAAATTAAACGAAGATAAAGAAGACTTCGATAAAAAGAAAAGTAAGAGAATCTTGGAAATCTTGCAAGCATGTAACAACAAATAAGAGAAAAAAGCCAAGGAATCAAAGTAAGGTTTTAATAGGTTCACACTCTACATACCATCTATATTATTCAAGATCTTTTTAACCTTCCTCTTGCACCCTTCACAGTGAACTGAGACCTTCAAGACCAATGTCTGAAGAACAAAGGAAAATGAGGTTAAAACTTAAAAACATGGAAAAGACGGCAGTTTCATCGTAGTTTTGGCTTCATTTAGCTACCTTGTACTTGAGAGGTGGCTCTTTGTTTTCTCCCGGTCCTCCTTCCTTAGCTTCTGTCCCTGTTGCCATTAGGAGAATTGTGGGCGTCTGTTCTGGATGAGGAAGAGAAAGTGGGGAACAATTCGAGAAAAGGTGGAAGTGCTCAAGGACAATGAAAGTTGCAGACTTGCAAGGACTCGAGGTGAGAGGAAAGTGAGAGATGTAGGGCCTAAAGGTTTAAGCTTGGTGAGATGGAAAAAATAGAGATGCTGAGATGTGAATATTGGTACTGCATGAATTTTAGACTAACTTTATGTTATAAATTATAAGCGATGCCTAGTTAATTAAATTAGCATTTGATACCTTTTTTTAGGTGAACATATCAAATGTGGTATTAGAAGCATAAAGCTTTATAAAAGATTGGTTCCAAGCTAGCCAGTAACATCAAATTAATGGACTTCATTTGTGATCACAAAGGCATTTGATGCTTCCTCTTCCTGCTTTCTAGCTAGCTGGTTGAGATTAAAGTGCAAATCTTGATTTAAAAACTGAGGTAGAAATTAATTATACAATTATAATGTGTATTTTCAACTCTAATTTAGACCAGCACTGGTTAAATCTAGTTTAACTTGTATAATTTTTTTTAAACCAAGATGAATATTATACCGACCACTTAAATGACTTGTAAAACCAACTCATGATTTAATTAATTTAGTCAATTCTAAGAGAAACATGCTCAGATTAATTCTAAATATTTTTTAATTTTTATTTAAAGAAATATTATTTTAATTAAAAAAAATACTAAAACGACTTTCTTTTTAATATTTGATATTGTCTATGACAATATTTATTTGATATGTTTGCAGCATGATTCGTTTTAATTAATTATTATAAGTCTACTGTGATGCGATTTCTTTTCTCAATATTTTAGTTCTTTGATTCCTAAACTATTAGAGCATGATTTATTTTTTATACGTGATGCACCCATGAGAGTGTTAATAGTTTGCTTGGGATAATTTTGTTGGACCTTGCCACCTTGCTTTGTTAATAATTACATATCATTACTAGAAAATTAATAAATAAAAATAAAAATATTAAAAAATATTTTTATTAGTAATATTTTAAGAGATTTTATCGATAAAAAATTTTTCTAGATGTATATCAAAAGAATCATAATAGAAAAAAATTAAAACAAAGTAAAAAAATAAAAATATATAATTTTTACTGACAGAATTACCATTAGTAAAATCATTAATAAATTATAAACATTGTTTATCATATCAATTACAAAAAAAATCATTGATGGAATTTTCCATCAGGATTTTTAAAAGAGCCCTGTAGCTATTCATTTTTTTATTGTATTGTTACTTGTTGTTTTTTATGGGCAAAATCATTGATGGATTAAAAAGTCATTGATGTTATTTGATGGTTTTTTGAAAAAAATCAATTAACTGAAAATTTTTATATAAATATTACAGACAGAATCACTAATGAATTAAAAAATCATCAGTAATTGTTGGCAGTTTTTGAAATTTTTTTATAAAATTTAAAATTTAAATTAAATATTACTAACAAAATTACCGATAAAATAATTAAAAAATATTAATATTTAATTATTTATTGATAAAATCATTGCTAGCGCGCTCCAATAAAAAATCGAAATCCCCTTATTTTCTAAAAGATAAACTCATTTTTTATTATTTTTTAAGAATTTTTGTTGGTGATTTTGCTAGTAAATTAATTAATAATAAAATATATGTCTTATGTTGAATGAAAATTTTCATCAATAAAACTATTAAATATTATTATGCATAATATCATATATGTGACATGTGGCAGGACACATGGCAATTCATGCATGACAAGATATAATTAAGATTTTAATTTATCATGGAATATGGTGTAAATTAGGTTTTTTTAAAAAAAATTTAAAATATTTTTTTATATTTTTAAATCGTTTTAATATGCTGATCTTAAAAAAAATTAAAATAAACCGTACTGATATCATAATCTCAAATTAATAGGTAATAAATCATTATTTGTGAAATCTGTTTAACTACACATTTTAAAAAAAATTAATGATAAACAAGAACAATACAGTAGAAAGAAAAGGAAGAGGAGACTTCTAGGCTAGTAGTTTGACGATTTTAAGCAAGTTGCTGCTTAAGATACTCAAGGCATGGGGAAATGAAGGTGATTTTTTTTCCCTTCGATTTTTCTATTTATATTTAAAAAATAAAAAGAAAAAACGTGTTTAATTTTTTTTGTTGAAAAAAATAAAATCAAAAACAATTTTTATATTTTTAAAATCACTTTATTTGGTTTCAAGATATTTTAAGTTTTTAACAAATGGCCGGCGGTTTTTTATGTTTTCTGAACAAAAAATAATAATAATAATCCATTTTGTCTTTTTAAAGATTGGTAAAAAATGAAAAATAAAATAATACCAAATGATCTGGCACAAAGTTTTTATACATTTAAACTAAGGCCATGGTTCAAAATGCACTCGCAAGGGAGGGATGGGACTGGGTTCTGCTTGTTCTTCGCAAGTTAAAACAACATATGATTTTTCAATACGAACTGGACCCTCTAGTCTTTGAACGAGCCCAGCAACAAATGTAAAGGCATTAACATGTTACATGCAGTACATTAACTAGAAGGACCGTAGTGGCTAGAAACGACTCAGACAGTGATTCAAATCCGATCATCTTTGTCGAGTCCGACAAGTTTAATATCAATGACAAGAACCATTCGGTTGGGAGCGAAGGCAGACAGACACACTCTTCGTTAGTTGCAGGCCCAGGGGTCCATTACGAATCAGTTTATAAATATTATTTGTTTTTATATTTTAAAAATATTTTAAAAAGTTAAATATTTTTTTGTTAATTTTAAATATTTTTAAATTTTTTTATATGTTAATATTAAAAATAAAAAATATTTTAATCATCTCCGGTAAGAAGTATTTCCATTATCTGCATTTCTTTCCCTTCCTCTTCTCGTACACACAGAAAATTGCGTTCTATTTCCGACAAATGTTCCCGAATTCATGGCTGAGCTCTTAAGATGAACTTGGTTGCTCATGTTTCAATCACTGCATTAATCATATGTAGTTGTGTTCTCATTAATATTACTTCCTTCCAGATTTGGATCCAGGACAAACAATCTGACATGCTGGCATTAATCCATCGAAGTTTAAACTTCAGGGTAGAAAAACAGAACACACATGATCATCGTTCATTTTTCTTCCTAGTTATAAGACCCAACATGATGTTAATCCGATCCAGGTTCTTTATCGTAGGTGGGAAGGATTGACTCGAAGATCAACAGGTCAACACACACTATTTTTTTAATAAAAAATCACCTGAAAATACAGTGTCATTGTTTTTAAAAACAAGAACAACACCGTCTTAATAAAAAAAGAAGTCTGGTTTGAAGTAAACAAGGTTCTAAATTGACAAATCACCGTTTTTATGTTGATTAGTTGCGCCATAAGAGAAGGAATTTTTTTATATATATCCTGCAATTGCTTGGGACTGGCCGAGCTAGATCAAGGAACTGAGCCACTACGGCAGTAACAAGTAGCCAGAAGTAGAGACTAGAATCATGAACTCCAAAATATATATTTTTTATGAGGACTATAAATGCCAATATACATTTACCAAGCAAGAAATATTCTGACCTGAGGATGGCTAGAAAAAAAAACCTAAACATGGCACCTTATCATACAAAGAACAAGGTTAATATCACATTTCTAAAGAAGAAGATTCTAGAAATTCTCTTTATGGAAATCGAATTTCGTTGTAGTTTTCCTGGAGAAATCTTGAGCTAATCTTCTCAGTTCTCCAGTCAATCCAGGTGCTCCACAGTAAAACACTCCTGCAACAAGAACAGGCAACAATATAATGAAATGCGATACCTTTTCTTTTGCTAACATGAACTTGGAAGACTAGTGTTAAGCAGAGGCAATTTACCAACTCTTTGATCAGGATGATTGACAGCTACATGCTTGAACACTTTTCGCCAATTAGGCCGGGCAAAGTGTGTCTTAACTCGTGTTTCGGAGACTATATCGACTCCACTTTTAGCATGTTGAAGAGATTGAAGCATGGTGATTAAAGCTGATCGAGCATCGCCTTCTTCGTAAACACTTGTGCAATAATTATGAAGTTCGATGACTCTATCTTGATCATAATCAGCTACCTCGTTCATTACACCTCTAAACCACTCGAACGAGCCTTGCTCGCGCGTGACCCAATAGAAGTAAGCTCGTTTGGTTGCGAAAGGCTTTCTGTTGTTGCCCTTGATACCACTTTCTACCAACCCCTCTTCCATTTCCTTCTGCTGCTTGATGTTGTTAAGCACATCTTTGACTATGCTTATTAGAGGGGTGGCACCGATGCCAAGTCCAACAAGAAGGAGAACATCGTATTTCTTGTAGTCCTGTGCTGGTGCCCCATAAGGTCCATCGATTAGCAGCCTTGGCAACCTGCTAATGTACAGGATCATTACTATGATACAGCTCAAATTCAAATAATTGCTTAAAAAGCAAGTGTCAATGAGAAGGAAATCAAGCAATTACCTAGGTTGATTATCGCGTTGTGCCATATCGGCTCTTAGAAGGCCACTTTGGTGTGTTGATGCTGGCTGACATACCTACAATTGCACCCCACAAGACAAAACAATGAGAGGAGCAAAATGTTTAGCTGTGTGAAAGGAAATTTTCCAAGAATTGGTGAGTATACGAGTGATCGAAATTTTGGAGCAGTTCTTGCCGAAGAATACCTTAGAAAAAACAGCTTTGAGTTGCGATGTCCAGTCACCTAAGGTTCGAATATGGATGCTCAAGTAATCATCTCCAGGAGCAGAAGTGATTGAAAATGGATGCCTGAAATGCACACCAGTATATATATTTGCTTCACTATATGTCCACGTTAAGAAAAAAATGAGGTGAAAAAACAGAGACGCACTGAAAGAAGATTAATCGTTACCATTGAAAAGTAGAAACAGCAGAACAATTTACAAACACATATTGCCCACTAGTGTATCGAAATCCTTGTGGTTTTGACATATGCAATGCTAGTACATTTCCAGGGTACACTGCAACCTGAATTTTGAAGATGGAAATATATACGTCAGTTTTTAATTCTTAATTAATCACTAAATAGAAAGATTAATTATATAAAACCAAAATCATTAAACCCAACTTTATAGCTTGAACAGCTAGACTTACATCAATCCAAATCAATATTTTTTTGAAAATCAAATTAAAATTTAAATAAAAATATGATCCAGTCGTGAATTCGTTTGTTAAATCAATTAGATTTTATCAATTTAATTCTTACTTAATTTAATTTAAATCTTAATACAAGTTGCGTCGGAAAGATGAACAGTTGAATTAACTCGTTGAACTCAACTAAATTTAATAATAATGTATAAAATATTAATTATTAAATAAATATTTACCTTTAATATTCGTACGGTTTTATAACCTGATCGAAAAGCACGAGTCAAGCGTTCACACGTGTATAATAGAATAGGGACAGCTAGATACATCCATGTCTGTGAAAGGCAATGCAAGATCAATGCTAAGAATCAGACAAAGTTAAGGTGATAAAGTATTACTGTTATGTTAATCCAATGATTGAAGTGGCTTAATTACAAATGTTGTATTTGTTTACAAGAAGCTTACCGTTTTCTTGTACCATTTCTTGGAGAGGTAAAGATAGTATCCGTGGATGATGAAGAGGGCATAGACAATAACAAATAAGTGATGTGAATACCAAAAGGCGTTGAACCCTGTTAGCTTCTTCAGGGTTTTAGGGAGGCTTAGCCTATTCCGGCGGAACCACGGTTGGGCTAGTGTATAGGCTACGGCCATTAGCACCACCATCACCACACCGGTCCAACCCTCGGTCCCCTTCACAAACCACCAGTAGTCATCAGGCCGGTCCTCGCCAAAGAATTGCTCCATTGGCTTGTACTCGTCATCGGTGGCATGTAGCAGCCTAGGAAAGTCACATGTAAGATGGGCGCCAGCATGTAGCCCAACTCCTATAGCAACTCCTAGAGCAATTACCTGCAAAATGCAAGCCGAATAAATTATACAACTCAGACCTGAATGAGCCAAAAAAGTAAAAAATTTCCCATTTTCTTGAACGGATCGTACCTTATGGAAATTGATGTTATCATCAAAGGGAACAGCCATTCCTAACTTGGTCTTGCTTCGAAGCCAAGTAATGGTATTTCTACAAACTGGCAGAAGAATCAATGCCATGTTGAATTTAAGTGTCTCAGCTGCACCTTTAGCTGTGGTGACACAATAGCCCATGACATCGAAAACTGCACGGTGCTTATATTGAATGAATTTCCATGTGAACAGAGCAGCACAGACTGCTAGCCATAGGCCAATGACCCAAATTCTCTTCCAATTGTCCTCGACGAAGTAGGATAGCCCCCGATAACCTCTCTTGATGGGGTTGTGATCCTTAGTTGGCACAAGTTTTTGGCTTAGAAGTTGGCTTAAAACGCGACTATCGGTTCCTGGGTTTGTCGATTGGCTTGGAGCTTGGAGAAGGAGCATTTCCAAGTTGTACAGCTGCATGAACACACATAAAATTAGTTTGCTTGTAGAATTAGGCCAGGCCATAAAGGGGCTAGAAGGGGTGATCAAGATTAGGGTGCCATCAAATTGAAAGCCCAATGTAAGCCATTTTGACAAATTAGAGCCCTTAAGAACGGATTGAGGCTGGCTTGGTTGATCAAATTTTCAGACCAAGGAAAGAAACAGAGGAGTTCTGAATATAAACCTCGATGAATCCAAGGCTGTCAGGGTCCAGCTCTTCCATGATTAGAGCTGCATACTCCTCTGCACGTTCTTGAATCTTTGATAACTTGTTAGCAGAAGCACTTAAAGCAATAATCTGCAAGATTAAAATAAAACAAATGGCCAGTCAATGTGATGTTATGATTCTTTTATTTTTGGCATTCCATTTTTCAATATTGATCTCACCTCTTTCACCTCCTCTTCAGTGATCCTACCATCTGCATCTTTGTCCACCCTGCATCAGGCATATGTTACGCAAGCAACTCATAATATATATCCTTGATGCTTGTTTAAGATTATTAAGCTAAACAAATAGAAAGGAAAGAATGGTTTCACATGCATGCCCGTGTGCTTGGAATCCCGGTTTTGATTCCTTACATGATATATATTATTCATAAAAAAAAAAATTTCATGACAAAGTCTCACCCAAGTTTTGTCTAGTCTAGTTCCTAAGGGTTGCAAGTTGATCTGCCATATCATCTAGATTTAACTAGGTTAATACCCGGAACATTTGAAAAAAAAAAAAACCTAGTTTAAGCTAAGTTTCAAATTAATAAATCATCATATCAATCTGTCAAATTAAGTTTTAAATTAACGGATTATCAAGTTTACCCACTAGATAAATTCAGGTTTAATAACTATAATACCCTCCCTTCATATACACGTGGTCATCATATTGATCTGTCAACTCATGTTCTATTAAGTTTACCCGCCAAGTTCATCCAGGTTTAGTAATTATAATACCCCCACCCCACGTATAAAAGATCATCAAATCAATCAGTCAAATCAAGCTCTAAGTGTTATTAAATTTAGCTGTAAGATGAATCCAGATTTAGTGACTATAAAACACACACACAGAGTATAAAATAGTGTGAGGCTCTTACATGTCAAAGAAGGTCTGTAGCCTAGCATCAAATCTCTGATCTGTAATTTGTTGCCAGAATTCATACAATTCAGCCTTGATTATTGAAGGTGTTGTTATGCCTCTCCTCCGAGCCAATGCATCAAACAATTCGCTTGCAAATTCACTAGATTCTTTCATCCCTGATTACATTAACATCATATTTTGTCAGCAGTGAGGCCATATCTGTTGAACAATATTTTTTTCTTTAAAATTTTTTAGCATATAATTACTCTAAAAAACACAAAATTCATGCATTTCAGAACAGGAATGTTTCTCCCTTTCATGATTTTAACATGCGTAGAAGAAGATTTCATGACATGATCAAAATGTTTTATCATCTCACCATCACATACCTATACATTGGCCAAATTTTGATTTTGGAAGAGATCCGTTAACAGCCAATTCATGAAACCTTGCTTCAATTTCAGACCAACCATCACTTCCAACATTTCTGGTCATGAACTTTAGCCCTTGCAGGGCACGTGAAGCTCCAGACTTGCTTCTATCATACTTGTCAAACCTTTTAGAAGATGTCATTCTTTTAAGTTCATGTGAAACCTGCCGTAGCTTAATAGAGAGTTGTGATCCAAGTGAAGGGTGCTTTCTCCCCAACTGGCTAGCAAGAAATGCTGTCTCTGAATCACCTCCCTTGATGTTCTGCACAGAAACTGAATCATCGCGAACATCTAGAGTGATTTCAACGTATTCTTCATCTTTGAATCTTGCGCTTTTCTTGCTGCTGTTTTTCTTGGTGGTGGTCACCAATGGACCGCTTAGCGGACCACTGTAACCAATTCTTGTGCTGCTAGTATTGCTCTCTGTCTCTGACCATGAATCTCGTTGGTTTTCTTGAATCTCCATCTCTTTTCTTCTAGAGTTTTGAAACAGTGCTAGCTAGCTAGCTTGGCCTCCTGCATTATGGACCAAATTGAAAACATGTTTTAGTCATATAGGTGAAAAAACTGGGGAGCTAAGTGCAATATTTAGTACAATTTGACTGGAATAAGACGTGATGTTGGTGGAGAAATTAAAGGGGTATCAATCAAACATTTATCCACCGCTTAGCTCTCTTCCTTTTGTTACAGAACAAATTCTTCAGACCTTAGACACTAATATCAGTTGAGCTATATATAACGTCAATCGATCACATCAAACTATGTTCTAATCGAACGTTGCCATTTTCCAAGGACGTGGCTTGGGATGTAAGACAATGGGATGAAATGATGGAATGCATTTTGAAACACAAATTCTTCTACCTGAAAATGACTCGAATTGGTAAAATCTTTCAACGTTTGATGAGACTGTACAAGGCAAAAGAAGATCGAAGGGAGTGAGGAAGAAGGTAGAGAACATATATTTTTGGAAGAAGATTTGGAAATTTGCCGTGAGGATGTAAAGAAGAATGCCTATGATTTATACCCATGTGTGGTGGCTTAATAGCGTGGATGGTTTTGGATGAGGAAGAAAGTCAAAAACATAGAAACCCAGGGGCGCATATGGGTTGTCTTGAAGTGGTAGTTATTTGTAGTAGTTAGGGTTCATACTTCTTGATCAATTCTATCTTCGAATATTCAAAAGATCATCCATCACCTACCCAGTTTCGTCAAAAAAGAGACAAGAGAGTCTTCGACATTTAACAAACTTACGGAGAAAAATTATGAAGTTTACATTACTGACAGATCAACCATTGAGAGATAACGTGGTAGGGTATATGATTATTGTCAACATAAATATGCTCTTGGTTAATCCATAACAGTGGAGGAAATCATTACCTCATCTAATTAGGTCCTGTTATTAAAACATTTATACGTATAATGTGTAGAATTACTCTTCCACTAACGCAAGTTGATATCAAGACCAAATCCTTCTTGACGCAGCGCGTATCAAAACATGGAATTAATTACAACTTCTAAGGTTACTGTTCTAAATTTAAATGCAGAGAAAACAAATAAATTTTGATAGTTTAATAATTTTTGAAGAATAATATAAATTATTTTTTAAAATATAAATTTTTTATATTAAATTAATTTTTTAATATGATAACAGAAATTTGATAATTCAACTGTCATAAATTTAAATTTTATTATTTTTATTTATTACAAATTAAATATAAAATAGTATAAATCGGTTCAGATTAAATAAACTCTTGTTTAAAAAGATTTTGAATATAAGATAGTGTAACTTGCCCACAACTATACCAATTAAACATTTTCGTGTTACTTTTTGAACAATAATATTTATGCAGAAAATATTTCCTCTCTGTCCATTTTTCTGGGCCTAGTGGTGAATTGATTTTTTTTTTTGTCCGGCAATGTCATGTTTAATATGATGAAATCATGGTTTAGTGTGCAATGGATCATCAATATCATGTAAAATAATTTCTAGGATGTCTGATGATAGTCTTGAAATGCGGCCATAGAATAAACGTATGCCATGCAGGTAACTTGGAATACTAAACAAAACTTAATTTCAATATAAAAGGTGGTTGAAATGATTGCCAGAGCATATTAGAGTTGCAATGGTAGTTGTACAGTCTAGAAGTTGAACACGAGTGTGTATGTGTTTATATACATATATATTAAAGTAATTTTATTTTGATAATCAAGTTTTGACTAAATTAAATCTAGATTGACCAACCCAATGAGTTAATTTAGATTTTTGATAAGGTTAGTTGGATTTTTTTTTCCATTTCAAACTAGTTTAGATCTTAAATCAATTAGGATTTGAGCAGATTTATTAAGCCTAACACTATTTTATAATTATAGTTGCAATACCTACCTAAGAAATGGAAAAATAAATAAATAATGGCAAACAAAAAAAAAACATGGGATTTGAAGAGTGCAAGAAATGTTGGAGATAGTCTAAGGTAATTTAATGGGTTAGTGGGGAGGTAAGAAATAATGAATAAAAATCACAATCAATACCAAAACCGTAACTTTTGTTAATGCGGATGTGGTAATCCCATTTCGTAGATAATGATGGTGCTCTCGTGTCTTCGCATTTATGGATTAAATAGAATAATCAACAAATGGATTAGTGCTTAACTTAGTTTATTATGGACTTTCGCCTTCGTGATGCCGACAATGAACACATAAACAGGAAATAAATTAATATAATTAAGATGAGCAGCCTCATTACTTAATGATGATTCATGTCAACCTTCCATAAGGGTTGAAATAAATCCTGGGTGGGAGTTGATGCGGTAGATTGATCAAAACCCGGTCTTGAAAAAGAAAAAAACCAAGCTTTTACTTCTTCTTTTTTAAGAAAATAATCTAAAACACAATTATTTTAATAAAATAATAATAAAAAAAGTCCTATTAATTATTTCTCACTTTAAAGAAAAAATTTTAAAAATAATAATTAATTAATAAAACATCACTAGTTATTTCAAAACTTTTCTCGTGAAAAACATCCACCCTCGACTCGTGGGAACTATACAGCGCAGAAGATGTCAAAAAGACAGAAGACGAGTAACAATGACATCTACGAGTGAAAACATACGAAAGTCAATCTGGGTTTCGATTTAGAGAACAACACTAGAAGAAGCTGCCATGTATGTTCCAAAATCAGCTGTGCAGCCACTAGATTTAAGCAAGGGAAACCAGTCAACTTTGAATTCGGCATCCTCGTCTAGGTTTGACCCTTGTGAATTGTGATGTTATTTTCATGTTCCGAGTAGGGATATTCCACGTTTAAGAGAAGACAATTGAATCAGCAACTTGTCAAAACAAGTGAAACTCCTATCCTGCTAGGTAAATCCCCATATGAACAAGACTTTCTGTGCTGCTATTTGTTCTTGTCTAAGTACATTGCAGATTGGAAGTGGCAATACGCGTTTTCTTGAAAAAAATAAAGACATGATCACTGTAGACGGAGACCTGTACACATTTGGAAATCGATTATGGAGGCTTGGATGTCGATGTCAGATTCAGTAACCGATAGGTTTCGAGAAGTTAGGAGACAGGAGGCAATTTCAAAGCCGATAAATGATGGATTCTGTATTTATCCCTCCTCCTCCTTTTTAAATGTTTAGTATATCTAGAAACAATGTTCATATGTCAACAGCCGTATCATCCCAGCCCCCACAAAGAATCTAAATCGTTCATTTATGACTAAATTAATGTATTCGGGAAAAGCCATTTCCTGGGCTCCTTTAGATCCAAAGCATAGATGGTATGGTGCAGGTTTTAAATTATACATGCGTGTTTGTGTACACAGACACACACGAAAAGGAAAGAAAGAAACACTAAAGCTGAAGGAGAAGGCATTGTCTACATAGACTAATTTTTATATTTACTATAATAATGAAATGACATCTTAGCCTTTTAAAAAAAATCAATAGCTTTTGTGCTGGGGTTATTTTAATCTTTTTAGATAGCACGTTAGTCATTAAAGATTTATCAAGAGCTACTGTTATCTTCTTGCCTTTTCAAGTATAATAGAATGATTTATTTATCCTCAATGTCTGAATTTTTAAAATTGGGTAAGATGAGTATTTTGATATTTTTATTTTTTAAAATACAATAAAATTATAGTTTTCCCCCTTTAATAAAAAAAAATTAAGCCATACATGGATTGGGTTTTTTTAGATGGGTTTTTTGGTATATTCTAATACAATAAAATAAAATGCACAAAAAAGATTAATATTTGTATTTAATTATTATACTTGATAACCAAAATTCATATTAAATATGTTTTCACCTTTAAACTTTATGAAAATATATCTAATTTTAATTTTTTCAACCTTTTATTTATTTATTTATTGAGGTTATGAATAGATTTAGCATAATTTTAAAGTATATTAGATCAAAAATAAATTGAAAAACGAGTTACTGGATAAAAAAGAAAAATATAATCCTTGATTTGCCTCTTAATTTTAATTTTTATTTTTAGCAATTTTTCATGGGTTTTTTATTAACAAGCATAATTTTTAATTTATTTAATTACACGTATAAAAAAATTTATATTCATTTGATTTTTTTTTAATTACAAAAACACGTGGAAGACCATGTATAAAAAAAAAAGTATTTTTTCTTTTCAAATTCTAACCCACAAGGAATCACAAGTCAAGTATCTAGCGTGGATGGCGTGCAAGAGGAGAACACTGGTGGAAATGAATCGGGATTGGTTCTTGACAGCTAGGTATATCTTTTTTTTCATTTAAAAGTTGTGTCGTTTATGGGTGTCAATTCAAACGGTTTAGTTTGAATTTAAAAAAAATAAAATCAACCGAGCCCATTTTTTTTTTTTAATTTAAACTGAATAGAACTGAACCAGTGAATTAAACTAATTGGTCTGGTTTAATTTTTTTTCTTCTTAAACCAGATAATTTTAAATATGTTAAAAAACAAGTTATTTTCTAATTTTATTTTTATATTTTTTTAAAAAATAAGAGAACTAAAATTTTATTTTTTATAAGTATAAAAATAAATTAAAAATATATAGATTATTTTAATATATTATTAATTAAAAATTAATCAAACTGCTAAAAAGCCGAAGCCCGTTATAGATCTTAATCAATGCATAGCTGTCTCGATGAATGCAGAGCCCGTTGCAGTTTAATGTCCCCTGGACCAACTTTTTAAAAGCCCGATTATTATTTTTTTTCGATAGGGGAAAAAAAAAGGTTTTGCACACTGAATTTATTCCAAAGTATATAATTATATTTTGATGTCGTTTTATGTATCAATACAGATTAAATTTTATTTTTTAATAATATTAAAAACACATTTTCATACTGATTTATTGTACTCAAAGCTGAACTTTTATGTAATTTGATTTATTTTTAAAAAAAATTAGATATTCAATTCCATTTAAAATTAATTTATTAATACTGAAAATAATCTTAAACATGAGATTCTATTAAAAGCTATGGATTGCACTCGATAAATGAAATTTTTGCTCGAGGGTTCTTTTTATCGTGCCCATATCGTCTTGTCCATGTTTCCCCTCTAGTACAAGTACACATCACATAAGATTCTTGCCTCTTGCTTCTTACCCTCAAAACGTTGAATTGTATTCGGCACGTGAGACTTGTTGTTTCCTGTGGCACATGTAATGGAGCTGACAGTGCTATCAGACAGATGCTCATCACTCATCAGCATATTGTTTGGACTGATATGGAGTGTGGTCATATTCCTAGGCCAGGCCCTTCAAACCCAGAATCATTTAACCCTAATAAAATAATTCTGATGCCGTGAAAATCTTCAAATCTGGCCACCACCATCCTTTCTTGCAAGATCCGATTTTTTTGAATTTTCTGGCTGAACATGGATCTGTTCTTCGATGATATTCTGGTCTTATCTTGACTGTGATTCTTAATTAAGGTAAAGATCCAAATTAGTAGTTAAGATGCAACGCCTCAGGTCCCCTGGTTCACTTGGGAGTTTGAGGCTATTGCTTGAGCTTGAACCAAGTAAAACAAGGATTAAAGGTATGCTACCGACTTGACTTATTTCATGAATGAGAGGGACTGTTCCTTACTTCTTTGGTATCTACCTAGCCTGATTTGTTCTTCTTCTGCCTTGGAGTGGCCAGCGTTATCAAACCTACCGATTTAACTAGTTAATCAATGAATAGTTCGTCATGTTGATTAAGTTATACTAAATTAATCAAGTTATATTAAATTAATTTTTTCCCTGTTTAATTTAAGATTCAAGATTTAATCTAAAAAATTAGATTCATTAGGTACTAGATCGACTCCAGAGAACTGAGTAAGGTTCAGTAAAATTGAGTGTCGCCTGCTAATGTGTTCATTTCATGTTCATGTATGAAATGGGATTTTGGTTAAATGGAACACAGAACAGTTCGGCAATCTTTTCAAGTACAAATAAGAATCTTGATTATCTACCTATTTGCCTTGATTGGGCTCAAAAGTTTGGCCATCCCTCGACTCTACTTAAACCTGTTTTTATTTCATTAATAATTTTAAATCATGTTTGTTTTTAAAAAAAATTAAAAATTTTTTATATTTATTTTTTATTAAAAAAATAATCAATGAAAAATATTTTCTAGTCAATAAAAAATATTTTTCAGTCAATGAAAAATATTTTTTAGTTAAAAAAAATTAACTTGATTTTTAAAAAAATATTTTTTTTACTATATTTGTTTTTTAGGAAGTGGTTTCTTAAAAATTATTTTTCAAACTTTCTTATGTTTATTTGCTCTTAGAAAAGTTGATTAATAAAAAATACTTTCCAGTCAAAGAAAAATTTAACTTGGTTTTCAAAAAAGTATTTTCTTAAAAAATTTAAGCAGAAAACACTTTTCAGATGCTATAAAAAATTTAAAAATATCATTATTTACTAATTATATCAAATTTGATCCTCAA
Organism: Populus ilicifolia; assembly: GCA_015708895.1. NCBI lineage: Eukaryota > Viridiplantae > Streptophyta > Magnoliopsida > Malpighiales > Salicaceae > Populus > Populus ilicifolia. Next base: position 542,958 of record SRLM01000489.1, on the reverse strand, counting down.
ACTTGCTATATATATATATATTATTTTGAATATTTATTTTTCAATTTTATTTCTTAAAATTTATTTTTTTATATTAATTTTGATGTTTATTTTTATAGTTGTTATTTGCTTTTCTCTTGTTATTTTTTTATTATAATTTTTTATCTATCAAATTTGATCCTTATTCTTTAGATTATCACTTATTTTATTTGAAATACTTTATGAAATGTTAATTATTATTATTATTTTAATTTTTTAATTTTTTTTAGATTTAATCTTTATTATTTTGAGTATTATTTATTTTATTTAAAATAATATATGAAATTATATTTTTTTAATTTCATTCTTATCAGCTTCTTGATTTGTAAAATTTATTTCTCATTATTTTAATAAATTTGAAAAAATAAAATATTAATAAATTATTTTTCAATTTATTTTTCATAACATACACAAATACTGAAAAATATTTTTCAGTTTATTTTTTATAACACTATTAAATATTAAAAAATAATTTATTTTTAAAAAATTTATTTTTTCATGATTATTTTATAAAAAAAACATTTTTGCAAACCAAAAAAACCTTAAACAGTTCTCACAAAACATTCCCAGATCAGCCAGCGAAAGGATCCATTTACTTTAACTACTCTAGTTGGTTCTAGACAGGCCTCTCCTCCTCTCTCCTTTGTGTTTGGGGTCAGAGACAACAGAAGGCAAATAACCTAAAAATGTCTTAGAAATCAGCCCCTGTCCTACCAAACTGTGGTACCACATTGTGAACCTGAAAGCAACAGCAGCAATAACCAATTTGGCAGGGTAGCCATTAAAAGTTTAGGAAAGGGACTCCTCGTATAGTTGGAAGCCGTAACCTCCTCAGCCTCTCATAAATCAGCATTAAGCCTCCCCACCGCCCCCTCCAACCCCTCTCTTTCATCGATTATGAACATGGTTATGAAACCCGATTCAAGGTTCGGGTTTGCGGATCATATGGGTTAATTTGAAAAGGCTCAAAACGATGTTATTTAGAAAAAAAAGAAATACCAGTTTTTTCATTAATTCGACCTGGACCAACTCCTGATTGCTGAGTTATTAAATTGATCTACCAAACCGGGCCGGATCTTATAGGTAGGATGGGGGTGCTGGAGAAGAGAACTTGCGCCAACACGCTATTGGAAGGTTAAGCAAGTCCAACCAAAAATGGGGACCCCCCTAGAAAACTTTTTCATCGTCTGTTTTTGTGGCTTTTAGCAGCTAAAAAGCTTTGATCAACTGAAAAACCTCATGACTCGATATTTCAGATGCTAATAAAGATTTTGGTGTCACTTTTTCAACTCTGGAAGTGCAAAGTACATGATTTAATGAAGTGCAAAAACAGAACATACTCAGCTGGTCAGATTTTCAAAGTTAAACATAAGAATGGGACACAAAGTAAAAACCGAGGACAGTGTCCTTAAGACAAACTGTAACACGCAATTTAACAATGTTCCCAGGGAATTTATGGAGGTGAACAGAGATAAGAATATATGAGGAGAGAAGTAAAGAAGGCCCAGTACAACTACAGCTGCCAAAGCTCAAGGGTTTCTTGGAGTAGCATTAAAGACACTGCACTACATCTTCTTCACCGTTACAACACCTACACCACCCAAAAACAAATATTTTTCCAAGAAAAAGGAGTCTAGGAAAACAATGTGCTAGATTTATAGGCAGAAAATTAGAACTTATGCTTTGATGATTTCTCGTTGAGGAACATGGGTTGTGCTCCTCAGATTCTCCACATGATCTTCATCACCACTGTTTTTATGCTTGTACTATCACAAAGTGCCCACCTTTTGATTTCTGATGTTTCAGTGGACGCACAAGGGTACTTCAAAGCTCCTGGCCTACCAAGGGTGGATTTCGTGGAGGAAAGTACTGAAGATGTTAATGATGAGAAGAGAATTGACAAAGTTTCAGGAGAAGATGAGAATGAAGGGAAAGAAGCATTGATCGTTCAAAAGTTTAGAGCTTTACTTGGACTAAAGAGTTCCAAAAGAAGAAGCTCGTCAGTTGAGTTTGTGTCGCCAGCACCTTCCCCATCACCCACCATTGAAGCTGAGCCTCCAGCTTTTGCTCCTGCTCCTGCTCCAAAGCTACCAGTTCATGTACATTCCTATTCTCCACCACATCACAACCATCAAGCCTCACCACCACACAAGATTTGGAGGGGGGAGCACGAAGATAAGAGTAGGTTTGAGACAATTCTTGTAGCAATTCTAGGGTCTATAGGAGCTGCCTTCTTGTTTTGTGTTCTTGGGTTCTTTTGGTTCTCTGGCAAATTCTTGGAGCAAAGGAAAAAATCTGCAAGAAAAACTTTGGAGCAAGGGAAAAGAGGAGGAAGCAGAGGTGAATCGAAGTTTGTGAGTTCTCAAAAGTCACCAAGCAAGCTGAGCTTAAATCCTGCCCTTGATCTCTTGTATCTTAATTCAATAGAAAAGGATTTGGAGCAACAAACTACTTATCTTAATCGAATTCCTGAAACTGTAAACACGTTATCAAATCATAGCACACCGAAGTCTACAGTACATGAGAGGCTGGAATCAAAGCAAGAATTGGTAATGAAATCAGATTCTGATAATGCCAGTAGTTCTTCCACAAGGGAAATCAAGCATGTTCATGATAATTTGGAATCGGTAATGTATGAATCTGATAGTGGTAACTCTTCGTCTGGGGATAAAATTATTCCCGCTGAATATCATTCATCAGATGACGAATCTTTTCACTCTCTTGTTGATTCTCGATCATCTAATGCTCGGCTTTCGAATGTTTCGGCTGGTAGTCTCAACGATACTTCTGAAATTTCCCCCTCAAACGCACTAAAGATAATGCCATCTCCTTCACCAGCTCCAAAAAATCGGAACATTCAAGAAGAAACACTAGTTCATGATAAGAATTTTACAACTCAATCCCCGTCACTGCCTCTGCCACCGCCCCCTCCCCCTCCACCCCCTCCACTCACTTTGGCACAAAGAATGTGCAAACCTCCTTCAAGCACATCTTTGCAGTCTACCAGAATGCCATCCGAAGCTTCAAGCTCTTCTACAATACCAAATTTATCACCTCCTAGGAAGCCAGGTGCTTCTTCAGGATCAAACCGAACACCTCGTAATGAATTGCCGACTTCACCTCAAAAGTCTCCCAGACCTACAGGTGCGCTATCAAGTATTCCTCCTCCGCCATGCCCACCTCCATTTCAGAAAGGAAATGATAGCTCTGCCAATGGCCCACCTCCGCCACCATGCCCACCTCCATTCCTGAGAGGGAACATTGGCTTTGCCACTGGGCCACCTCCTCCGCCATCTCAGCTTTCTCAGTATACACCACCGGGAAAAGATGGAGCACCTCTGACAAAATTGAAGCCACTTCATTGGGACAAAGTTAGAGCGGCACCAGACAAAAGCATGGTGTGGGACAAGATAAGATCAAGCTCATTTGAGTAAGTTTGTGAATTTGTATTTACTTCAAAGTTCCAATCTTCCGCTTGGAGTTTACTAACATGAGTTTGTTGTAATAGATTCGATGAAGAGATGATTGAATCACTATTTGGGTACAACTTCCAGAGCACAGAGAAGAATGATGAAGCAAAGAGCAAAACTCCTTCACCGAGCAAGCATGTGCTTGAGCCAAAGAGACTGCAGAACATCACCATTCTCTCAAGAGCCATAACTGCAACTGCTGAGCAAGTGTGTGGTGCACTAATAAGAGGTGCGTTTTGTAAACTTGAAAGGCCCTGAAATATCTCAAAATCCTCTTCCAATAGTAAACAGCAAAGCTGAACAGAATTTTAAATTTTGCAAAAGCAGACAATACATCCTTTTAGGATCAAAGTTAGAAATTTGAAGCAGGAGTGCATCTCCTCCCGCAAATGGATTCCTGATAGATGCCTTATCATTACAACGAACTATAAATTCTTTGGATACATTTCGTTAGAAAGGAGTACTATGTACAAATATACACATAACATATATGCTATATGCCTACAACAACTGACTAATACTGTGGACATCAGGGGATGGCTTGTGTTTACAACAACTCGAGGCACTGGCAAATATGGCACCTACTGAGGAAGAAGAGGCTAAGCTATTCGGTTATAAAGGAAACATCAATGAGTTGGGGTCTGCAGAGAAGTTTGTTCGAGCAGTTCTTAGCATACCATTTGCCTTTCAACGAGTTGAAGCCATGCTTTATAGAGAAACTTTTGAAGATGAGGTGGTTCATCTGAGAAACTCTTTTTCGATGCTAGAGGTAACCATCAAACACGCAAACTTTTCATCAAAACGATATTTCAACACATCTAATCCCTCTTCCTTTCTAATCCTTGTTCTCTACCAGGAAGCCTGCAAAGAACTCAGGTCAAGCAGACTCTTCTTAAAGTTGCTTGAAGCAGTGCTCAAAACAGGCAACCGGATGAATGTGGGGACGATCAGAGGAGGTGCAAAAGCATTCAAACTCGATGCACTCCTTAAACTTTCTGATGTGAAAGGAACAGATGGTAAAACTACCTTGCTCCACTTCGTTGTCCAAGAAATAATCCGGTCGGAAGGGATTCGAGTATCAGATAGCATTATGGGGAGGATCAATCAGAAAAACAAAACTAAAACCGTCGAAGAAAGGGAAGAAGATTACAGAAGAATGGGACTCGACCTGGTTTCAGGTCTAAGCACGGAACTCTACAATGTCAGGAAAACAGCTACAATAGACCTTGATGTTCTTGCAAGTTCAGTCTCAAACCTGTCGGATGGAATGGAAAAAATAAAGCAGCTAGTAAACAAGGACTTATTGACCGATGAAAAGAGCAGAAACTTTGTTCACACGACGAAAACCTTCCTAAATTATGCAGCAAGGAATCTAAAGGAGTTGCACGAAGAAGAAGGTAGAGTCATGTTGCATGTTAGAGAAATTACAGAATACTTTCATGGATATGTAAGCAGGGAAGAATCCAATCCACTTCGTATTTTCGTGATTGTAAGAGACTTTCTGGGAATGTTAGATCATGTCTGTAAAGAACTTAAGAGCCTCAAAGTCCCTAGCAGTCCAAACCCTCTTGCTCCATTTAGGTAGACTGGATCTTTGCATTGCGTGTTTAGAGGATTATCATCCAATCACCAACTTGAATGTAACCTTCTTTTTATGAATTTCGTGTAGGTTTTTTAGGTTGTTTAGATTGATTGCCTTGTGAATCTGGTCTTTGGTCAACTGATTGAATTAGAATGAATCGGGCACATCAAGGCTTTGTAATAACAGTCTCGTGGAGTTTCCACCGATCTTGCTTATTCTTCCTCCTCGTAGCTTCTTCTAAGGCGTTGATGACGTCCATTTCCACCACTGTGAATCAAAAGCCAAAGAATTAATCCCAGCAGCTTTTTCAAGTATTCTACTCCCTCTTCTAGCCTCTTCAAGTCTTCGCTCGACTCCCTCTACCTTTGTTCTGTACCTTGCTTTCTTTTACTCGAACATGAAGAGTGAGGGAAAGTTTAGCAATGAACGTGTGAGACTGTGAGTGAAGAGAGGGAATTGCATGGGATTTATACAACGAAGGGTAACGGAGGATAGACTTAACTGGTCTCAACCAAGCTAATAAATCCTGTCAATTTAAAAAGAATTTTTTAATAAATTCCAGACGAGTCCATTCAAAAAATAAAATTAAAATTAAGATAATATTTAAAAAAAAAAAACTAAATCTCTCAAATTATTACTGTATTAATTTTCATTTGATTTAATATAAAACCTGACTTGCATTAAATTTAAAATTAATAAATAACTAAATTTATCTGTCAAATCGAGGTGAGTTTAACAAATCTTATCCACTTCGTATAAACAACCTCTAAATCCTGCTTGCTTTGTAAAAAAATCTCAATTTATCCCTTTTCTCTTTCTATTCTATTTCTATCTTTCAGCATGACTGTCAATTGCATAATTAAAAAGAATTCAAGGGTCAATTGTAATTCACTAAAATACATGGGCATTAATTATAATTCTGCCAAACAAGGAAACCGCTCCCCCGCACGGTCCAAAGCTTGTTAGCCTACTGATTTTTGACATCTATACATTAATTGTATATACGATAACAGTTACTAGATTTAATATACATGTGAAAATTTTTAATAATTTAAGAATTTTTTTCACATCAATTTGAAATAGCATGGACCTTTTTTATGCAAATATAGCTCTAATATGCCTAAGCTTATATTATTTTAATATCATCACTTAATATATTTCTAATAAAAAACATAAACTTTATTGTATGCTCTCTTGTTCTTTAAAAGGTAGACTTATTATAATAAAACAAGTGTGTTTAAAACTTAGTAACTAACTTGTTTGGTTTTATTAGCTTGTTTTGTATTCAAATTATCTGTAGCATTCATTTTTCTCTTTTTAAAAAAACATTGCAATTTCCAACAAGATAAAAAATTACATTGAAAAATAAAAATTCATTGCTCTTGTTTACTACACAAGAGGAGCAGCTACGCAATGTTTTTCACCTGTAGATACCATTATTTTACTTTGATTTATTAAAAATAAAAATATTACTGTGATTATTTTAAAAATATTTTTTTATTTAAAAATAAATTAAAATAATATTTTTTATTTTTAAAAAAATTATTTTTAATATTAGTGTATTGAAATAATCTGAAAACACTAAAAAAAAAATTTAAAACATAATAATAAACAAGACGTTAATGTAAAATGCCACTGATTTTTTTATTGATGCTCTAAGCTTTCACCTCTTTTTATATTCTCCTTGAACTTTAAACCCTTCTTTCATAACATCCATCTTCTACATTTTCAGGCTTGGTTATATATTCATAAAGACCGTAATATATTTCCTGTGAAGTGTTATAATTTATGTAAAAGATTGATTTATTATGAAAATACAAGTGACACTTGAACTATTTAGTAGTTTCTTATTACGAGTCATTTGAAAGGTTTAAATCTTGATTATAAAGCTTTATAATATCAATTCTAAAAAACCGTTAGTGTAATTAGCAAGGTCTTGCCTTTTAAAAAGATTATAATCTCACAGTAAATCCTTATATATATATATATATATGAAAGTTCAAGCACTAAAGTATATAATTATTTGAACTACTGTAGAAATTGATATCTCTTTTTTATTGTTTATTTTATTTTATTTGTATTAATATCGTGATTAATTGATTATATGTTGTTGGTATTAAAATTAATGTGTTATCTTTTTTTTAAAGTATCAAATTGTTTTACCAGCTCTAAGTTGTGTTTAGTATTGTGATCATTTTTATAATTATTATTTAAAAAAAAATATTTTATAACAAGTATTTTTTGATGAGGTTAGTTTGATATTCATACATGTTTAATTAAAAATATAGTTAAAATTAAAATTAAATAAAAAATAGTTTAATGCGTGATGATTAAAAGAATGTTTTTCAAATTAAGTTTATAAAATAATTAAAAATTATATATATTAATATTAATGATTATTAATTTAACTTTTATAAATTTAACTACTGTTATTATATTGTAAAATAAATAATATTTATATAAAATATTTTTTATTATCCTGTTAAACTATTTATATTTTTATTATATACGAGATTTATTCAACGAGAACTATAATTTTTTTGATTTTTTAAACTCATAAGAATATAAAATAAAATATTATTAGAAATAAAATTAAAATTATGATTAAATTATGTAAATATCATATCATTAAATAATTTTCCTTTTATTTTTATATAAAATACAATTAAAAATAAAAATAAAAATTAATTTTTTTAACTAGATTGGACTCCATTTAATATATTTAATTTTGAATCAGACATAATCTAATTAAAATAATAAAAAATAATTTTACTATTCATGTAAATAGCAGAAGTGTTTTCTATTAGGGCAAGATATAAAGAATTAGCTTTTAACTTTTAAAATAAATTTTATATGTATCTTACACTAATAACAATAATAAAATGAGTTTTAGCATTAAAAAACAAATGATTTGTGCAGTTATCTTTAAAGATAAAAGCTGCTATGTAAATAAACAGCCACCATCTCATACTATTCTAGATTTTCAAAACTTAAATGCGCGAGTTAAATTATATTGATTTAAATTAATAAAAAAATATATTATTTTAAGTTTTTATTTTTTTAAAATAAAATAAAAATATCGAATTAAACTTCAGAGTTCATATACCAAGACAACCTAATCTGACTAAATCAGTTTTTATCCTGTTTAATTTTAAATCCAGCTCATATTAAGATATAAACTGATGGATGATCGGATTAACATAACAGCCCGATCTGATTTTATAACAATGTCAAAATCCTCCGAATTGCGCGGGAAAAGCTTTAAGTTCTCGGGCGGGATCGCACGCATCCACGCACTGTATTGATTTATCTCTCTATCTCTCAAAAATAGAAAAATCTCACACCTGCAAAATCCTAGGGTTTCCATCTGCTCAATCGAACAACATTCCTATCGCATTTCACTGCTCAGAACCTCTCCATCTCCACCACTCACACGTACACGTATACACACAGATCTTACACGGACACGTATAAGAAACCGACACCAATCGCTTAAAATCATGAATCCGTAGCACGGTTTTTTTTTTTTCAGGAACAATTCTTAATTTCAGTTTTTTTTTCTTTTTCCCTTTCCTTTTATGGTGAATTTTTCTGTTTGGTGCGATGGAAAAATCTGTGGCATGTGATGGAACCGTTGGAAAGCTTATAGAAATGGGGTTTGAGAGTTGTGCGGCGGAACAAGCTGTTAAAGAAGTCGGTCCGTCGTTGGATAAAGCTGTAGATTATTTATTGAACGGTTCTTCGAGCAGAAATTGTGAAGTTATTGGTACTATGACCAGTAGTTCTGAATGCTTTGCAAGCAGCAGAAGTGGAAAGAGAATGCTGTCTGGCTCTGCCTATTCGGGTCGAAAGCGACAGTCTAGTATACTGGAGCATTTCCGGTTGCCACGCAGCGTGAAACGAGGCATGCTTAGTAGTGATGTGTCTAATGTTTTGGTTTCTGGGTCGAAGGTTTTGCCGCTTAGTGTGAAGGGATGTGAGGAATCGTGTGTTAGCGTGGATCGTGGTAAGGTCGAGGATGCAGTGGATGGTTTGCCAGTTTGGTGTAAAGAAGAGGTGAGTTTTGGATTGGATTGGGAGGAGAGAGCGAATAGGGTATTGCAAGAGCGTTTTGGTTATAGTTCATTAAAGGGTTTCCAAAAGGAAGCCTTGGCTGCTTGGGCAGCTCATCAAGATTGCCTTGTTCTCGCCGCTACAGGATCTGGTATTGTTTTTTCCTTCTCTTCTTTTTGTTGTCATATATGATTAGTTTGGTTTGTTCTTTGTTTTGGTCAGCTGTAGTAACTTTTGTTATACGATTATTTTGTTGCAGGAAAATCTTTGTGTTTCCAGATTCCAGCATTACTAACAGGAAAGGTTGTGGTTGTGATTTCACCGTTGATTAGCTTGATGCATGATCAATGCTTAAAGCTATCAAAACATGGGGTCTCTGCGTGCTTTCTTGGATCTGGGCAGCCTGATAGCAGTGTGGAAAAGAAAGCAATGAGAGGCACGTATGACATAATATATGTCTGCCCAGAGACAATTTCAAGGTAAGCTGCATGTATGTGGTTCTGTTTTGTGTCTAAAAAAGGGAGTCTGTTAGCTCTCCTGATTGAAAGAGTGGTATGATTTCACCGCAGACTGATAAAACCGCTCCAGGGACTTGCAGAAAGTCGTGGCATAACCTTGTTTGCTATTGATGAAGTTCATTGTGTTTCTAAGTGGGGACATAATTTTCGTCCTAGCTACAGGTTTGTGTTCTTCATTCTGTTGGTTGTTTCATGGTCCTGTTTGCTATACCTATTCTCTTACAATCACAGGCTGATTGGATTGGTTAATTTTATACATATAGTTATGAACTTCATGCACTGAGAAGTACCATCAGTGCTCAGATGAAGTACCATCCAAGTTAAGAAAGTTGGCTAGCTATGTGTCCTTTATCTATTTAATGTGTGTTGATAGTCATCTTATCAGTGATGATTTTATAAGGAAGGTGATATTGTGAAGCTTTTTCACCATTTCTCATGCTATTGGACTCGGCTCAAAGTACTATATGCTTAGATGTCATCACAACTTAACAAGAAGCATATTGTAATGTTTCAGGCAGTTGTCTGTTATCCGGGAGAACTTCAGTGCTTGTAATCTAAAATTCTTAAAATTTGACATCCCGCTGATGGCATTGACCGCAACTGCCACAATTCCGGTTCGAGGAGATGTGCTTAAAGTGCTGAGCATGTCAAAGGAAACGAAGGTTGTGCTTACTTCGTTTTTTCGGCCAAATCTACGGTTCTCGGTAATCTGCACTCCAACTTATGTTTGAATAGTTGTTTGACCTATCAGGGCTCAACTTTTCTTGTTCTCTTATTGTGGAAGGTGAAAACAACACCCAAACCTGTCAACCTTAATTTGATGGTAGCAAGTAAAAGGGAAGAAAGGAATAGGAGAAAAGGATTGAAAAACAGCTTTTGAATTAAAAAATACTGATTTCTACATAGCTGCTGTTTGATTGGTTAAATTCCTGCAGGTTGTCCGCAGGTCATAAGCATTAGTATTACTCTTACCTGATTTGGATGCATAGAAACTAACAGATATATTGTGATATATACACAAGATATATCCATATTTTTCATGTACTAAAAACACGCTTCCAAAATTTTAATTTTAGTACAAGATGTCTAATTCTTAACTTATCACATACACATCTAGCTCATTTTCCAATAAGCTTCCTTCGTGCTCCACTCGTGAGAATTGTCCAAGAGGACTATGCATCATAATGTGCAGAGGGTGGTTCCTGCTTGTATGATGTTTAATATTTAATGGGGTTTTTATATCCCTGTCTATGGTTTCCATTGAAAGGAAGTTAATTTGACTAACGCAAGAAGTGTGATTTTTGCTAGTTTCATATCAGGTTTCATGAAACAAAACATTATGACTGTTTCAGCTTCACATTGAAAACTTTGAACAACATGGTAAACGGACAATTATAAGTCTGCATCTGAAATATTTAGCCCAAATCCAAGAGGACCACGGTGTCAACCTACTAATTATAGCATCATTATGATCTCTAGGTATTGCAGTAATCATGTCCCTATGAAGTCTGATATTGTTACAATTGGACCAACAATTGAAAATTGAATTTGATGGTGTTCTAAATAGTTAACATGTTAGATTAATTCCTGATGGGATTTTATTTTTATTTTTATTTTTTTTCCTGATGAATCTCTATGATTTCTTCTCATGTTTTCTAGCTTCCTAACTTTCATGCCTTACATATCATATTTAATTGAATCATATCAAATATCTACTGGTGTGGAAAACCAAAATTCAGTTGCTGCTCTTACAGGTAAAACATTGTAGAACCTCTTCTCCATCTTCTTACGGGAAGAATCTCAGCCATTTGATAGCAATATATGCTGGGAAGAAAAAGTCTAATGAAAAGAAGTGGAGTAGTATCGCAGAAGAAGTAGATGATTTCTCTGATAGCTCTGCTGATAATAGCATATCTGATGGAGATGTATCTTTTCCAAATGACATGAACAGAATTGAAGATGATTGCTGTGATGTAGATGATGATGAATTAAATTTAACAAAGGAAAATGGATCGACTGCTTCAAGGGAAAAAGAAATGTCAATTGAATATTTGGAAAATGATGTTGATGTCTTTCACATTGTGGATGATTGGGACGGTATGCATCTTTCTATTAATTTAGATCATGTCCGTTGCTGCATTATACTGGCTGGCTGTAAAAATATGTCGTGAAAGCAACATAGAACTTGAAAAGAAAATTGCATCTAGAAAATTGCAGATGCAAAGTATTGAGTTTTATGCCAGTAGAATTGCTAATAGAAAAAAGAAATTTTATTTCATCTCTAACCTCCAACATTAATATATATATATATATTTTCTATTCTAATTCTTACTATATCTTATTTTGAAGTTGCGTATGGTGAATTCAGTGGACAATCTCCTTGCAAGGACCAGTATATTTGCGAGTCATCTGAAACAGTTGATCCCTCTAGTAAGATAGAAGACAGGTTGAAACTTTTGCAAGAGCCTTTAGAAGAGGGACCAACCATCATTTATGTTCCTACAAGAAAACAAACATTGAGCATCACAGAGTATCTTTGTGGTTTTGGTGTGAAAGCTGCTGCTTATAATGCATTGGTATGTATCACATGGTTGTTTCCCGTGTCTATTGGACGGATACCATGTATTCTATTTTAATTTGATAAGATTTTTCTTTTTCCATTATTAAGCCTACTGAATCAACCTTGCAATTGAATTGGAATCACTTTCACTCAATTGTAATATAATGTGACATATTGGTAGTGAAACTGCTATGTTGCATAGCACTTGATGGTGTAAATATGACAAAAGGAAACCTGTCGATTTGATGGCTGATCTATCAAGCAAAAGTAACCTCAACTTCTAATTACCTTTCAAACTGCTTGGCAAATTTAATCATTGGATTTTTCTCTATTTCCTTTTTTATTTGGTGGTGATTCTTTATGCTCACTTGTTTTTGAATCTTTCACATCACATGATTAAGGGTATGAATCTTTTACTCCTATGAAAACTTCTCTTGTTTAACATGCAACTGACCCATGGCCATTTGCCCTCTCAGTTGCCAAAATCACACCTAAGGCAGGTCCACAAGGAATTCCACGAAAACTTGATACAGGTATGGGTAGGGAAACTGATCGTTCTGGATTGCATGATGCATCTTTCATCTGGTTTTTGAATTCTTAACGGTGCTAATAACTTGCACTGTTTGAACACTAACAGCATCCTGTTTGGGAATGTCTTGCACCATCTCTGATCTCCATTTTTTGTCTGCTTGTGATAAAATGAATTTACTACAATTAAATTTCTTCTTATTATTTATTTCTTTTTTGGGGATTATATTTCCTCTTTCTATGATGCACTTGACTTTTCTGAAGGTACTGCCAAATGGGGGTGCTGAAAAATTCAGAACTGGTTCTTTCCATATGGTTTCATAGAAGCTAAACCTCTTATTATCATCCTTTTTTGATACAAGAAAATGACCTAGTTTTAACTTTCACTTTCTGTCCTTTCCTAATAGAATAAGCCAATAGCAAAAAACTCCTGCTGAACATTTTCACATATTACTCTAGGTGGTTGTCGCCACAGTTGCTTTTGGAATGGGAATTGACAAATCAAATATCAGAAGAATTATTCACTATGGCTGGCCACAGGTTAGCAGTTGAGATTTGATATTTCTGCAATATTGTTTTGGATATTGTTATCCATTTGTATTCAAGAACTTATCGTAATGTTGTAGGAAAAACCTGGTGCTCTTTCACTTTTTTTATCCTAAGCAATAGCAACAGTTCACTTCTCCTTCTGGCAACTTGTCTGCCTATTCTTTTTTCCTTTTTTGTCATATAATTCTCAGTTATATTAGTTCTCCTAACGCTTCTTTCATCTAATGTCCAATTTTAGAGTTTGGAAGCATATTATCAAGAAGCAGGCCGTGCTGGAAGGGATGGGAAACTAGCAGAATGCGGTAAGTTCTTTTCACATGTAGACTACTTATTATTGTTGGACATAAATTTTATTTGGTCATGATTTTTAATTTGAATAGAAGTTCCATGTCATGGTGTTGATCAAAACTTGTACAGTAAACTCCCTTTTCGTACAATATCACATATAGACTACTTATCATTGTTGGACATAAATTTTATTTGGTCATGATTTTTAATTTGAATAGAAGTTCCATGTCATGGTGTTGATCAAAACTTGTACAGTAAACTCCCTTTTCGTACAATATCTGTTTCATTCCTTGTGGTTGCTTCCAAGTGAAGGATTTGTATTCTGGGATGAGACACTGCATGATTGTAATAGAAGTCATCAGCATCATGATTGTCTTTTTTTACTAACCCAAAAAACCTTTTCTTTGCCAAGCAGTTCTGTATGCAAACCTTTCAAGAACACCATCACTTTTACCAAGTAAAAGAAGTGAAGCTCAGACTAAACATGCGTTCAAGATGTTGTCTGATTGTTTCAGGTCCACTTTATCATTCAAGACATTTTTTGCGGCCCTGCATCTCGGCTTCTGTTTCAACTTTTAGTTACAGATGTGCTTTTCCTTTTTATTTGTCTTCTTGCAGGTATGGAATGAATACGTCATGTTGTCGAGCTAAAACACTTGTAGAGTATTTTGGGGAGGATTTCAGTTATGAGAAGTGCCTCTTGTACGTAGTGTTTCTTTCATTTTAGAATCTGCTTTAATATCTATTTCAATAAAGTGGTCTTTTGACTTGAATTTTTTCTCTGTGGTCACCTACTTTTACTGCTGAGATTCTGTCCTTTTTACTATTTCTCTGTACCCCTTGCTTCACATTGATTGCACAGTTACTTTTCATCATATCTATCAAGTTACTGTTCCACATCATGCTTTGTCAAGCCATTTTTAATAGGACTCCTTTAATGCAGGTGCGATGTGTGTGTCAATGGGCCTCCAGAAATGCAGGATTTGAAAGAGGAGGCTGATATTTTAATGAAGATCATTGCAGCGTATCATCTAAGTGTAAGGATTTTAATTCTAGTTAGTTTTTTTGTAAGTGCCAGGTTATATGTCACCCAAAGTTTTATTGACATATAGATCTACCATAAGATGAGTAATAAAGAGTGATCCTTGCGCATCCAGATAATTCATTTTCTGCTCCTTTTTCCCGTTAAAATTCTCAAGGGAAGGCTCTTTTTGAGTTTCAGGAGCAGAACCATTCTATTGATAGCTCATATGATGGTAAATGTAATGACACTAGATCACAGAGAGCGGTGCAGAAGCCAAACCTCAGAATGTTCGTCACTAAAATAAAGGAGCAGGTAGCCTAGATGCAAACCATCTCTTTATACTTATTTCGTGTGATGGAACAGTGACTAGTTAGGAATATGTCACTTCACTCAAATTATCAGATGTTATTTTGATTATCCATGGTGGTTTTGTGCAGTATCAAAAATTTTGGACAACAGATCAGCTATGGTGGCAAGGTCTAGCTCGGATTATGGAAGGCAAAGGATACATCAGAGAGGGTGATGAAAAGGTACCTGCTCAAATGACTTTCCATTCTCCTAGTAGTGTCTTTGAAGTCCTCAATTATACCAAGTGTTTACAGTGTATTTCTGTGTCAGAGTTGCTATGCATGTGTAAAACTTTAGAAAATATCTTGTTTCCTGGGCATCAATCATATGGACGGGTTGCTAATTTAGACTCAGGATTTGCTTAGCCTTCTGGCAGCTCCTAGGTCTGATTGCCCTAGCTTTTATTTTGACCTGTTTTCTGATTCTATTAATTAGCAGAGGAAACATTTTTGACGCGATTGAATTTGTGATCTTATGGCTGTCTTTTGAACAAGGCAAATTCCTGAAGCTTAGCTGTGGATTGTAAGCAATATTTCAAATTTGTATTTTGTTGCGTGAATCGCCATTGCTTTCTCAAGCATGCAGATTGTAGGTTTTGTTTGTTTGAAATTTTGGTTCTCAGCTAAATTGGTCCTGTATTAAATTCACTGTTTGTGCAGAGCCATGTCCAGATAAAATGGCCGGAGCCAACAAAATTAGGACTTGAGTATCTGGAATACGATAGAGAGCAACCACTCTATGTTTACCCTGAAGCTGATATGCAACTCTCAGTGAACAAACACAAATCATATTCTTCTTTTGCGGAATGGGGCAAAGGTTGGGCTGATCCAGAGATCCGTCGTCAGCGCTTAGAAAGAAAGCAATCAAATAGAAAGCCACGAAAGCCGAGACGGGCGAGAAAATCTGGTAAAATGAAACTGGATTTCAAAACCGCCAGGGGTAGAATAGCAGCAAAACTCCTTTTCAAACAGAAGTGAGTAATGATATTAACCGAGTCTTTTGTCCTTGTAAGTGCATGTTTTTGTGTCTTACCCTTCAGCCTCCTTAATATCCCATATAGAACTTCTGATCACAAAAGCATGGTGTTTTTGAACCAAAATTGCATATGGTGAGATTTAGGTATACTGTTTAATAGCGGTGTCTTTCCATAAGAAAATTACAGGGAAAAATCTCAGAAACATTGTTTCCTGACAGAAAAATAAAAAAACTCAAGCTCCATGATGTGAAAAGGGGAGTTGTATTTCGCAAAGCAACGTCACATGTTCCATCTGGTACAATACAAAAGGAGTGCATTAAACAAAAGTGATGTCCCTCGATGAGAGCAAGGAATCATTTCGAGCACCATAGATGCATAGACACGAAGAAAAGCTTTTCAATATATTCTTTTGTAAATCTGTTCTCCTGATGCATAGACACGAAGAAAAGCTTTGTTCATGGGCTGTAGCCATCTTATTCTTGCCATTGCTGGATTCTCTGCGTCGTTCTTTGTCCTCTTGCCGAACTTGAAGCTATGGCACAAGCAACAGATCACAAAAGAGAAACTGAGGATTGTAGCTGAGGTGTTGGAACATGCTGAAGAGAGGGCTTGCAAATTTCAAGAAAGGCATGATCGCATACTGGGTCAAATAAGCTCGCATTATTTGATCAATGAAGAACTCGGAGATGCATTGGCTGGTGCTAGGGCTGCAATGAATGAGGCAACGAAGTTTGCTGTCAGATTGAGAGAAGTGCAAATGAGAGTCCTGGTCAATTTCCCAGATGAAGCTGATCTTTCAATGTTGGATAGCCCATGTACAAATGCAGCCAGGCCTGGGAACAATTAAAGTGCTAAAAAAGAGCAGCTTCAACGTGGGCTTTGGCTTTAGCTGCTCGGCTTGGTCATGCTAAAACTGTTTAATTAATCCAGAGCCTCCACTACAATACTAGACATTCGGCAACCGTGTGTGTTAATTATTCCTCTTGGCATGTGTACAATGTTTGTTCCCACCCCTTTCTCCCTGTATATTTTCAATAATATGAACTAGCAAGCATCTGCATTGCTATTGTTGTTTATCTTAGCTATGAGCAACATTATATCCCTTTTTTTCATTAGTTTTAAAACCCAGGCAGATAGACATTGGGTAAAACCTGGTTTATAGATTAGAAGAGTTGATTTAAATTAATTTTAAAAATTAAACATTAAAATGATATGATTTTAATAAAAATAATTACTAAGTTAATACTTGAGTTATAATTGGATTGATTCTTGCCATGATGTCAATCTTGATTTTTAACCGAGTTGATCAAATAAACCAGTTCTTAAAACAATTATTTTTTCAACAAATGCCTGTTAGGTGTCAATATTATTCTCGTGTTGGCCCTTCTTTGTTACCTTATCCTTTCAAGATCTAAACACTTCAAAGGCATGCACAATACTTAATTGTATAACGGGGATGAACAGTTGAGCAACTTGCCTTGCGTGTATCGTGTAATTGGCGTGGGAGGCTTGAGAGCTTCTTTCCATCCGTGTACTATTAGGCTTTTGTTTGTTTGTAGTTCATAGAAAAGTTATTTTCTTATAAAATAAATTTTGAAAAAAATAAAATTTTGAAAAGTAAATTATTTTTTAATATTTAATAATATTATAAAAAATAAATTGAAACATATTTTTTAATATTTTATTATATTATAAAAAATAAACTGAAAAATTATTTATTTAGTATTTTATTTTTCTCAGGTTGATTAAAATAATGAGAAACAATTCTTACAAATTAAAAAGTTGAATGGTAATAAAAATGAAAAAAATATTTTTATAAATTATTTCAAATAAAATAAATAATAATCAAAATAGTAAAGATCAAATCTAAAAAAAATAAAAAAATTAAAATAATAATAATTAATATTTCATAAAGTATTTCAAATAAAATAAGTAACAATCAAAAGAATAAGGATCAAATTTGATAGATAAAATTTTTTAATAAAAAATAATAAAAAAAGCAAACAATAATTATAAAAATAAGGATCAAAGTTAATATAAAAATTAAATTTTAAGAAATAAAAATATAAAAAAAATATTCAAAAAAATATAGCAATCAAAATGTTGAGGATCAAATTTGATATAATCAACAAATAATAACATTTCTAAATTTTTCACAACTTTCAAAAAGTGTTTTCCTTTCAAATTTTTCAGGAAAATACTTTCTTGAAAATCAATTTAAATTTTTTTCTACTGAAAAGTGTTTTTTATTTACCAACTTTTCTAACAGCAAATAAACACAGAAAAATTTAAAAAGTGATTTTTCATAAACCATTTTCTAGAAAACAAACACAAGAAAGTTTGGAAAGTATTTTTTCGAGAATTAATTTCTAAAAAACAAATATGGCTAAAAAGAAAAATATTTTTCTAAAATCCAAACTAAATTGTTTTTTACTGAAAAATATTTTTCGTTTACTAAAAAGTGTTTTCCGTTAAACAAAAAGTGTTTTCTGTTTACTGAAAAGTGTTTTTTGTTGATCAGAAAATATTTTTCATTGATCAACTTTTCTAATGACAAATAAACACAAAAAAAATTTAAATAATAATTTTTCAGAAATTATTTTTTAAAAAACAAACATGCCTTGATTTTCTTTTTATTTGCCTTCTCTGTTTTTATTTATGCTAATCATCTCGTCTTAATTCCTGTTTTTATCACGGAAAAATATATTTTAAAATAAAAATAGATTTAAAATAAATATTAAAATATAGTTCACTGAACTTGATACATACTTATTGCCATTATATTGGCTGTTCATACCGCGCCAGTTTACATTTTTAGAAAACCATGGTTGTAATGATTCTCGTCATAACAAATAACAATTAAAAATCTTTTTTTTTTAATCTTATTTCTTACCGTTAATTACCATGTCACGGGGGAATAATATGGTTGTAGTATGTAAAACAATAATGTTTGACCATGTTGGAACACATCTTCTGTAAGAACAAACGATCTAAATTTACTTTTATGTACTGCAAATTACTCTCCACGAGTTCTACATCAACTGGTTTGTGTTTTTCTTCAAAATTACAGTACATCTTGATCTCTTGTCTTGATTTGAAGTCCTTAATGGAATCACGAGAAAAATAAAATCATGGCATGTCCATGAGGTGCATCCTTTTGGCCTTTTCTCTCTCTCTCTCTCTCGAAGAACTTATTGGCCTTCTTTTTAAATAGTTCTTCATCGTATTCATACCTTTGTGGTGTTTAGCTAGCACCTCGTAGATAAGTTCCCCTGCCTCCAGAATTTTTATGGCTTTGTATTGTTTGACATCAATTTTTCAATACTGGGTAACATATATTATGATAATCACTTAACTTATTTGAAATTGTTGCTATAATTATTTTTTAAAGTTATATTTTGATATCGATACATCAAAATAATCTGAAAAACACTAAAAAAATATTAATTTAAAATGATTTTTTAAAAATATAAAAACAAATACAGCCAAGTTAAACTCTTTTGTTTTGAATTGCAAGATATATTCTATAGAATATACTCACACAATACTCTATGCATTTCAAATGCCATTACTATATATAATGTACTCACATAATTCTTTTCATATTTAAGATTAGAAGCCACCGCGTTTATTTTTTATTATTTATTATTTTCATAAATATTTTTGCTTGGCTGAATTTTCATGAATTATACCAATCAGGCACACATCAAATGTAATTTTAGTTGCATGACTTCTATTTTATAAAACTAGTTACATTCTTGAACTTATTTTAGCTAAACAAATGCATAAAATATATAGCAATAAAAATAATTTATAATTCAATAACTAGACAATATTTGCTTAACCACAGTATACAACATGCATATTAAGTTGAATGTTATAGAAAAAAATAATGATTTTCTTATGAGTTAATATATAAAATAATAAACTATTAACTTATCTATTAATAATATTTCTATTGATTAATAAATCTTCGTGGTCCGAAAAATATTTATCCATGATGAATTAAATACTCACAGACACGCATGTTTATCATCACTTTAAAAATTTCAGCTATAAACTCACACCAGCAATTATCTCCACGGATTGCCAGCATGGCAAATCCAACGACTCACATACCTCACCCACACCCCAGCCCCCAACCAAACTCTCATTTCACTTACCATTTTCAAAGACCCAGGATCGCCAACCTGTCGCGATCTCACCGCCCATTCAAATCTCAAACCCAAGTCTTCTCGGATCGCCAACGTGTCACACTCCGCTATAAATTGCCAGACACCCTCTCTATCCCTTTCAAATCCTGCTCTCCAGTTTCAGTTCCCTCTCAGAAAACGCTACCGTTTGAACCCGCATCTTAATTTCTCTCAATTCTCTTCAATTCCCTGTAACAATGGAGGCAACGACAAAGGCAACCAAAGGTGCTGGAGGAAGAAGAGGTGGAGACCGCAAGAAGTCCGTTTCAAAATCGATCAAAGCTGGCCTTCAGTTCCCTGTTGGTCGGATCTCTCGGTTCTTGAAGAAAGGTCGTTACGCTCAGCGTCTCGGTTCTGGTGCTCCCATTTACATGGCTGCTGTTCTCGAATACCTCGCTGCTGAGGTACATCCAGTGTTGCCGTTTTGAACCAGCCCTCTTTCCTTTGTTTTTGAGAAATGTCTAGTGTTTCGATCTTTTTTTATTTAAAAATTTCAGATCTATATTTTTTTTGGTTTTTTTTTTGGTGTTTCCATGGAAAAACGATCATTTTTCTTTTTTAAATCAAAATCAAAATTATTGGCCTTTATTTGTTTTAATTTCTTTAGTTCTAATCTATGGAAAACTCTTTTTTTCAATATAGTCATCTATTTTTGTATTTTAATTTGTTTTATTTCACGTTTCTAGGTGCTGGAGTTGGCTGGAAATGCAGCGAGAGACAACAAGAAGACCAGGATTAACCCTAGACACGTCTTGTTGGCTGTAAGAAACGATGAAGAGCTCGGAAAATTGCTGCAAGGAGTTACAATAGCAAGCGGCGGAGTTTTACCGAACATTAACCCAGTACTTTTGCCTAAGAAAACTTCAGCTAGTGAGAAATCTTCTGGGTCAGAGCCAAAATCACCTAAAAAGGCCTAAAACCACTTGTAATAAAATCAGGTTTTATTTTGTTGTACGCTGACCGGTTGTTATCCAATGTAGTAGGAATTTAGACGGGCAGTTTAGTTTGTTCTTTACAAGTTGTTTATGTTTTTGATGCACAAAGATAATGTAGCAGCCGCCGCCGCCGCAGCTCTCATGTTTATCAAATATTTAATGGGATGATTTTTCTTTCCATCACATGTGTTTCGCTTTGCTGCTCTCTTGGTGCGTGTGGTTGCTCAAATTTATCGAGTTTGCCTGCCTTGCCTTTGTACCAATTTGCTGCTTTCATAACCACCCCCCTGCAGGCGTTTGGGGGTTTCAAAATTGTGATGGCGTTCGTAAACGGGAAAATTGGCGCTTTGGGAAGATTCTAGTGTTTTTTTGGCAATGAGAACATGATACCATTGTTATAAACAAAGCATGAAATCACAGTTTTCCAATTCACAAACCTTTCCTCAACGGAAGTGTTTAAATTAATCATTTTCTTAGTATGAAATCACAGTTCCTGAAATGGAATATAAAGACCCTTGTCTTGGATGCTGCAGCATTTCCTTGGCTGTTATTCGGGGGCGATGAAAATGTAGATAAGCTTCCCTGGCCTTGAAATCTTTCCCAAGAGCCAATTTTCATGAGCTCTCTGAAATTGTATAGCTTGTTTGATGACCAGAAGAACGTCAGATATTGAACGTATTAACACTACTGGGGTGGTTTTGCTATATCACTGTCAGGTCTCACCCTTTACCTTCAATAAGAAAAAAGAAAGGATTGCCAGGTTGAGTATTATGGCTCTGCCACCTGAACAGCTAAGAAATGTTTTGTCCCTTTTCATGATGCTCACAGTCAATGCTACTATTTACATGAATGTACAGGGTGCCATTATTAACAAAAAGCACGCACCGGAACCTTTTCTTACACCGCCAAATGCAATAGGGTTTAATCCCAAGCCGATTTTAGCTACTCGTATGTTTATATGTACAACTCTCCTGAGAAAATAACATCAACAATATTTACCCCCAAATTGATTGACTCAGAAATTCTCCACGTTCAGGAAATTGATATATTCAAGCTGGATCATCTCCCCACCAGTCACAGGGTCAAACTCACATCTATAGAAACTGCAAAACCATCCAGTAAACAACTTCGTTAAGATTCTTTATGATCATTATTACAAAATCTGGGTGCAGTGTTTATTCAAAACACGATCCATCCATGAATTACAGTGACATATTCATAATCAAAACAAGATCCACATCCAATCTTGTCCACTTAAAAGCTGATTGAAGATCCACTACTATCACAACTAACACAAAATATATTCCAAACAGAGTCGAAATCATTAAGGCATATGAACCAATCATTAGTATTAGAATGGACACATGGTAATGTGGTTTATGTGATTACCAAAGATAACTTCTCATTAACTCTTGAATTCATCAACAAACTTGCAGAGTCTAGGTTCGATGGGAATTCAAACCCAGCACCATTGAGAAAAATCAACTCAACTTGTTATGAATATGGAATGAAACAATGATATCAGTAACACTACTTCTAAAAGATCGTTCATCAATGCTCATCAGAATAAAGCAACAAGGGTTTTTAGTAGAAGCAGAATGAGACAAATCCAAAGCATATTCCCAAGGAAGCTGAAGGAGCCACTATGATCGAGGCATAAGAGCTAAGCATGTTATGAAGAATGAACATCATTGCATTAATATGATTTTTGCTATTTTTCCAAAGACATTTTCACTATCAGCCCTAGGGATAACCTCCTAGTACACCACCCAGGGAACCATGCGAGTGCCAGGAAGAAAACATGACAGTGAATTGATAACTAATAAACAAACCACAACAATCTGGTTTTTCATTACCTTCCATCCATGCCAATGATGACAATTGTGTTCTTCTGGTGGCCAAACCCAACGCAGTACTGCAAACCTTCAGGTAATCGAAACCGAGCTACTGACCACTCAGAACTGAAATACTTTGGCAATACCCCTGTAAAATAATAAGAGAAGCCCAATATAAGCATCACTTCCAAACAATGATATCAAAACCTAAAGGGGAGTTATCTAGCAGGCTTGTACGCTCACCAATGACAATCAAAGATTATCTAACCCATGCAAGCTAATGAACTGGATTTAGAACTTGGAAGTCATATCTTGACCTACGAGAGAGTGTAACATGCCCAGCTGCTAAAATTTACAGGCCCCTATAGCCTTCAAATAACCACTAGCACTAACTTCTCAGGAATTCACAGCAAACTAGCACAGTATTTATAGTTCAAAGAATAAGCGACATTAAATTGGGAAATTACCTTTGAAAATGGAAAGAGATGAAAGTCTAGAATGAATTGGCTCAGATGCCAAGTGAGATCTATCATTTGGCAATGAGGCCAGGGACCCTGAATCAACCTTGAGACTAAAGATATGTACAGTTCCCTTGTCGCTTGAGACAGCTAGGAACTGAGCATTGGATGAGAATGCAAGGCTGTAGATATCTGCTCTATCTGCACCTCTCCTAACCTAGCATGAGGCACAAGAAATCACTGAACATTAGCAAATAGCATCGACAAACCACAGACAAGAAATTGGGTGTTTCTAGCTGGATGAAAATCTAGCACAAACACATGCTTACTTAATTGACCAAAAACAGAAATTGGACACATGTTCAATTATGTTTCCAAAAAAAAACAAATTAAAAATTCAAGCTTATAAAACATTCAAACCTAAAGATCTTATTCTTTTTTTTTTTTTTATAGAAACCTCATGATCTCATTACATGCTCACTGCTTAAAAATCCGCTATCAATCACTTTACAATTCTTTGATTTATGCAACTACACTGCATTTTCTTATAAAAGAAATGAGCTAGATCTTCAATCAACAAGAGTGGCTGCGCACCTGTCCAATGTGATCAAAATTGGCAAAATCACATTAAGATATCCATCAATTAAATCACTGAGAAAATCATCCTTGCTAAGACTACCTCATGCAGACATATGCTCGCATCCAAAAAGTCCATTCCTTTCTACTTACAATCACATCAACAAAATTTTAACACGCCAATTAAGATTACAACAGACTCCAAAAACACCACAACTAATTAGCTTACTAATCATCATAATCACAACCACATTGCCACATATAAGCGCACTAATTAGCCTAACAATTACCATACCTCTTGCAGCAAAGTACCATCCAAAGCATTAAACACTCTAATCAAAGTCCCTTTACTGCTCGCCGTCGCTAACCTCCTCCCATCTTGAGTTAAACTCATACAAACAACTCTTGAATCATGCGCCATAACAAACTTACTCTTCTTGGACCCAAAATTATCCACTCTAACTTGCCCCTTTTGCAACCCTAAACAAACCAAAACCATCGACGACGAATTATGTGAAATCTCACACAGCCCAGTAGGGTTCGAAACCGTTTCAATTTGATTCAATAACTTCAAGTCCAAGAAATTATAAGCAAAGATCTTTTGATTCAACACAACAACGATCATGTCGCTACGAAGTTTCACGTTTTTCACCTCTGACCGGAACGATAATTCTCCGATGCACCGGGAATCATGGTCGTCCCAAATCATCACTTTGTTTCTGGGGTAAATAGGGTCGGGTCCGCCACCGACTAGGCAGAAGATGTTGCTGCGGTAAAGCATGGCGACCAACCTGATACCGCCGTGCGTGTCTATGTCGCGGCGGAATAAGGGTTTGAATGGGTCCGTGTCAAAGATCCGGAACCCGTTTTGGAGTCCAACTAAGAAGCAGGTGTGGTTTTGGTTGAAGGATAGGTGGTAGATTGGCGGGGTTGCTACTCGATTCTGGTTGTGGGTTATGGCGGCGGCGGAACAGTTTTTGGGATGGCCGGGTTCGAAATCGCACCCGGGTCGGATCGCCATGAGAGGCTTGGGGTTGAGAGGGGTTGCGGGGATTTTATAGCTCATGATGACACTTGGCAGGGTAAAGTTTAGTCTAGTCCTTATATTAATACAGATGTTTATTGAAATCCAAATCAATCACCATGATCACAAATTGAATAATAGAGAGAATTATAATATACAAAAGAAAATCAGACTCTACAATTGTATCAGGGAAGAACTCATATGGACCCTTGTAAACTAATTAGAACAAGAAAGCAATATGTCAAAGGCCGGTGGTGGTTTTCAAATTTAACAATACAAGATTAATCAATATATGGTGCCGAATGGTGGAGCCCGTGGCAGTCGAGCTGCTTCATAATATGCTGGATTATACGGTGATGACTTAGGTGCACTTAAGCATCCTCCGTAGTTTCTTGACGGCAGCAATTGCGATGACCATGCCGGATTACTTAGATTCTCATTGACCTTCTTAGGAGCACCCCTAATCTTACCATTTCCAAATTCATACTTGAAAACCAAGCAACCTTGATGCTTTCCTGATAGAGTCACGACCGGACAAGAACCCTCCTTTGCTTGCTTCGTCTTCTGTCCAATCATCCAAAAGCAGCTTGACCGGAAAATATACTTCTCCAAGAAGTTGGTTTCCACCAAGGAATATCGGGGTGCTCCAGATTTAAAACACAACCATCAATTGACTCTGCTGTAACAGTAGTGAATCTTCCAAGTAAAATCTCATCGGATAATCCCAAGTTGGACTGCTTCCTCTGTATGTGCAAACCGGTGTTTCCTGCCTGGAAATCAGAGAGCCACCGACGATGGTGGCCACAACACGAGTTTTGGAGAACAATTTTGAGAGTTTAAGGCCTTTCAAGCACGTCACTATAGTAATGTCCAGGGTCCTGGAATCCATTGTTGTGATCTTGAAGGAAAAGATCAAGAAGGTCAATATTAAAGCTATTTGAGCTGATTGAGGGGAGAAATCTGGCTTTGCATGCACAAAAAGATCAGGGTTTTTTAAGCGCTACGTGACATTATATAATCATATTGAAGAGAAACCCCTGTAGTGCCAGAATCTAAGTCATGGTAGAAAAATATTACAAATTAAGCTTACCGAAGATTACTAGGATTTTGATACCTTAATTATAAGTAGTTCTTTCTAAATACTTGGGAAAGCAATACTAAAACGATAAAACCTAGAAGACATCAAACATTGAAGCAAACATTAAGCCTTATAAGTAGTTCACTAATAAATTAGCAATTTAATGTATTTCTTCTTCTTTTACCATGGCAAGAGGTGTACATTCTAACACCAAACAACACAGTGAACTATTCAAATAACACTAAACTAATCATTGTGATGGTGGTAATGTTATTATTATTTTTTAAATATTTTAAAATTGTTTTGATATGTTAATATTAAAAATAATATCAAAACAATTTTTTAAAATAAAGAAATTAATTTAATGTATTTTTAAATATAAAATATTTTAAAAAACATTTTTTTTGAACAAAAAACCAAAGGGTATTGATGCCCCCCGCAGAAAGCTTCTTTCCCCCCTCCCTAATGGAAAGGCATGCAAGAACCCATTAACACTGCATTAGTCTTAACGAAGAAGCTGCCATGGATTCTTTTCATTATTATTCTCGCTGCGTCCTTCCTGTATTAGTTTGGATACATACATGATTTTATGCCTTCTGCACTCTCGCACTGGCACTGATGAGGCAGAGGAGGCATGCATTTTGGTGAGTGCAATTCTCGAACCATGCTAATGATCAAGAAATTAATCACTTGAACTTCGAACATGGATCGAGTGGATTTTTTTATTAATTATAAAAAAGGCTCAAAAACGAGATCTCTAAAAGAAAAGGACCTGCTATCAGTTGAGCAACATGTTCATCAGCAACATGAGTCAGAAATTTGTTAAGAAACAAAAAGAAAGAAAAAGCTTAGTATAACTCAAATAAAATAGTTATTCAAATCCCTGGTTACCTACGTGATAAAACCTAATAAAAGAAAAGCCTTTCAAATGGAAGGAAATAAGGAAAAAAAAAAAAAACTAAAAGTCAAAGCCACCATCAAAACCACCATCAAAGCCACCATCATAACCACCCATGTCACCAACATCAGAAATCATATCACCAACCAGCAATCCACCAAGCAATCCGGCTCCCAATCCCAAACCTAAACCCATATTTCCTCTACCACTCTTCTTAGGCTTGTGTTGTATCCCAGGTTGATACCCACCACCGTACATGGGTTGTGGTGGGTAAACCGGATACCCATGTCCGGGAGCAGGTGGGTACCCACCATAACCATGTTGTGGCGGCGGCGGCTGATTATAAGGATATGGACAAGCAGTCTGGTGCTTATCCCCCACCGCTTGAGGCGGTGGCGCAGGGTATGCATAACTTGAACCTGCAGCACCCTGATATCCCATCACAGGGTAGGCAGCGACAGGCTTGTTCATTTCCTTCCCGCCGGCAGCAGCATGATATCCCATGGCAGGGTAAGCAGAGACGTTCCCGTCCATCTTTTTCGCCATTGCCGGCGCAGTAACATTGAATTTCTCGCCAAATTTAAACAAGAAATTCAATGTTCCTTTCATCCTCCCTCTCGGGGTACTGACGGAATAGCTTAAGGAACCTTTCCCATCCTTTGCACCCAGCAATTCATTGACAGGCACAAAGACTACACCAACATCTTTATCTCCCAACATTCGCTCAGCTTTAAGCATGAACTTGAGCTTTAAGCGATTCTGTTGAGCAGCCACATCATCAATGGTGAATTTCAAGGGGAAATTCCATACAGGATTTGGCCCAGAGTCTTTATGAACGTGTGTCTTCTGTTTCTGCTTAGAATTATAATCATCTCCTTTGAGAGAAACAACACAGTACACATCCATCTTGCCGAAAAGATTGACATCTTTGAGATCTTTGGCTGAGATAACTGTGATCTCTAATGACCTGCACTCCATGATACTATTTTCCTCTACAAACAACAAAAACGATCAAGGTATTGTTATCAAGAAAAAGAGAGAATTTTATCCTTAAAGATTGTTCTTTTTTCGGGGTTTTCTATAAGAATCAATTGAGAAACGTTGGGTATATATACAATGCTGTTTGGTTCGAAGGAAAGTGACAGGAAAATTCCCGAGCCGCGCGAGCCGTCTTAAATGGAGAATTAAATGAGAGGTTCAAGAGGGTTCCCCCTTTTTAGATTCTCTACGGAATAATATCCTACGCGTTCTTTCCCAAAAGCAATAGTTATCTGTAAGCTTTATAAAATATATATACCAAAATTATTTTTTAAAATTTATTTTTAGTATCAATATATTAAACTAAAAAAATAATTTTTTTAATACAACTTGATAAATCAGTATAATGATTAAATTCTGTTTGGAGATTAATTTGACAAATTATAATAAATAAATCTTAATTAAATCAGATAAAATATTAATAATACCTTCCTCTTGATCCCATAATTATATACAATCTATTCAAGTAATTCAAGTTAAATGTGTATTCATAAAAAGAATATAATTCGTTAATTATCTTTGTAAGAGGATAAGCATGATAATTAAAGGTAATAACTAAGATAGAATGGTGGGTCATATCTTTTTTTGCCGCCGGGAAAATGCTTGGAATCCCCGTGTCTGAATTTAATAGGAAAGTAACTCTTGCTAATTAAGATTAGATATGTAATTTTTATGTGCCTTTTCCTTACTCTCGAAGTAAAAAAAAAAAAAAGAATTCTTCTAGAAGGACGGGGAATGAACGGTAGAGACACGTCAAGGCACACGTCTCCTTGAAACTGAACGTGTAGTATTACGTAAAACCTGGATTGACATGGTGGCTCCACTTGGGTGCGGTGCCATTTACTTGGGTCTTTGAAATATTTTGAAGTTGAGAAAAATAGAATAAAATAAAAATTTATTTGATTGGATGAAAAATTTAAGTTGACTTGAAATAATTTTGATCTAATATAAAAAAAATCATAATTTGATTTTGAGACACTTAAAAATATGTATTGATTGCTTTTATTTTATTTAAATATACACGAGAATATATTTTTTTATTTTTTAAAATTTATTTTTTACACCAAAAACACTACTAAAAAAATTTAATGAGTTAGATATAATTTAATCCAACCAATTAGTCCTTAAGTTTTTCCAATGGATAATCTCTATATTTTTAAATTCATACACATCCACTTGACTTTTTTTTTCTAATTTATTTTTATTTTTTATTTTAAAGTATAGGAAAAGCAAGAGATACTTTCTTGAAACAAAATATTACTGAACGAGGCATGGCGAACACCCATCAGTTGACTGTTTAATTATTTTAATACTGCAAGGACTTACTAATTTATTATAGGAGTAAATAATCATTAGATTTTGGGTGCGACCATAGACGTTCGGCGGACAATATACAACGAATTCAGTGCCATGGGCAGGTCGCTATCTAACAGGAAGAGGCACCGAGCAAATTGGTACGAGCTCTCACCACATGCAGATCACGCACATGATGATCGGCGTTATGCACCGCGACAAATACATTGTTTTTGACAGGTGCATTTACAGTGGACCGCGTTGGCAAACGGGCACCAAATGGAAATGCCATAAGCAGGTACAACGTGAGACAAAATAAAGGGGGGGGGGGAAGAGCCCAAAAGCAAAAGGATGGCACTGGTACAAATTCTTGACTAGTCCACTCTCAAAACTACACAGTTTTACACCAAACTTGATCGTGATGGATTTGCTTAAATGGCACCCGGCAGGAAAGACCCCATGTCCATGAGTTTCAGTTGCTGCTTCTCACGAGAAAATTTTGGGCGGCCATGTCGATTGTGTCTCAATTGCTTCAGACCCAAGAGCAATCGTGCAGCTTTGGAGGAGATGGCTGGCTTTTTTTTTTTTTTTGTTTGTCATGTAGTCCAATCCGTTGACGAGAGTTGCGAGTATCGGCCCATATTTGTTGTCAAAGAGGGTGGTACGGCATATAGCCTAACAAGCCTGACACAGAGGTGACAAGATCGTTGCATGTTGTCAAAAGGCTCAGCATCTGCTGAGAGATATCTATGCTTGGTGTACTAGGTCCGGAGCTTGGAGGAGTAATGAAATTGTGCAAATTTCTGGGTGGTACTTCAGTATGATGGTGTGAATTATTAAGTGGGTCATTCGCAAATTGAGGAGGAAGGGGAAGGATAGGCAATGGAGATGGAGGAATAACCTTTTGAAAGTTCTTACTACTAAAATCCATAGCAACAGTAGTAGTAGGAGCACCACCATCTGCAAAACTAGCATTGTTGTTGAAGTTGTTTCTATTACCAACCATCGTTTGCTCTCCCCTATTAGTTTCTTCCCCACCCAAAATGAATTTTACACGTGTTCCTCTACCACCATTACCACCAGGTACTGGTACTGCTTCTTCTCCATTTGGTTTCTTCAATATCGATTTCAGCTGGCCTGCTGACTGTGAAGGAGGCTGGTGTGCAAATGCTGCTGCTTGTCGTTCCACCAGAGGATCCTTGGCCTGTGTGGCATCAACAGAAGTGTCATCACCTCTGCTTTTTTCAGATTCAGGTGCCTCAGACGCAGGGGAGCCCACTTCTCGGAGGTTGTATCTTACATTCACATTGCCAAACAAGGATTTGTTACCAACAGCATATCTGAGAGCTGCCTGTGCATCAAGTTTTCTCCGGAACACAACACGGCATTGTGATGACTTCCAAAAGACACGCATTGCGGACTGATCTATCGACCCAAATCGAGCAAACTTTGCCTTCAGCTGTGCAGCAGATGGAAGCGATGTCTCAGGAGGGAACTTCATCACCAACATGGTGGGCTCATTAGCTCTAACTGGAGGCTCCATCTTTTTATAAGAATCTGGTTTAACTAACTTTCTAGGAGCTAGAGCCACTGGCTGTTTGCCTTCAGGCCGGTGGGTAGTGGCAGGTGGTTTTCCTTCCGCTCGCTGGGTAGCCAGGGGTTCCTTTCCTTCCGCTCGCTGCATATCCAAACTTCTCTGTCCAACCTTCTTCCCAGAAGCCAATGACTTCAGGTGAGTAATTTTTTTCAACCTTTTTGCCGCAATTTCTTCCTGGCGATCAGATGGCAACCGCTTCCGTCCAGCTTTTGTTGGATCATCAAGTCTGGCAAGGGATTTTGCTGGTTTTGAAGATGTCAAACCTCTGGAATTCTCACTGGCAGAATAGTCAGAAGCCCCGATATTGGAAGAGGATTTAGCGCCACGAGCTTCGACAAGCTCAGTCTCAGATGGTGGTGATAAAGCCAAGCTTTTCTGGTAAACAAGGGACCGGAATTGCAGAAAGAAAGACATTGTAACTGAAGGGCCGTTTCTTTCTGCACCATGAAAGGGATCAAGAGCTAGTGCTTGCAAATCACTCAGTAGCTGGGGTAGCTCAAGCTCAATACTGTTGGGCAAGGTATTGCTGGTGCCAACATCTTTCTTCTGACTGTTAAGCTGAAAATCCTCTCCAGGAGACATACTGATTTGAGTGGACTTTCCAGTTGAGATTCCCGCTACCCCACCTTTTCCAGTGGCCAACCGCTTCTTCGGATGATCAGGATTAGTTTCTGCTCCCAACTCTTTCTTCTTTTTCTTCTTTTTCTCCCCCGTAATAGACGTCTCAGAGCTGAGGAGACCTGTATGTCGTTTAACGACTTTAACCTTCTTCACTCCACTACCAGTATTTGTTCCACCAAATTGCGAGGCATTAAGTGGTGAAAGATGTGAGCCAGGGCCACCATCCTGAACTTTACTCAATCCACTGTCTCCTTCAGCTCTTGCAGAAAAGTTTTGTTCAGTTTGCTGAGAAAGTTCATTCGATCTGGATGCTTTTTCACTCTCTTCATATTTAAGGTCAACTATACCCTCCTGTTCCTGAAAGGTTGGTGATGTACAACCTGAAACACCCTTAAGCTGCTCCTTCCCAGGCAAATCAGACCACCCCGCACTTTTCAGATTGTCAGCCACATCAGATCCTGGTTCACCTTTTATTTCTTTCACAGCATCCTTGTTATCAAGAGATGGCTTTGCATTTAAACTAGCACCACCATATCCTGGAGCCTGATCTGAAACTAATGCTGCTTTGCCAGCACCATCTTCACTAGAATCAACACCTTCTCTGGTTATGAATGGAGATTGTTCATGTTTTGTTGAAATGTGGGGTGCTGGAGCTCTTTTTTGCAACACATAATCACCAGCTTCTGCTGCTGATGAACCCTCCACGTGAATTGCTGGGGATGATGAACTTGCTTGCCTTTGGCTAATTTCAAAAGTTCCCGGGTCATTTGGCTCATCTCTTCGCTGAAGGAGATATTTGTGCCTTTTTGAATGCTCCTTGAATTTTATAGGTTTTTTTGAGCTCTTCTCACCACCCAGAGCTTCAGCTATCACCAATGGACCACTTAAAGGAGCTGAAGAAGCAACAACCCAATGAGAATATAAAACATGGGATAAGAAAAAGCTAGTAGAAGGGGCAATACAAAAGGCCATTCAAAAGGACTTCATTAAACACACGCTAATAAAGGAAGAAACGTGCAGGACCCATGTATGATTTGTGATGATAAAAGAATGAAACCTATACCAAAAACGCAAGTGATTAAAATTGCTGAAAATTTTTCAGATGAAGGAGCTCATTTGTGTTCTATAAAATCCCTAAAATAACAGAATATAGAATTACTTGGTGCAGTGAATCTTACACAACAAAAAAAGAAAAGAAAAGAGTGTTCTGTATATTACACACATTGCAGTTTTAATTGCAACAGAGTTAATTTTAAACTCAGAATTTAGGCTAGAAGTCTTAATACTACCTACCTTTATTTGACATGAAATGAAACAATTCAACTCAGGCATAAGCAAATTGGAAATCCTTCCGTTAATCAAATGTCAAATTCAATAGCTAGCAACTAGATTAAAAGGGGACAATTAGTTCTCAATGGCAGACAAGATATAAAGATAAAAAATTTCCATTTTGGAAAAAGACTGAGTTGAATAAAAGGACACAAGCAACGATGCTTTGAGATGCCAGTCAGAAATACAGGCATTTTAAAAAATACACAAAAATAAATGTGCATGCTTGCTACATTAAGAGTTTCAACAAAGTTGGGCACGCATCCTCAAAAGCTACCGTGATACAACCACTACCTT
Source organism: Populus ilicifolia (assembly GCA_015708895.1). Classification (NCBI taxonomy): domain Eukaryota; kingdom Viridiplantae; phylum Streptophyta; class Magnoliopsida; order Malpighiales; family Salicaceae; genus Populus; species Populus ilicifolia. The sequence goes on along the minus strand of SRLM01000489.1, from coordinate 509,872 downwards.
ACACTTTCTCAATGAGTTAAAAAATTTACCATTTGATCACCACTGATACCCCATCCTTTTGTTATAAAACAGAGTGAGATCTAAACTCTCATACCTTCACTGCAACTTTAAGGTAAACGCTTGTGTTGCATCAGAGAAGTGAAAGCACTCAGTGCACAAGCAAAAGCATAGTGAAGTAATTCTAACTATTTGTCACTATTCAGGAAGAAATGTAAAATGGCATCTGATAGAAACAAAACGGCACACAAGGAAGAAGCATGGATACCCCCCATCACGGGGCAATACAATCAAGATAATATCTACAAATCAGACCAGATGTTCAAAACCTATGCAGTCTGCAAAGCTAAAAAATCAGGGAAAGACAAATAAGATAATACCTCGAGTTGGCTCTTTAGCAAGCTGATTTGAAACCTTAGTTGTATCATTCAAAGGCCGTGAATTGTGAACTCCAAATGCCTGTGCATATGTCTCATCAAACTCTTCAAACACAGCCTTGCGAAATGCTGAAACCCTAGCCTTATTCTTAATAAATTCAAGACCATCCTGATCACACGCATGAGGCCCCGCAGCCAACTGCTTCACAAAAGCAAGAGCTTCACCCGGCTTAAACCCATCTCTTGCCTTCATAATCTGATTCACCGAGTAAACCCCTCCTGGCTCATAATCCGGCACATCCACTGCAAAATACCCAGCCACATTCCCAGGCCTAATATTATACTTATTCCTACACTTACAAGCCAAACCAAGTGCACTCCTCCTACTAGCCTCATCTGTAGCCTCCTCTACCGCCCTAATGAAAGTCCTCGAATTCGTCTGCTGCGATTTCTCTGCGAAATTCGCATCAAACGGAATAAGCTCCGCCGGATCAAACCAACCATAACTACTATCCCCAAAAAACGCAACCAACACATGACCTTCCCTCCTCGTCCGCCTCACCGAAGACGAAGCAAACGCCTCATTAAATATATGCCCCGGCCACCACGGATGCGATTTCACTTTCCCCCATACCATATCACCAACTTCAAAACCATAACTTAATGCCCTAGACGTACCTTCCATTGCTTCATTCTTCTCATTAGCAACAAAATCATCAAATTCACTCCATAAAGATTTATAATCCCCTACCGCTAACCTGTTATTCTGCTCTCTCTCTTCAAAATCAATACTGCTTTCACTTCTCAACTCAGAAACCCTAGATCCTTCTTCTTCTTCCTCTTCTTCAACCTTAGAAACCCTAACATTGTTACCTTCCTGTCCAGAAACCCTAGTTTTTTCTTCTTCCTCTTCATTCGATTTTTTAGCGTCTGATTCAAAAGATATCATTTGCGAGAGGTGGAATTGATAAAATAAACCCTAGAAAGCTGACGTCTTGAAGGCTTAAAAGGCATTTCTATTGAGACTGATTAGGGTTTGTTTGGTTCCCGTGGAAGCGTGGGGAACTGTGAGATTTTTGTAGGGAAAGAGACAAGGGCGTGTTTGGATGGAGAGAAAATTACGAAGGTTTGATGCGGTAGTGTGGGTGTCATATGAGCAGCTGTAGAGGGTTTTTGGATGGTGCCACGTTATTTGATAGTGGAAGGAGAAGTTCGGAGTGGGTTCTGGCCGTACGATGGGAACGGGGCCCACCAACTTTCTCTTTAATGATTTTTTTTGTAAGTGAATTTTGAAGAAAATAGGAAGATGAGAACAGTGTGAGATCAATTTTTATACTTACAATGAGGTTGATAATTGTCTGGACCAAATCATTTTCAAGATTGTTCTAAGGACAATATTTTTAGTTTTTTTATAACGAGATTTGAAGTATATTCATTGTGTTCCATAAAAAAAATAAAATCATAAATATATCAATTTAAATATAAATAATTTTGTTTTGATAATGAAAATTATTCTCATGAAATGAGAACTAAGTTTTAAGGTTTCCAATTTAGAAATTGACTTGAAAGATAATTAAAGCTATTAGGGCATTAAATCGACTCGTGAATTAACACACCTTTTATTAAAATAACGTTATTTTATTTTGTTTTCTGAGTTTTTGAATTTTTAAGGTTTACTTGGCAGCCGGCAATGTTTGAGCTAGATTTATAAAACTAATCAATTTACTAATTAACAGCTGAATCAAGATTCAAGTTTAGATCAACACGACCAGGGACCAGGGAATGCGTGGATATTCTTTGCATATTGTATTGGCACTTTTATGTCGTGATGAGCACTCTATACCCTGTAGTATCATAAAAATCACTAATACACCAATTCAGGTATGTGTGAGCTGACAAATGTTTGTTTATTTTGACTCAGATATTGAATCAGCCATGACTCGTGATTAATCACAATATTATAGAGATTCGAGTGAATATGAAGAGGAGGAAAGGGCCGTTCATCACACTTACTCCTTCGCAACTCCATGTTCATAATTATGGCAGCTCAATAAATTCTTTCTTGGTTGAATAGACAACTAGCTATACAGAAAAGGGAAGAAACAGGATCAGAATAGTCTCCCAATTTGCACCGAATAAATCAACAATTTCTGTAGATAGAAGTACATTTAAGAGCTTAACATTGCTGTAACAAAAGAATGTTGGCCAAATTTTGTTGGAAAATAATAAACTCTATAATTTAGTGACCATTCAAAACAGTAACGTTTACTTCCAATACAAACCCTGTAAAAATTTGCAGTGACGACCGTATGAAACTACTAACTATACCCCAAAGGGACTTCATTCTGACCCAAATTTCTTTTTGATATCTTTATTCCCATCACAAAAAGAACCAGGCTAGTGAAACAAAAATATTTGGTAGGTAGTGGATCAGAGAGAACCAAATCTACACAATCACTACTTACCAAGGCTTCCACAAAATTTACGCATCGTCTTCTTTTTGGTTGCCAGAGCCAGGGGTTCCAGCAAGCCAACCCCACACACCACCTGAGCCCTGCCTATGATTTGCATTCAAGGCATGTTCAGAGGCAGCCTTTTGTCGTTGCAGGAGTTCGAGTTCTTTTTGCAGTGCCTCCATATTTTGAAGCTTTTGTCGTAGTTCCGCAACGTCAACCTGTTAGTTCAAGGAGTAATTAACACAAATAAATCTGTTTGGAAACTGGTGCTGCTATTTTTGGAAGATTCGCTTATTACTACACCTGTAAGTAAAAGGAGAGTATAAAAGAAGCTAGCAGTTCTTAATTAACATAATTCACCCTACTTATAGTAACAACAAGAAGGCGAATATTTTATCCAGCCATTGTTCAATCTCTTTTTTAGCACAGTAATTTTGTGGCAAACCAAACACAGTTTCTTTTCCCCGATATGAAGAAATAAGATGATATTAGCCATATCTTCAGTTCTGGGTTGGTTTACTGAACTAGAGATATCTTGTGGCTGTTTTAACCAAAAATGAAAAATTAAATGATGCATATCAGAGAAGTCAACAGATGAAGATTAGTTCTTCATGGAAGTTCCAATAATCCCCCCTGATCAAACCCAAAGAATGGGAAAAAAACAATATGAAGAGAAAGCAGCTAGGAAATACCTCTAGTTTGAAACATCTCGACTGATCAGCAGCAAGTTGACCACGTACAGATTGGAGCTCCTGTGATGCCAAGAGACAAAATCAAGGGGCATTTGATAAAGAAAGAAAGAACATCTTATGAGCTACAGAAAAGTTGATAAGTGGAAAACAGGATAAATTTCAAATGGCATGCAACTCTGGTACAAGATTTGACAGAAGTGCTCAAAAGATGACTAAACCTGTATGTCAGGTGATTACCTTGTAAAGATCAGTGTTACAAGTCTCAGCATCAGTTAACTCTTGCTTTAAATGGAGAGTTTGCAACTTCTCCTTGCTCAGCAAAGAATTCAGTTCTTCTCTCTCAGCCTTTAAAGTAGCTAAAAGATGCTCACTAGTTCCCTCACCTCTAGATTTCTGCATGGAATTCAAAGTCTTAAGAATGCAAATCCAAAACAACAATACAGCAAAAGAATTTGTGAATCTCTACATCTGTTAAATTTTTTTTGCAATTTCCCATACCATGGACCCTTGGTCAATGTTATCCATAACAATTTCCCTAATTTTGCCTTCATGCCCCCCTTCAAATTCAGAGTCTACATCTCTGGTGGGGTTTGTAATATTTTGGATAGCAGAAACACTGTCGGGCACAGGAGTCTCCGCTATTTTTGATTCCAAAGTTGATTTGTGGCTTGGTTTAAGAACATTGACCTGACAGCAGAACAAAATCAGAAAGAAGGAAAGGGAGATGGGAGCGGAATCCACAAGAAGAAAGGAAGATTACTACTAACTTCATTGCTGTAATGCCCGTTATATCCTCCAAAAGATACAAGAATATCTTCACCATTATAAGAGCTCAAGACCAAACTCAAGCCCTGCAATAAAAGATGGTCAGCTGACTGATTCTACTTGAGGGAAAAAAATCACAGTCAAGAAGGCCAAGCCTATCTGTCTACAGCTTGTCACCCCCTCAGAAAGTAATGATGGAATTGATAAAACGAATTCTAAGATAACTATAAATACTAGAGAAAGAAAACAACATCAAAGACTGAAATTGACAACACTTATACTAGCATGATAAATTCAGACTCCATTACAGAAGGCAGCAATAAACTCAACAGTTTAGATGCATCTAAATCACAATTCACAATCTCTACAGCACTCAGGTACACATCCTTGGATTACTCATAACAGCTAAACTGTTGATAATTTATAGAAGTTGCTCCTTATTAAAGCTCTATTAAAATAAACCAAGCAAAAAAACTTTCAAGACACATGGAAAACTTTTGCGCTCCATAGATTTTGATGGTTGCAAAAAGTTTCACATGGAACACAAAAATCATACAACTTTCCAGTAAAATTACATGCAGCTTGAAATAGTTTATGATTCTGTGAAGTAAAATACCTCACTGGCAAGAGGAACACGCCCTTGAACAGAAGTTACAACAGACCAGCCAAGTGTAGACATGTTGAGGACAGCAGTTTCAGAGACCCCTAAACAAAGTAGACAGAAAGGAATATATGAGATAAATTTATGAAGCTGGAGAGAAATTTAGATCACTCAAATCAAAATTCCTGCACATTTTCTTCCATTTAAAACTACTCGACTAATAGAATAAAAAAAATTCATTCTGACTGGGATCGATACTTAAACAGGATGGGGACATGCTACAGCCATTTTTTACAAAAGTAAACATGAAGAAATTTCCAGGAAAACTTTTTCCCCTTTTCCTTTGTGTTTATAATTTTACTTCATTCAGGACAAATGGAAAATATAAAAGGATTTCGTAGCTAATGCTAAATGCATAAGCTCCAAGTTGTAAAATATATACCACTCTTGTTGTCACCACCACCAACAATAAACCAATTCTCCCCAACTGTAACACCGGCATGTCCAGCCCGGGGTGTAGGTATCTCCCCCTGTTGTGTGGGTCTCGTCCATTCCATCTAAAAATCCATGCATGCAGAAGATATTACTAACAGTCCTATTGCACAAAAACAAAAAACACTGAGATTAGTTATCTTACAGTTTGCAAATCAAGCACATGCAGATCATTGAAACAGGTGGCATGTGAGCCTCCACCAAAAATAAGAAGGTAACGCTCAGCATGTACTGCAGCAGCATGATCAGATCTTGGAGATGGAGACACCCCACTGTAAAATAATAAAGAAAAATCAATCCTTGCTCACATTGTTCCATTTCTAACAGAAATCCAAAGATCCACTCACATTCATATCTCAAAAATTGGATGTGAGCTAGAAACATGAGATATTGTTGTGGTCAACAGAAAATATCATAATAGATTCAAAGTGAAATCTTATTTATATGTGCTAATCTGTAGAGTTGTATCTTAAATCATCATGGCATCAATTTGCGAGATTCATCTTACATGGCATCAATTTCATCCCAAGTCATGGTTTCTAGGTCAAGGATATGCAGATCATTCAAGAGAGATCTCTTCGCATCTTGTCCACCAAAAATCACTAAGCTTGTCCCAACAAGGGTAACTGATTGACCTCCACGTGAGATCTGCAACGCATGAAATATGCAACATTTTATACATTATATAAGTAACCAATATCATAAATGAGAATGGAAAACTGTTGAACATAAGTATTCCATTGTGATTCACTGTAACAGTTTTGGAAGTCCAACCCACAATTTCATTTCAAGTGTCAATACGCTAACAAGTAGTTTTGGCTGAAAATCACAAAAAAAAAAAATAATTCACAAATTTGGCAAAAAGAGAAAAAAATTGAAGTCAAGATTTAAAATTTCTTCTTTGTGCATCAGCTCAGCAGACTCCAGCTTTGAACTTTGAATAATACAGTGATTGAGTATTTTTGTTTTGTATGAAATGCAGTAGATGCAAGAAAGGAAAAAAAATACATACCGGTGCTTTCCCATAAGTCTTTAAGGTTGACCAAGTACAAGACTGAAGATCAAATACCTTGACTGTACAGGGAAAAAAATCAAATATTAAGGCAATGTTGGTTTAAATCACTCGGCCACATAATGATAATACATTATATACCCTGGATAGTTTCAGAAGGATCCTTTGTATGTCCAGCAATGGACAGAAGCTTGTTCTCCCATGGTATCTGCAGAAACAGAACACACAATGTCCTATTCATCAACATGTGAGGATAATTCAATACCACTGCACACTTGTCTGCAGATGGATCAGCATATTGCAAGAAACTTGCTTCAAGAAGTTCACGTATATAAGGTAATTCAGTTATATACTAACCAAGGAATGGCCAGCACAAGGAGTTAATTTAGCTTGATATTGTCCCTCCTGTGGCTCATTCTCAGCCTTAAAATTGACCTTATACCATGACCAACTTCTCAAATCCAGGACCTGCATAGGGCACCGAATTTTGAGAAACAATATAAAAAGGTGTGTTGGCATAGCTGACAGTCATTTTGAACAGTAATTAGTTCAATGTAAAAGCAAAATACACTGTAAAATATAAGAGGTAAAATGGAGTTTAAAAGCACAGGACCATGAAATGTGATATTTAAAACATTCTAGGATTCCAGCTTTAGTTTGATATAGAGCATAGCTTTTCAGAAAAAAATAAGGATTATATCTGCACCAAACAAATAAATATTTACGAACTTAGTTACATCTACCAAAATAATATTCCAGTCTATGGTTTGCCTACATGAAGATCATTGAGATAGCGGCCATTGTGATTTCCTCCATATATGTACATCTTATCTTGAACAATTGCTGCTCCATGCTGGAAAAAGAAAAAGAGCTTGTTCAGAGTGAATGACAGGAAAGCAGAGGAAATGAAAACAAACGAAAGAAAAGGGAACAAGTGCAGTTGCCATTTTAAAAGGTTTTCCCACCTCATATCGGGCTTTTGGTGGTTGGCCAGTTATTGGAGGTGTAATCCATTGATCATAGACAGCAACTGTCCCAACATCTTCTGAGACGACATCTTTATCCTGAGTTTCTACAAGGGTTCCATTCTCAGTAGAAATGGTCTTTGTGTCTGGGAAAGAGTTTCCATTCTCGATGACATGCTCATCTGAGTAATGCTACAGGAAGCAATATCATGTAAGCATGCAAAACTCAGGAAGGAGAAATTAATGATAAAAGGTGCAAAACAAGGCACAAGCATCACATTGATGGCCATGATGAGCATTGCTTCCTTCACTTCTTTCCCTCCACTGTTTTGATTTTAAGAAGAATAAAGGAAAAGGAAAGCTCCCTAATCAAACAAATGCAACTCACTAGAAACACACACATGGACACACAAGCAAGGTATGCTTGAGCAAGCCTCCATACAAATGAGACATAAATATACACTTTCATTGGATCTGTTCAATTAAAAGTCATTTACTTATGTGAGGGCAGAAGTGGCATTAGCGGTGCAATTTGAAAGTTCTTGGTTGAAGGTGCTGGTGGTGCCAGTGGGGGGCTTAGAAATTGATGTGTTCTCGATGGCAGGTGGTAGCAGGGTAGTAGCTATGCATTGTGGTGGAGAATGGTTTGGATTGAGGTAAGCAGTGGCACTTTAATGACAGCGGCTGTGATGATTCAAATAGCTAGTTGGTCATTGCTTAACATTTTCCTTCCCTCTAACTGAAATTTTCCTTGTTCAATATTCCAATTACTCTCTCCATTTTATCCTTGGCTTAAATTGTGTTGCTTAGAAGAATCATACATGGGGTGTTCAAAGGCCACAAATCAATGTCCACACATACTTTTATTATGTTGTTTGAGTTAGGAAATGTGAATTAGAAAACCATTCAGGTGCTAAAAAGTGGTCACATGACACTGGTATCATCTGTGAATTACACATAAATAATTCAACTTGTGCATAAACAATCATGCACACACCTAACTAAACAAAGAGTCATTAGGACAACTAACAAAGGTATTGGTTCACACGTATACTTTGATATTCTTTCTTATGTTAACTAGCAGAAATATCAATCTCATCAAAACATATAGAAGTAACTCATGGTTGGAAGATAAAATATCCAGTATGGAAGAAATGAAAATAAGCTCCATCATATAAAACTCAATGAACTCACATTCACTTGTGTGTCTGTGACAGACTCTGAGATAGAGTTAGATGCTCTAGAGTACCAACTTGGATCATCTTCCTGCCAAAGAGAAGCAAAATAATATTAAATTAACTTGTATTAAAATCATCATGAAAAGATGAACCAGAAAACCCTATTGCCATCACCTCCAGTATTTTCACAAAGAGACGCATGGCTTCTGTGGAAGCCATATTTCCAAGCCCTTGCCAGCTACACAAACACCAACATTTTTAGAGGAGCACTTTCATCCATGCATTCAAACAGATTTACTATAATGAAAATACGATGTGCAAATTAGCAAATGACAAATAAAATGACAATGGTACACCATCTAAATCACTAGATGGCAATCTTTTAGAGATTCCGGCAACTGTTCACTGGATCATAACAAGCACGTTGTATTGGCCTCCTACTTCACAAGAGACAGATCCATCCATCGAGCTAACCCAAAGGAGTTCAGGAACTAAAAATCACCCTCCTTGGTGCAACAAATTAAAAATGATCTCTAAATTCCACGAAAAGTTTTGAATCCACACTAATCTCCCCAGACACAGTCATGTTCTCCATTTTACACGTTGCTTTATTGTTTCCAATTTCTTCACATTTTCTGCTCCAACTTTCCAAAATCTCGTACTTCACCTATTGCGCATCTAGCCTTGGGTGAATAAATAACAAGTACACACTAAATACAGATCCAAAAGCAAAACTAAAAGCCGATGAGCAAAGCAAACAAACCTTTTCCATTTGCTTTGTTCTACAGCCTTCCAGCTACTAGGTTTCGGCACATTACACGGTCCAATTGTCGCCTGCAATCACATTCCAAAAACTACCAAATTCACTAAAAAATTCGGATTAACACAATTCACTCCAAACTCATTGCGTCGTAATAAATAATTAACAAGAAAACTAACATTTTCAAAGCACAGTATAACTTTTAGTCAACCTAGATCCACTATAATTACACACTCAAAACGCGCAACATTTGCAAAAAGAAAATAAACTAGAAAATGAGTAACACTGATAAACTCATAAATCGCGTACAAAGAGAAATTAAAGAATTAAAGACGCAAATTATAACATAGAATCGAGCTAATAAAACCTATAATTAATAATAAAAATAAAGGAAAATAGAATTAAAATTCGCGCCAGAACAATGCGAATCAGATCGTGTGATGTACGAGTTGAAATAGAAACGAAATGGATCGGGGAAAGGAGATGGACAGGTGACCTGCTGGTACAAAGCGTAGAGGAGGAGAGCGGTGTCGTTTTGGAATTTAGAAGAGACAGTGGTGGTAGAGTTGTGAGATCCATCAAATCCAGCGTATGATGCCGCTGCATAGAATCGCTCAGGATATGCGAGGCCAGAGCTTGACCTAGCCATCGCCATTTGCATACGATAATTTATCAATTAATTACTCTCTCGTGCGTGTTTCTGACTCTTTCTCTGGTTTGGTTTGAGAGATTTGAAATTATTGGCGTCAGAGAGAATGTGAAATGGAAGGAAATATTTAGTTTTCGCAGGGGAAGTGCTTATATAGTATGGAGATGTTTTATAACGAGGTTATGGTTATTTTTAAAAATGATTTTTATTTGAGAATTTATTAAAATAATATTTTTTTACATTTTAAATATTAATATATTAAAAAATTTGAGAATATTAATATTAAAAAATATTAATTTAAAATAAAAAATAGAAGAATTTAATTTTTTTTCTAAAATGTTTTTGAAATACAAAAATAAATAGGAATTAAATGATAATCATAGTTATTACATTTTATGGAGACTGAGTTCATTATTATTTTAAAAAATTAAAAATAATTAATTTCTTTTATCAAATTACTAATTAATTTGGATTTTTTTTTAAACTCAATTCATACGGCATTAAACCAAACCAAATTCAATAACTGTGGGTTAAATGGGATCTTGTTTTGTTTTATTTATTTATTTATTAATATATATTTTTATGCACTTGCCTATTGGATCTCTTTGTATGTTTTCTATTTATTGACATTAATGGGTGTTTGGTATTCTATGGTCTTTTCGTTTTTTTAAGGTTAGGGGAAAAAACATTAAAAACTTGTTTGCTTTCGTTCGACTATTTTTTTTAAAAATATATACATATATACATTCATACATATATATATATTAAAATTAATTATTTTAAAATATTTTTTAAAAATAAAAACACTTTTAAAAATAAACTACACTGCTATATCCGACTCTTTATGTGGTGTATTTTTATTTGGGCATTGCGAATATGCTGTCCATTTGTATTTTATTATACATTAATTGGAAATAAATTGTGTCAATTCCAATGGATTGAAAGAAGAAAAAATAACATATTTTGCCTTTTATTTTAAATACCTGATACATCACTCAAATGCAGATTTTCTTCAGATCATATATAAATAAATACCTTACTAATAAAATCTTATATAATCACATTGCAGCCACAAGCAGTAACATCTCATATCATTTACCATGTTAATCTATTAATCTATAAGAAAATGTTGGATTTGATCAAACACTCTAAAAGAACTAGATTATTTTTATACCATTTTACTATTCATATGAAAACAATGAAGCATTTTAACATACATACATACATACATATATATTTTTTTTTCTATAATTCACTTACCTAGCACGCGAGTCAGTGATACTAGTAATATTATTTTTAAATAGTTAAATTTTTTTATAAAATTTCATCATTAACTTTGTTGTTTTTTTAAAAAAAAATTATTTGTTTTTACGTTGTTTATCTCTTTTTTTTTTTGACTGGCGTATTCCAGTTCTGTTGAACTTCATACACAGTAGTCTGAACCTTAAAACCAGAAACCGACAGCAAGGCAAAACAGTTGTACAGTTCTACTGCTGGTGTGTCTGGTCTGTGAAACACAAGCCGTCCACTAAAAATTCTGCTAAAGTCACTCTTCCTAGCTTATACTATAATGAAGAGCAGTATTTCTCTGGCTCATAACTCTCGTTTCCCTTCTTTATATACATTATTATTTCACCCACAAAACCGTCTCTCTCAGGTAACCTCTGCTCTTTCCTTCCCTCTTTTTTTTTTTTTTTTTTTTTTTTTTTTNCCTTTTTTTTTTTTTTTTTTTTTTTCTGTTCTTGATAGTCTTTGCTGATCCCGGTTTGATTGCAATGCTTGATTTCTCACTCCTTTTTTTGGTAAAGAAGCACCCAATTCTTTAATTGGGTCTGGTTTTTCTGATTCTTTTCCTGAATATTGTTTCTCTTTCTCTCCCTCTAACAATTTCTCAAGTGGAAGCTTTGTTATGGTTATTGTTACCGTGTTTTTTCAATGCGTTCTGTGTTTGGATTGAAAGTTTGGAACATGGGCTATCGATTTATTGACGAATTTTGCTGTGTCTTGCAATGATTTGATGAATTAAGTTAAATTTTGAAACTTGGCAGTGTAGTTTTTTATTTTATGTAGTTTTTGTATCTCGCGTTTCTTGCAAATCCATTATGGAAAAATCTTGTTAATTTTAGTAAGTCTGTTTTCTTGTGTTGGGGTTTTTCACATGATGATTGCGAATGAATGTCGTGTGGTGGAGCTTTGCAACCTGTGTGGTTTGAATGATTGCTTGCTCTGTGGTGCTATGTTGTGACTTGTTCTGGATCTTTTGGTTTGTATTGTTCTATTTCAGATTGGTGTTATGAGCGTACAATTGTTAGTTAAGTGTTTTGTTCTTGTTGAATTTTTCTGTGACACAGCTGTAATGGATCACCCACGATCATCCTTGGCTAATGGTGAGGAGAATGGTGGTGGGATTCCTGATGACTTGCGCTGCAAGAGGTCAGATGGGAAACAGTGGAGATGCACTGCCATGTCTATGCCAGATAAAACTGTTTGTGAGAAGCATTATATTCAGGCGAAGAAGAGGGCAGCTAATTCTGCCTTGAGAGCCAGTCTGAAGAAGGCCAAAAGAAGATCGCTAGGTGAAAGAGATATTTACTTGGAGAGCAAGAGTGATGATTTTGATATACCACTTGCGAACATGAAAGTTGAAGAGGAACAACCGTCTTTTGTTCCATCAAAGAGGCACACGGAGAAGGTACCAAAAAGTCAGGCTCGCTATTCTCCTGAAACACATATAAGGAGTTTGTCTGGTCGGAATTCTCAAAAACTAAATGATGATTCTCAAAGAGATATCAAGTTTGAAGAGAATCGGAGGTCATATAAGACGCCTCCTCTTTTAACTATGGATTCATCCAAGAGTATATCACAAAGAAGCTTTGATGCCAGTGCTATGACAGTGAGTGAAATTGAAATCGTGCTTGACAGCATGTTTTAAAATGTTGTTATTATACTGTACTGTTCATTTATGTTGTGTATGGTTGCTTTCTCTTCTGCGTCAACTTGTAGATATTGAGATGAACACATTGTTTTCAGGAATACTCTGATGCAAGCACAGATTCTTCTGAAGACATTGGTGGACAAACTTGTCATCAGTGCCGAAGGAATGACAGAAATAGAGTTATTTGGTGTCCCAGATGTGACAAGAGAGGTTTTTGTGATAATTGTATCTCCGAATGGTGAGGGTTGATCTCTGTTGCAAAAATGTATTCATATTTCCAACTTATAAGCTCAGTCAATGATTTATTCTGTACTTCTAGGTACTCGGACATTCCACAGGAAGAAATTGAGAAGGTTTGTCCTGCATGTCGTGGGCTCTGCAATTGCAGGAGTTGCTTACGAGGAGATAATATGGTGAAGGTATTTCACTCATGAACTGAAGGGACCTTGTTTCTATTATATTGTTAGGTTTCTTATGTATCATGAACAAATAGTATTGGGATTATCTTATCCATTGAGGATATTTTTTCCCCTATAAGTTGCAGGCGAGAATACAAGAGATACCTGTTCTAGACAAATTGCAATATCTCCACTGCCTATTATCTTCTGTGCTTCCTATAGTTAAGCAGATCCATTGTGAACAATGCTTTGAAGTAGAGCTGGAACAGAGGCTGTGTGGTGAGATGCTTTTTATATTTTAGTGGCATATGGAGTTTAGAATGCTTTATAAGCTTTTACCTGTTATGTGACTAACTGGGCATTACTTCTTCAGGAACTGATATAGATCTTGTCCGGGCCAAATTGAATGCTGATGAGCAGATCTGCTGGTATATTAAGTAAACTTATGCACTGCTTTAATGTTCTTCTTTACTGTGCATATGAATTGAAGTCAGGACCCTGGTCTTTACTTATCTTATAAAATAATCTTGCAATTTGATGAGTTCAGAAAGCTGAATTATAGCCTGTCTTCTAGATAGGGTTTTTTGGAGCGTGTATAAGTACAATAGATTCCTCATCATTTCAAATATTGTTGTTCATTGTAATTTATCATTTTGCAGCAATATATGTAGGATACCAATCATTGATTATCATCGGCATTGTGCAAATTGCTCATATGATCTGTGCCTCTATTGCTGTCAAGATCTTCGAAGAGCATCAAAACATGGGGTTGGAACTGAAGTGAATGAAAACCATATTAAAAGGAGAATTCAAGACAAAGTGACCTTATCAAAATTTGTGATAGACTCCCGAGGAAGAATAAATTTATCAGATAAGTACCAAGGCTGGAAGGCAAACAATGATGGCAGCATTCTATGCCCTCCAAAGGAGCATGGTGGTTGTAATTCCTCATCATTGAACCTAAGCCATATTTTCAAGATGAATTGGGTAGCAAAACTTGTGAAAAATGTGGAGGAAATGGTCAGTGGCTGCAAGGTCTATGATGCTGACACTCCACAGAAATCTGGGTTGAGTGATTCCACACTCTGCCAGTATGCTCATAGAGATGATAGTGATGATAATTTCTTATATTGCCCCTTATCTGAAGATATAAAAGTTGATGGGATAAACAAGTTTAGAAAACATTGGGTCAGAGGCGAACCTGTTATTGTGAAGCAGGTATTTGACAGCTCATCCATATCAAACTGGGATCCAATGGCCATATGGAAGGGGATCCGGGAAACATCAGACGAGAAAATAAAAGATGAAAACAGAACAGTGAAGGCCATAGATTGCTTACACTGGTCTGAGGTGTGTTTTCTCTCACTTTTGCTCATGTTAGGTGTATGGCTCTTCTTTCTTAATGACATCAGTAAATAAATTGTTGTTGTGTTAATCTATTGATTTCCATGATATGTGGTTTTCTGTGTTGGCAGGTTGATATTGAACTTGATCAGTTTATCAGAGGATACTCTGAGGGACGAATCCGGGAAAATGGTTCACTAGAGATGTTGAAGTTGAAGGATTGGCCTTCCCCCAGTGCTTCTGAAGAGTTCTTATTATACCAGAGACCCGAATTTATCAGTAAACTGCCTTTCCTTGAATTCATCCATTCGAGGTTGGGTATTTTAAATGTTGGTGCAAAGTTGCCCCATTACTCTTTGCAGAATGATGGAGGACCTAAGATTTGTATATCATATGGGAGCCATGAGGAACTCAGTGCGGGCAATTCTGTAATCAATCTTCATTTCAAAATGCGTGACATGGTAAGTTTTATTTGTTATTTCATTGATATTGTGGCACTTTCTACTCGCATGTATTGCTGTTGAAATTCATGTTAGAAGATTTAAACTATAGGTCCTAGAGTGAAATTTATCATTTGTATACAAACTTTGAATTAAAGCATACACATGAGGTGTTTTTAGAACTGAAATCTTACGAATCCCATTGAGATCCTAAATTCAATCTACTTGGTTCACAAATAAATTCTTCATATCTCTAACATTGGGTTGAACAAGTATTTTACAAATTCGGTTGCCTTCCAGTGCAACAAGTGCAGCTGTGGCCATGCCCTGTACAGAGAGCCAACATGTACTATTAAGTGGCTGTTTATTTGTTTTTTTCTGAACAATCTCACTTGTCTAAGGTGTCTAATATGGATTGGCATTGCTGAGGCATGGGCAGGTATACTTATTGGTGCATACATGTGAAGCAAAGGCAAAACATTGCCAGGAGAATGGCTCATTTGACCCAGAAAAGAGCTTGGAGGAGGGAAGGTTGCCTGAAATATCACTTGGTGGGCGTAATATACAAGATGAAGTGAAGACAGCTGCAGAAAAGAATGAGAAAATGGAGGATGAAGGGGTTGATAATACCACTAGCATTGAAGAGCTTGAGAGAATTGAAGATCAAGGGGCTGAAAGAACCACCAGTGTCCCAGGGGTTGAGAGAATGGAAACCATTAGAACGGAAGAGGTTGAGGGAATGGAGGGTCAGCAGTTGAGGAAAAATCATGATGATGTCCCTGTAGAGATCCACACAGGAGTTAGTTGGGATGTCTTTCATCGGCAGGATGTTCCTAAGTTAACTGACTATTTGCGAACACGCTGTGAGGACCTTTGGAAGCCTGACAATGCAGTGCATGATTTTGTAAGTTGACCCAGTTATCTTTGGAATGTACCTTATATTTTAATCAAGACAAATGGCTTCTATAACTTGCATGTTGCTGATCTTATTAATGGGATCTCAGGCCACACATCCCCTTTATGATGGAACAGTTTTCCTAAATGGGTTTCATAAGAGACGATTGAAAGAAGAATTTGGTGAGTAACAATAGCATTTCTTAGTTTTCAAAATAGATAAAATGGATCAGATTTAGCAGGGGTCAGTTATTCCTGCTTGTTTTTAGTTTCTCTGTTGACATAGTCAGGTATACGAGCTTCTATTTTGTTAGCACAGACCTTCCTATTGGTTATTTTGTTCATGAGCAGGGTATCTGACTTTCCTATTATTTTCTTCCTCAGGAGTTGAACCATGGTCATTTGAACAGCACCTGGGGCAAGCTGTATTCGTCCCTGCTGGCTGCCCTTTCCAAGTGAGGAATCTTCAGGCAAGTTTGTTGCAGTTAATTGGATTCTGAATTCTGATAAATATAAGTGTAAAACAATCTTAAAACATCTAAACTACAATGATGAAAATATATATTTTATTTTTCAAATGGTTGGATATTAATTGATATCCTTAGTATAAATGGTTTTGTGATTTTCCCAAATTAGACCAAGGTTCATTCACACCTTTTTTCTTGGAACCAGCATTAGTCTGTTTCCAAAGTTGCAACATATTCATCCTTTATCCATTAAAAGTAAAAAAAGAATAGAAGTTTCATTCTCGAGGAGATGATTTTATTTGTGGTTTCCAAATGATGTTGCTTTAATGGGGCTGCTTCTACTGTCCGCAGATGAATATTTTAGGCCTTCAGGTTAGGGACATATTTATCATCGAACAATGGGATAAAAAAAGGTTCTTTAGTAGTTTGGGGGACAGCATATGCTATAGAAAACAACACTTGTGAACAGCCAGTAGTTGTTGCTTTTGTTTCCTTCTTTTCTTCTTTTAAAGTCAAGTACTGTCTGATTTTAAAAGTCTTATAAAAATACTTACAGTTTCCTGGACTGAAGATATTTAGAGACCATTATGTTTAGAGTGGTTCCAGAAGCTTTAGCTTTTATTTCCGATTCTTCTGTTAATTGTGAATTTTGTAATTCTTGAATTAGTTTTGATATGGATCCGTCTAAATTGTTGACATGGTTAATTCAGAATTAATTAAATTCTGCATTATAATTATTTTTTTGTTTTCTTCTTGTAAGTTTGCAGTCCAATGTTCAGTTGGGTCTTGATTTCTTATCTCCTGAGAGTTTGGGGGTGGTTTCTAGATTGGCAGAAGAAATTTGCTGTCTTCCAAATGAACATGAAGCAAAACTTCAAGTTTTGGAGGTAAGAATCCTGAAACTTTCCTCGAAAATTCAATGCCTCCTTTTCCTTGAAATTCTTTTGTTCTCTTATCAATGATTTCTTTATCTTCTATTTGGTTTTGATACAGGTGGGTAAGATGTCACTCTATGCTGCTAGTTCAGCCATTAAAGAAGTCCAGAAATTGGTGCTTGATCCCAAGTAAGCAAAACAGCTTGACTTTCATTCCACTGCTTACTTTTGTCCGTGTTTTGAAATCTTTAATTTGATTTTTGTGATGAGAAATAAAAGTGAAATTAACATCTGATGCATTGGCCTTGTGGACCTGTGGCATCACACATATCCCAGTTAGGGGTTAACATTAGGAGTAAGGTTTGAAACAGGACCATGGAGTGCACTTATATCTAGTATATTTTCCTTGCCTATGACCTAGCCAACCTTTTGGGCGATTCTTCTTGTATTTTATTGGAGATTTTTGCACATATATAGAATAGTTGCCTTCTCCCATCCCTCTATCTGTTTACAGGGATTACAAGATTTATAATTTTTTTTGCAGGCTTGGAGCAGAAATTGGATTCGAGGATCCTAATTTAACTGCAGCAGTTTCTGAGAACTTGAAGAAGGTTGCTAAGCCAAGACAGATAAGTTGTGCTTAAATTAGTGTACATTATTAGTGATTTAGATATGGAAAAATAATTTTTTAAGTGGCTGAGATGCTGCCTGAGGGAATTTAAATGTATAAATGTAAATTATGTTTTTTTCAGATTATGGCAGTTGTAACAGCGAAGTTTAAGTAAAAGCTAACTAGTTTTAGGTCATTGCTGTTTGATTGAGGTTTTGGATTGTTTACTTTTTACTCTTATCATATCTGATATTGAAATTCAAGTAACTTAGGTCTTAGGGTTTCCCTCAACTTCATTGAACCCGCGGCAAATGGATTCAGTTGCAAGTAAAAATTTCAGCTTGCCGCAACAGTAATTTAGCATGACTTGAGTACTTTTGAAGTCAATAGCATAAAGTATAATCTTTTGTTTTTCTGTTAAACTGTGTAATAATGCTCCTGGACCAGCTGCCTTGAAATAAGATTTCAGGCGAATACAAACTTCAAAATGTCTGTTCTTTCTCTTCTGTGCATTTTTTTTTCTTTATCAAGAGATGATACTAAATGAATCTGCTATCCTATAAAAGTCTGCCTTCACATTTGGCCATGCAGATTCCGGTGCTTGTGCATTTAAGGTGTATAATCTACCACCGCGAGCACAACAAACTGCGAGGTTATGCCGGTGAAATGCGGGGCTTTCAACTCTGAATTCCAGCTTGTAGTAATTAACTTTGATCAGAGAGTCCTCTCTTAAACTTGATTCTGTCAAAGTACCTTTCACGTCAAGGCGTGCTCCTGTGATTGTCCGAACCACAGCTTCTCCTACCTCCTTAGGCCCTCCAAATGCTTCAATCCTACAAAATTCACAAATGAACCTTCATTACGTGTTCTATCTTTTGAAAGCTTGGATCTTAGCATCAGTTTTATAGGTACTCACGAGAAGTCAGGAGGGACTTGTGAGACAATGACACTAACATTGAGTTCACCACTTGAACCTGGGGGGCCAAATGCAACAACTGGTTCATTCACGTTCTTGCGCCGCCCATCACCAGATTTCCCATTATTCAGTGGAGGTGGATCGAGTGATCTCTCATATTCTGTCTTCTCAGCTGCTCGATAAAGCAGCCTTTGATCTCCAACCCAAGTTGCAGGGTATATGAATTCTGCTCTCAAAAAGCACTTATAGTATTAGAAGAACGCATCAATCTTATAGGTGCCAAGAAATCATGTTAAACAAATTCATACAACAGAGGACTCACTAACCAAATCCTTCATTTGTCTCGATGCATCGGCTATACCCTCCAATTGGATAAAGCACATCAAGCTTAACATTTCGACCGCTTTCCGGTGATAATCCAAGAAGAAAACTAGTAATCCCACCAAAATTTGCACCGACAGCCACCAGAGAAGCTGAACCAGCACCAACAAGTAGACGACGCTGAAAAGTAGATGCCAGAGGTGCAAACTGTTCGGCTGGAGGCCTAGGCACCTCTGGGAAACTCTCCTTCCTATCCCCAGATGATTGAGTCATGTAAATCTTTTGGATGGAGGCATTTTTGCATGCTAGAAAGTGATGCTGCAATGCCATGGTATATGCTTTTCCAGCTGTGTAGCACCCTAGCTAGCTTATCAACTTTAAAGTTGCTCACATAACCTTTTGGACTTGCCAACTGTTATTTGATAGAGGGTGGTGCAGTTTTAGGCTCTTGGAGAGAGGTGCAAAGACTTGCCCTTTGAAAGTGATAATGCTACCTGATTTTCGGTGGTTCTCATTTTCTTGTTCACAGGGAATGCTTGGAGCCATACAAATTTCCCTGTCCAGCCTCCAGCGCGTGAAAAATGCTATGGAGTGTGGACCTATGGTGGTGCCCTGGCTCATGCACAAAGTAGCTATTCTCGTCATGGAAAGTCGAAATCCTTTTGTGGGCTCAGTCAATTCGATCCGCAAAAAGTTTGGTCTGGGCCATTGCATGTCATAGTCTAGCTCGGCTGACTTTTCGTGGTATCTTGGGTCTAATGCGACGTGTCCCATAGTTAAAAACTTCCCACTTCGATTGAATGCCTTAACTTCAACGATTTGACGAAGAGAAGCGTCTTTTTCCCTTTTTTTTTTTCAGTAGTGGTATTCAAGGTCGTTATTCGATCAATTGATTTAATTTGATTTAAAAAAAAATTAAAAAAATATTATTTTAATCCTTTTGAAAAGCAGGTTTTAATTAGATGGTAGATTATTTTAAATGTTTGACTGAGTTATGAGTGGTGATTTTTCTTTAAATTTTTATAAAACCTCGCTCTCATTAAGTTCCGAATTAATTGGTTCTACGCGGATTTAATAATTAGTAATTCAATTATATGGACATTTAAATTGATATAAAATATTTTTATCAATCGAAACTTGATAAATCAAATATATATATATATAGATAGATATAGATATATATAATCAATCAAATCCAGAGGTCGGTTTTCAGAATTGAACATGAACTTTTCGAATTCAAAACCCTCACATGCCTTGTTTTTCGAACATCAATTACAAATCTATTTTAATTAGGCCTTACTATAACTAGTTGATAGATAATGTGAGATTTGTAACGCGGTGTAGGGATTTTTTTGTAAGAGTATTTTTCTATTAAAAATATATAAAACTAATATTTTCAGGTTTTTTTTTATATAATTTTTAATATTATTATATTAAAATCATAGAAAAACATTTAAAAATTATCAATTTAATATTTTTTTAAATAAAAGATTGTAAAAAAAATACTTTAAAAGCTAATCAAACCAAAAAAAAAACCCCACCGATGATGTTTAACCAAAATAAAAATAAAAATGATGGTCACACCAATTCGAGTCGCTGCACAAGTCTCATGATAGAAAGAACTTTGGAGTGATCAGAGAAGAGTTTTAGAAAGAAAATCGATCTATGTGATCTTCTACTCATATTGAAGTCGCTAATGGTGGGCCAAAAATCCTCAAAACCTTGCTTGCTCTTTAGCAAAACACTTGAGGTTCTTCCCAGCTGGCTGATACAATTAACTTGAAGAAAAAGAAGTGATGATAGAAATCATTACAGGGACTATAGCTATAGAGGTGGAAGAAAAGGAAATCGTGTAGAGTATTTTCTTAATTTTTCAAACATCCCACAAGGGTTTCTCTAGTGCTGCTGCTTGTCGCTGCTCAAAGTGGTTCAACCCTTGCATCCTTGGATGACTAATTCCTCGACTGAACTCCATTTCTTGATGATTATGTTGGTCATGAAGATTCCTTTGCCTAGAGCCTCCTATCCCCAAGAAATCAACAGTCATCATGTCCCCACTAAATCTTGATAAACCACTTGGATTAGCTCCACTTGATGGACTACTCAAACGAGGGCTTGAATTTGCACCTTGAAAAGCATTCTCATTGTTGCTGCTAGCATGCTCCATAGTCTTGAATAATGCATTGTTTTGATCCAAAACTGCACTAAACATCCCCATATCATTCAATACAGAGTTCCCAACACCACCGTTTGAGTTGAAAAACTGGTTAGCATATCCGCCATCACCACCTATCACATGAGATTGGTCATTTTGGGCATGCATTGAACCAAACGTTGGGGGTGCCATGCTTGTAACAAAGCTCTTTTGCATCATGGGAGAGCTCACATTGTTACTGCTTGCAGTTGCACCCATTTGAGCTGCTTTTTGCAACAAAGCTGTAGCTGACATTGATGCCGAGCCAGCTAAATTATGATGACCATTTCCTTCAAAGATTGCTGATGAATTTGCTTTCAACTGAAGTGCCGAGGAAGAATTGAATGGCATGCTTCTTGAACCACCAAAAAGGCTTGCGGTGTTACTTGAAAACATGCTTCCTGGTGAGGGTTTAGGTGGCATTGGCATGAGTGCTTGGGGTAAGGACAGTGAGTTTTTGGTGTCTAGATGGCTATAATTAGACATCATGGCAGATTGACTTGGAGGATTATTGTTGATGGCCATGGAAGAGGGTATGAGGCTGGAGATTTGGCCTTGTATGTTTGGTTCCATGTTGGGCATTAGTCCTTGATTCACTTTGTTATTTTCTTCAGCTAGGGCATCACAGAAAGCCCTGTGAGTGATGAAGCTATCCCTCCTGCGTGCTCAAACAACTAACTATCAAACCCTAATTAAAAAAAATAAACATTTTAAATATAAAAATGCTGTGAGATAGAGATAGATAGAGACCCTCTACCTCAATGGTAATGTAATTGAATTAGTCTTGTTAAACATTAATATGATGATCATGACAACTATATTTATGCTGAATAACTAAGCCTAATGAAAGCTTAATTAAAAGCATGATTGGGACTTTTGGGTAAAATAATGATTTCATAATTGCATATAGTCAAACAAAGACTTGAAGCAAAGCTAGGAGTGCTGTCGAGGTACAGATATCCCATTAATCAACAAGCCACTACATTTATATATAAAACAAAGTGGTCCCACATCATGACCAATCAATGTGCCTAACCTACCATTAACCATAATCATCTTGCATGCATAGACAAGTACTGTATATACAAGTATGGTCTCTAACTAAGTCATTTTTTTGGGGAAATTAATTATTAAGTAGAAATTAAGTAATATATCAGGTTGTATTAAGCTAGTTTCTTGAAACTTTGAGAGATAAAGATATGAATATAAAATAAATATTTTTAAAACAGTTTTAAAATGAATTTCAGAACTCTTCTTTCTGTTTCTGTTTTCATTGTTTTTTTTTTTTATCTTGAAATGATAAATTATCGCTATCTTAGTGATCAATGCAAAGTACAAACCTGGAGAAGATGGTTCCACAATCACATTTGTATTCCTTAGTCCCACAAGTCTTGACATGAGCTTTCCAATCCGACTGGACAGCATATTTCTTTGAGCATTTGTCACATTTCCATTTCTTTTCGCCATGTTTTCGATAAAAATGCTTCTTAATTCCTGTGAGATCACCTAATGCTCGAGCCGGATTGTGATGAACACATGAAGGTTCTGGACAAATATAAACCCTTTTTCGAATTTCACCACTCGCTCTTTGCTTTAGCTTCCATGGTAGATTATGGCCCCGCCGATGCAATTGAAGATTCTGGTCCCTTTGGAACCCCTTGTTGCAAATCTCACATACAAATCGATTTGTAGCCATAAGAGTTTTTGGTGATAGAGCGATAACATCAGCACTAGGGTCTGCCACATATTTCATGTAAAAAAAACTCTGTGATCAGAATATATAGATATATATATTTTTGTCAAATTTCATAATTATATAAAAGAGTAATAATAATTCCAACAAACTAGCTATATGTGAAGCACAATTCCTGTGATAGCAATAATAATCATACTAATAGGCACAAAACTTGTAGCTTGCTTGTTCTTGGCGCCGCACACACTCATATCTATATGATGGTGAGCCTGTATGTTTTTTGGTTAGATTTTTGATCCATGGAGACTAAAGAATCATCAGTGCAGCAGAACCAAGAGAGAGATGGGGAAAGAAAGAGTGAGGAGACTAAAGATATGTATATTCCATGAAGGAATATATGTTTTTCTTTTGCCAGAAACAGTTAAAAAAACAAGACAGAATTAAAAAGGAGCTAGCAAGGCAAAGCAACAGTCCAGTGCAATGATTGAGATCCTCGCCAGTAATTCAACCACTTGCAAACCAATAATTCTGATTTTTTTGAAACCCAAATAGCCATAGAAAAAAAGAAAAAGAAACCATGAACTATCAAAAAGAAGCTCATAGTCCATAAGCATACAAAAAACCAACAACAATTTAGAGCTCATCATATCATCAAGGCTGCTATATAGTAAATTAAAGACCATATTACTTAGGTAAAAAAGGGTTAAAACTAAATCAAGAAACAGAACATTATATATATTTTCTTTTAAGAAATCAATACATAGCAGAAGTGTATATCTACATACCAGGATTTCCAGGCATGTTTCTTTTCTTCTTGAGTGGAGGTTGCTGCAGCTGTTGAGTAATAGTGGAGCCATTGCTCTTAGTAGCAGTAACAGTGCTTGAAGCTAAGGATTTTAAGTGAACTTCATCCCCACCACCTCCAGAAGAGAAGCTGCCAGTGCCATCACCTGTGGTGTTTGACATTGAAGGAAGGAAAAGGAAATATGATAAAAAGAAAGGGAATTAATTTTTTTTTGAAGATTTAAACCTTAATTTTTGTCTTTCTTTCTTTCTCTCTTACTCACCAAACTTCCTTGTTTTCTCTCTCTCTTGTAATTTGCTTGTTTTTGGTATGAGATGTGTTGTTTAGTGCTTAACAATAAACAAAAACAAAAGCATGAAAGTTGGAGATTTGTTTGTAACTTAGAGGAAGACAAAAACCAGGAAACTCCCCTTCATTTCTGGTAAAAAAGAAGAGATAGTGAACAGGCTTTGTTACAAGGAGAGAACAGAAGAAGAAGAAGAAGAAGCAGATCTTCTTTGGAGGCATCTTATAAATATATATTAATGTTGTTCTTCTTCTTGCCCCTAGCTTTGTTGAATATTAAGGTTATTGCCCTTACTCCATATTTAAACCTTGAAAGATTCATCTTGTATAGCATATGTTACGGTCAAACACGTCCACACAATTTCTCCTTTTCTTTCTGTAATTGATATTTCTTTCTTTCTTATCCTTTTAATTCTTAATTCCCTCCATAAATATGTGAGTGAAGCTTGTTTTTAATTTTTTGAGATCATCTTCAATACCAAGAGAGCTATCAATAAATTTAACTGCATTTATAAGTGTAATTTCCACAATTTTAGAAATTAAATGAAACTCATTAATATCCATAAATAATTAAGCTCTCATATATAGTGGTGAATGAAAGGAATTGATAACCAAATAGATTAAATTTAATAGTTGTAAAGTAATTTACTTACTAACTTAGAAGTTGAAGGCTTGAAGCTATTTAATCAAATATTTAACGTAATGTTTAATATAGTATAAAGTATTTTAAATTTGGTTGGTAAGCGAATATGCTTTCCATAATTTCATCCCGGATTTGAATCCTGAAAATAATTATAATAAAATATATCTTTTTTAAAAGCAGTGGTTTAGATACAAATAATCTGTTTAAATTCAATAAAAAAAATCTAATCTTGATATATAAAAATTAATTATCTTACCGTGAGTAAAACATTCATGTAAAAGTTTAGTGTTCATGAATTATTTAAATAACAAATAGCATTTAGATATTTCTCGGATGCTTAATACATGTATATTCCACAGTATTATTTTGAATTTGAATTTAAATAAATTCAAAGAAAGGTATATTAATATATTAGTAATTTGAATATGAACCGTCGTTAGTGCAGATGTAGTAATTCTCATCAAATTCCGGGGTAGTTGTGGTATTTAACATGTGTGCGCCCCGCTAACGAATTTATTTTTGGACATCGTGACGGCCTCCGATTGAAATCTTGTCTCCTTGTGTTGATATTTCTACAAAAGTAATTTTATCCCAAGACCGCCCCCCCATGCATTCAAAACCACACAATTGCCACCACAGAAATGGCCGGCGAGAGCAGTGAAATCACCAAAATAGCCTCATCCGTCACGGGTGGCCAATTGGCACTGATCAAATCCTTCTCGAAAAGGACCCAACAATGATTCAAAACAAAATTCTCCCCGTTCACGTGCATGGCTGTACCTGAACGATATTTCATGCAAAAGCAAGGGGTAGATTTGTCCACGAAAAAGTGTTTCTCAAGGGATGATGGGACGGTGAGATGTGCCTCTGTGGCTGAGAAATTTGGTTAATTAAAGACAGAGTTTCAGTTCATTAACAAATTTGGCCTGCAGGGGAGAGAGAGAGATTATTAAAAAAGTAGTTATATTTTGCTACAATTATAATAACGCGTTTAGTGATAATATTTTGAATTAGAAACCAGCCAGCTCCATGATGTTGATTTGTGAGAGACAAGCGAGTTGGCTTTCAATGTGATGTGATGAATGAAATTTCCATAAACATGTTGTTTGAAATTAAATGATCAGCTTAAAACTCACTCCAAGAGTTTTTTTTTTTTTTTTTACATGCAACCCACTCGAAAAGCACTTTTAAAATCACCTAAGATGTTAAGCCATGCCAGATTTCTTAATTTGTGGATATTATCTTGAGTTTAATCTCGAGATGAAATCATGTAAACCTATCTCATTGTTTATGTATGTAATACCTGTATATTGGTCCCCACGCTACATTGAGATGCAGATTGAAAAAAAAAATGAGCATGATATTCATATTAAATTTAGCTAAGTAAATTAATCTTAAAATTTTTCAATTTAATTTTTCTCTGATTTGAATTTAAAATTAATTTATATGAGAATTGTCTCGATTTAGTTAACTTAGTTGGCCCAAAACAACTTGACTCGTATGTAAAAAAAAATTTAAGGACAAAAAAAAACTAATAGAAAAAATCTCTCAATCTGATTCCTTGCTTAATCTAGATTTAAAGTTAAATTGTCAAAAATTAATCTAACATGATTTAGTTAGCTTGATTGATTTAAAAATAACTTAAATGATTGTTAAAAAAAATCTAAGAATAAAGTTGAAAAAATTAAAATTAAAAAAAAAGAAGGGTAAGATTTTTTTAAAAAGGAGTTTCATTGTTCTAATTAGCAAGGTCTTCATTGCTTTTGTTTTGAGAAAGTAATACATTTTACTTTGATAATATTTTTAGAGATTAAAATAAGATTTTGATTTTGAACCTTATCTATTTTTTATAAAAAACTTAAAAATAAATTGCATTTATATTTACATTATTAAAGAACTATCTTACCCAAAAACTTAAGATTCTAAGATAAAATTTATATTATTATCTAACACATCTTTTTAAGTAAAAAATTTTAGATTTAAAATTTTTACATACCTATACTAGCTTATTCTTTATTTTTATTAAGTAAAACGAGAAATAAAAATAGTGAGATTCGAACATGTAATTGTTTAGTTAATAAAACTCTAATATTATATCAAAAACAATTTATTAAAAAATTTTAAATTGTTATATAAGATATCAAAATATAATTTATATTTTTTTAACTTAAAAAAAATTGAGATAGCCGTGGGTTGTCTCCAAAAATTATAATTAAGCTTCAATTTATACGAAAAGGATGCCTCACATGGGAGGAATATATTATCAAGATGGTTTTCCATGGAGATTATTCAACCTTTGTTTAGTCACCATCATTGGATTGAATCTTGCTGGCAGCGATGCATGTAAGCAGAACTGAAACTCGCTAGTTAATCACAGCTGCCTTGCCCGCTGGACTCTTCAATGGCACCCTTTTTGTACACCTTTTGGCAGAGAGAAGTAACTATTTTTAACCCTCTTTATCTCTGTGTTTTTACTTTTGGGGAGTATTGTACGTAGCCAAAGCAATGTGCATGGTGATGGGACTTTTGCATGGCTGACTACTTGGTATTGTAAGCATGTGAAGTTTTGTTGGGTATAATTTGTTGGTATCTGCCTTTATCTAATTGCCATCGATGTGGAGTAAAAAAAGAAGAAGCATGAAATCAAGGGCAAAGCCATTTGTGTCGCAATATGAAAATAATCATATGGTAATACATTTTAATGAAAAGTTATTATAAGCATTAGATTTTGAGTCTCATAGTTATATTAATTCATATCAATTAAAATAATATCATTTTAATTTTATAAATTAATATATTAAGTTAATCACCTCAAATTAAATTAATTTTGAATTAATTTTTTAAATTTATCCAATATAAAGGAATGACTATATATAATCTTTACAAGCAACTAGCCCTAAAGAGTTTTGTTATAGGCAGCTGAGAAAAGGGTAAAGAGAACTCCAAAAAGAGGATGTATTATGGATTATTAACATGTACAATTGAGATGGAGATAATAAATATTAATGAAGCCCAGAGAACTCCATTTAATTAATCGAGTAGGTGGGTTTTGAAGGCATATTTTGATAACAACAAAGTCACATTACATGCAACATCAGGAAGCTGAAAGATCCAAGGCCAAGATGATATAATTAGTGTTTGATTTCAATTTAATATTTCTTTATTCAAATAGGATTACTATAATTAACCATTTTTAAAGAAGGACCAGTCTTACACAAGCAGCTACCTTCCTCAATCTCATTTTGGACAAAAAAACATATGTTATCAGCTTTTGGATGTAGCTGTCCTTTTTGTTCTTAATTGTAGGTAATACTCATTTGTTTATTTTTATAAAACTGTTAATATGTTTGGATTCATCATTCAGAAATCATAACCAGCATCTTATGGTTCCATTGGTTTTTACCAGCATATAAATTTATTGCTGGGTGATTTAAGCTTCCTAACATCATTAATAATGTTCAACACTTGTCTCAGCTTCGAAGTCTCATGCATGTTCCGGTAGTTAGTGTTTTAGAATAGAAAATACGAATATATAAGAAACAAAAACATACTTAGTTAAAGATCGGAGCAAAAACATAAAAATAATTTTGTATAATTTTAAAATAAATTTATATTTCACAACATGAAGGATAGAGACATGTTTTCTCTATCTCTGTTATGTCCATTTTCTCCATTTTTTTTTTCTAATGCATGCTACTTAAAATATTGTTTTAATGGTTGAAGAGATTTTTTTTTAAAAAAAAAACTAAATTTCTTGAATAGTACACTATATAATATGCATTTTAAAACTGTGCAGAATTTTAAAAAAATACACAATATATATTTTCAAACAGAATTGATCTAATAATATCTTTTATTATTGAACCTGAATAAAAAAAAAATTAAGTTGGAGTTTGGTTATAAAGCTGTAGTAGAATATATAATGATTATATTTGTTGTCGGTTTTTTCCATGGTTGATTTCTCCTATGCAATACAGGGCATTAAGAAATTAATCTCTTGATGTAAATCTTTTATTTGCTAATATAAGAAGAGGTTTCGTAGCTTCAAAACACAATTTCAACAACCACTTGCTCAAAAGCATTAATTTACCTTCCACATTTAAAAATAAAATACGATGTCCATTAAAAAAAAAACTAGGATGATGATTAGTTGCCAAAAACCTTGGTTAAATTAAAATTAAAAGATGTTAAACTCCATTAGGTGGATTTTGAAGTTAATTAGTTGCCATTATATCTTGTGATACATCAAAAGATCAGATCAAAACAATAAAATATCTCTGAATGATCTTATGTTAATATATAGTCATGCATCAATTATGCTATATCTTTATACATGCATGATTGTTATTCTAATCTGCTATGTCTACCCAGTCTAGATCATTAGTCGACAAAATTTTTAATTTTCATTACTTAATTAATATATATATGTCTCACCATTAATTTAATAATATTTCTCTTGCATCCAATACACTCACTTTTTCTTTATTTTGATGTAATGACGTAAATATATATATATATATATATTGTATTTTAATATATTTTTAAGTAAAAATTTACTACTTTCATAACAATAAAAATTCAGTTCAAGTATATTTTCTTCAAATATTAGTTGCATGGCACCCCCACCAACTAATGAAAGCTACCTTCCACTTGCGTTGATCCACACACACACACACAGTTTCAACCTATAAGTTAAAGAAGAGAATCAAGCGGGGAATTACAACAAGGAGACAGAACCTGGAATAATCAAACAGGGGGCTAAAATCTAAAAATTAAAATGGTCACAGTTATGTACAGTGCTTCTACAGTGATCAATGGCCTTAATTATTTGATAATTTTTTAATCTAATGTTTATTTTACTATATGTATAATGTGTTTGAATCATGCATGACAAAGAATTGCATGGATAACATCGATGATTGATAACGATGTGTATAAATTGATCAAATTCCCATGTAAAATAGAGGAAGCTACAAGTCTTCATTTTTCTCCATTGATGTTATAAATAATATTCAATTGAGGCCACTTGCTTTCTTACAAGAACAAAATGGTTGTCTTAACATTAACAATGTCCCTTTCCAAAACCTGTAAAACTGAGGATAACATTGATTTCGTAATTGCATTTAATTTTCTCATGCCGTGATCATGCGTGGTTTTGAAAGTATTTACCCATTCAACATGAAATTTACAGTTATTTTTTTTAAAAAAATACATATCTTAAAAACTATATATATATATATAGCAACGCAAAACACATACTTTAGTCACGAGTTAATTTGCATATCCAAGGACATGACAAAGAAGATCAACCTTGATTGCTTGAGTAAAAGTTCCATCATTTTTAACCCCTAAGAGAAAAGGATGCATCCATCATTAGACATAAAGAAGCTTTGCGTAATGGATTAATCATGACTGGTAGTGGAATCATTTATTAAACCTGGAAAAAACTACACACACTAAATTATATATATATATATATATGTATATGTATCCTGTTTTTTCTTCAACTTGAACATGAACACACAAAAAAATGTGAAAAACTAATCTTGATTAATGATCTTTCATGAAATCATTAAAGCATGCAATGCAATGTATCAGGATACATGGACTGATGAACATGAAACAGAAATGGCAACACCCATTTCAACAAGAAAGTACATTTTTTTCTCCTATAATCATAACCAAGTTGAACGTTTTCTTTTTTCATCTGGAGAATCTCCCGTTTGGTTGAAAACATGTAAAAGCACATTTTCTTGAGATGACAATAACATAGATATATAATAAATTTTTTGTTTATTACACACACACGAGAATGAGCTAGTGATCAAAATGGTTCATCTTTCATATTAGCAATTTCTAATTTTTTTGGTTTTTTTTTTAATTTTAATATCACTGGAAGGAAAGCCACCCTTCATGATTGTAGAAACATGAATGATTGAAGTGACAAATTTCATTAAATTAATTATCCACGGACGTAGCTTGACATATATATATTACACGTTTTCCCTTTCTATTTTAACCTAGCTGTGGTTATGACTACTCAAAACCAAGATGGAATTGGCAATAAAAAGGATTAACTATCAACTTCCTAAGAAGAAGTTTAGTGAAGTTTCACTTTACCTTGAGCTTTTGGGTTAGACTATTGTTTTCAAGTTGACAGTGAAAAGACTACTTTTAAGCAAAACTCTAGATTCTATTGTCTAGAGATGGGCAGAGAATGGGCACCACTTTCAAAAATACAAATGTTTTCAAAAAATAATGCTAACAAAAGCTAATATGCTTTTAAAAGAATCCATCATAACAATAATCAACTCCCATAAGTTTGGGTCTATTTAAAAAAACTTGGTACAGTGAGATAGAAATTCTACATATTTTGTCTTAATTATATATTTTTTTAAATAAATAATAAATATATTATAGTTTTATACAAAACTCATTAAAAGCTTTATTGGAATCTTGGTTTTTTTAAAATAAATAAATAAATATTTTTTTTTAAACCACGACCATAAGAACTATTATAATATCAAACAAACACTTAAAAAATATACAGGTACTCTTCTGTTCTGTTGATTACCTTTTTTATGTTCACATGAAAATCCCTCAAACAAAGAGGATTAAGAAATGGAATGGAGCGTGAAGCAAGCAAATAATGAACTATATTTGTCACATTGCTCACTCTGCTAGGCATCATCTACCTTTTAACTCGCAAGAATTACCCTTGATGGAAGGTGCTTCATGGAGGCCATGAAAGCAAGTGATCTAGCAGGCACTAGTTGGAGAAAAAGAGAAAGTTGAAGACCTTTTCAGTCCTTTATAACTCACTGAAATTTCGTCGAAATGTTGAAATCTTGACACCATGGGAAAAGCTAGATGTGCTCTAGATTTTGATATGAATTGACAATGACAAAGGAAACTTCAAATATCAATAAAAATTCAAAGCCATGAGATAGGTGTTTAATTATAAAGATTTTCCCAACAAGAGAAAATTGTATTAGCTAATTATCCAAGACTCTGTGGGGGCCAAAATAATACCTTTCGGTTCAAATTAAAGAAGGCATGTACTGTCCATGGGAGCACTAAAAGTCAAGATAAAAACAGCTCCTTGCATCCTCATTTTTGCTTCAAGATATACACATTTAACAAGAAACCTAGAGAATTTTTTCTTCATCCTACCAAGATTTGATTGATATTTTTGTATAAAAAATCATCAAATTAGTGTTTGTTTAGATAATTTTAAATGATTCTTATATGAGTATGTGAAATCATAAAAATAATCACTTAAAATAATAACTATTTGATGCTTTTCAATAATTCTTTATAAAAAAATAATTTCATCCGCATTATCAAACACATATAAATGAAAGGACAATTAGGAAATGAATCATAAGCACCATGCATGACAAACATTTCCAATTCTTTCTATAAAAAAAATGATATTCTCAATTAGCTTAATTTAATCATGAAACTAGTTATAGTTATTGTACAGTAAACAAAAAAAAAACTAAAAAGCAACTCATTTGAGGCTGAGGCTACTTGATAGGTTTAGTAGTGTGCTGATTTGTATTTAAAATTATATTTTATTTTAATTATAATTTTAAAAGTATTTTATTAATCAATACATAGCATATTTTTATATAAATTCTACTAAAAGGATGTTCAGAACAATGATAAAAATTACATTTTATTTGAAAATACAATTTATTTTTAATATCAAGATATAAAAATAATTTAAAAACATATAAAAATTTAATTTTTTTTAAAAAACAGGATATAACTGCATCACAAAACACCTCCTAAAAACTTTCTTTTAAAACCTTCACCGTTCTTAATTATTATTTTTTTAAATCTATTTTTTCAAATATCAATTTAAAACGTCAAACACAAGCAATCCTAGCACGCGCTAGTGCTCTAGAGTTGGAGGCTCTCTCATGACATAAAAAAAAATACAAAAGAAGGACCATCCACGTCCTCGGGCAATATTTGTCCACAAGTGATGAAGAGTTGATATGTGCAAGATACTTCACACTGACAAAAGGTGAGCAGACATGAACAGTATGCTTCCTTCTTGAAGCAGTAACTTCGTTTTCCCGCAGCAGATGATGAGATGAACTTCTCAATGCTGAGAAGTCAGTCATAAGTGACTCTAGCCATATTTGTCCGCATATGCTCCTGTTTTTCAAAAAACAATTATCATGGAAAGGGAGAATAAACACATTTCATCTTCAGCTACAGCCCTGCAACCTACATTCAGATAGTCACAAGAAATGTCACTTCCGTAGCTAGTGGGTCATCAGGTTAACAACATGGTTCTCCCTAGACCTTGTGTAGCGATGAAATCAGTGATTGCAGGAATCTAAAACACATGTGCTTTGTTTCCCACTTGCTCTCTCAGTAATTCCCTATTGTGAAACAGATCAGAAGTATAGCATAGACATGTCAAAGTGCGGATTAAACCCTCTTTAAACCCCAAGAAGTGCTAGTGGAATCACAAAAGATATTGACTAATTATACTACAATCCTATTCTTGGTAAAATTGAGTGCTGGAATGGGTGGCGGTGCTGAATGATCTTTAATGAGATAGCGCTGCAAGATATTTGGCCTGTTGGTTAATATATGTGGGAGAATATAACATTTCTTTCAGGAACTTTCATTCAACAATGAAGGCTCCACTAGCTTCCCTTTCTTCCTTCAAATCCACAATACCAGCACCGACACTGCATGCCTTTGTGTTACTTCTACTATGTTGTTGGACCGGAGGAAGGACTCTAAAACAGGATTTCTTGTCTGTGCTAACTCCAACGCTCTTTGGCCTCTTCTTCACTTCCAAGAATCCATATTCAAGAGCTGCCAATGCTTTAATGGTCATTGGCCTGTTTCTTGTGCTTTGCCTTCTGGGGTTCATATCAGGTTCCTCTGCTGCAGGAGTAACATCAACAGAGGTACTCAACATGTCGGCATTGGTATTATCTGACTGAGATGGATAACATTTATTATTGGCATTTATTCTTTGGATGTTTTCCATTTCCATGGGCGCCACTTCTCCATTATTAGAGTCCAATGCAACTTGAGGTTGATTCAGATCAATCAAAAGCTGGGATTGATGTTCCACATTCTCTCTCTGAGAATTTCCTAAACCAAAAGAATTTGCACTCGACATTCCCCCGCCATTCTCCTCTTCTGGATCACATTTAGCTGAGGGTTTAGTTGGTGATGATTTCTTTCGATAACCACGGACTCTAAAGGCTTTGCTGCCAGCACTTGGTGCTTTCAAAGCTAAACAAACCCTCCCTTGTTTTGACCGCATGCCTCCAGAGAAATTCTCAATGACATCGCTCATCTCTGTATCAGAACAAACAGTTAGTCTCTGTCGTTTCACTGGAGGGACTAAGTAATTTGACTGGCTGGATTTTGCCCTTCGCCTTGATTGGTGCTTTAAAGTTCTCGTTGACTGGTGTTCTTTCATTTCGGAGCTTTCGTCCTGGTAGCTCTTGTCAAATATACCGCTCCTATAGTTGGGTCTATTAGCTGCATCTGGTGCATGCTGAACCAGTGAATTGTCAGAGGAATCGGTTTCATTCTCAGTTGCATTGGTCATTTCAGAAGCATAGTCACACTCAACTGGTAAACATCTTAGTTCTCTTGGGCTTACTGATATTCCTCCAAGTAACAAACTAGTGTCTACAATGGTGAACTTCGTAGAGTTCGAGCTGCATGCATGAAATGTACCACCCTCATTGCAGTCAACATCATTCATTTTCTCTTCACCATCCAATGGCATACCAAGAGCATCTAGATCATTTTTATCCAGTGTGCTCTGCAAAAAAATCCTTGGAGTTCTACCCGAAAGAGTGGAGAACAAGGGCATAACTTTCAAATCATCTGGAGAGTATCTCATTTCTTTCACCCTGGACTTTTTCCCTCCGTCCAAACTTGAATCTACAACAGTGATCTTCACATGGTTCAGATTGCGTTTAGAAACCTGAGGTTTAAGAAATTGGCGGGGTTGACAAATGGATTGATCATCCAGGTTTGATGGTACTCCTGGATCCCAGCCATCCTCTTCATTGCAGATGCTGCCTCTAGTTTCTTCAGCTTCAAGCACAATAAGCATTGGTTCTGATGCAACTTTGCTCAAAACATCACTGACAGAGTCAAAGTAGTGATTACCTTTCACAAGTTTTCTTCTTGAAAATTTCTTAATGCCAGGAATGAGAAAAACAAGACAGTGATTGGTATCAACATAACCCTGATTCTGTGGTTGCTCAGAGTGCCACCCTCTTGCCAGCAAACGGGGCCAAACAGCTTCCCAAAAAATGTCAGTAGAGCGAGCTTTGCTCAAACGGAAGCCCCCGGTCAAAAGCTTGATTATCTCACTGGCTGTAAGAGAGGAGTAATCTTTACCAGCTGGACAATCAGGAAACAAAGGATTGCTTTTTACAGGTTCCATGGCAAGACCAGTGAGATCATCTTTCCCCTTACCGATACCAACAGCTTCCACAAGAACTTGAATGCCAACAGTGGCCTTTAATTTGAATACATAATCTTCTAGTGAGATTTTACCCTTGGTAAATTCCATAGAGACCTGATAACAAAGTAAACAAGCAATGACAACATTTTCCTGTCAAAAACTAGAAAGTAAATCTAGATGAATACCCACATAGGTTGGAAAATAGTAGCCAGAAAACACTCCATCGACCACAAAGATTCTAATATTTTCTTACAAAGCAATAAAAAATAGAGACCAAGGAATGTAGATGCAAGAATGTTCTTGGAAAATTTGGAAACAGAATGCTATGAGTTATGCAAGAAGGTGATTAAGCATGAATTTCGCAGTGCAAGTTTTAATAATTTCCAACCTAAGAAAAGGAGAATTTGAAATTCTAGCACTACGCCACAAGTTATCAAAAGAAGAAGTAATGTTTGATAGTTGTAATGACATATCAACTCAATGTGTTTGCTTATCCTCTCATGGAATCCTTTTCTAACAAGTATATGCCCGTTAGAGAAGATAATGCCCCTTGTGTTCCCAAAAACGTCAGGAGTGAACCTTAGAGGACTTGAACTCCAAATATGAGGCCTCACAGTATGGATTTTTTAAAACCATTTCTGGTACGTCAAAAATTGAGTTACTGCTATCCTTAAATAATTTATAAACTTCAATGAGGTTTGCAGTATGACAGGAAACAATTAAAGAAACTATTTTGAACCCCTACGCTATTTAGCAGGAAGAAAACTAAATTTCTGGCCAATCTAGGTCTGTAGCTCCAACTCTTTGTTCCTGCTATTCATTTATATATATCTAAGCAGATGTACATATGTGGTTACAGATAAGAGAATTTTAATACTGGAAACAAATCATCACCATTTATAGCAGTGACCTGTGAAGTACCTCTTGGAAAGTATTTCGAAAATGCACTGGGACATGAGGATCCAGACGAGAGAACAGTTCCTGTTGCCTCCACCCTGTGAAAATTCTATGTCCATATACACATTTCTTCTTTTTTGTCTTCCGAGTATCTGACCAACGACGATATGCATCAGACATATAAAATTTCCCATAATAAAATGACAGTATTTCCCCCACCTCCTTGTCTATGAATCTCTGTATCTGAACAAAATTTTTTCCAAATATATATAAACCAAGAATAAAACCATCTACATCTGCATTTCTCCAAGGGTTATGCAGTAAACCAGGAAGAGGATAATAGTTTTTGCTTTTACACAGCTGTTCTAAGTTTTCTTTGCCTGCCACCTTGGATTGAAAGGTCGCTGGTTTCAATTCCTTAACATCATCCAATAATTCAGCATTGAGTTCTGAACCTTCCTTCTTCACAGTACAATGCTTTTTGCATTTTTTGGATTTGCTGGACTTGTTTTTAAGAACCGCATCTCCGGGGTGGCTCAGAGATCTACACCCTTCATCCTCTCCACTAGTAACCTTATGATCATCCAGCCACATGATTGGAACTGGTAAACCTATTAGAAAGGAATGGGAAGCTCTGGATATTCCATCTGAATCAAAAGGGATTTTTACAAGTTGTAGATGCTCTGCTTGTGATATCATGGATGGAATTTCTGCTTGATACTCATCACCAACCCGAGGGTTCTCAATTGGATGCCCACATACACCACTTATCTCAGGACATGTTGGAGGAACTAAATGCATAGTAGATGATTCTTCAGTGGAATTGCAATCATGATCTAGCTGAATTGATTCCTCCTGCAAAAATGGTAGAGACTAAGAAACTAAAGAGCCATAAACTCAAAGAGAAAAAATGGAAAAAAACAGCACAAACCACAGAGCCAAGCACACATTCAGAAGAAGTTTTATGACTAAGACCACGCAAGTCTCTGATATTTAAAATTGAATAAAGAAAAGAAAATACAAGTGGGACTTCTATTCATTTTATATGCAGAGTCTGTACGAATGCATTTGATAGAAGCTGACATGTATAGAAAATGGTTGTCATCAGCATTTTTCTTGACGAGTTTCACCAGCACCTTCATCTATAAGGATGCAACCAGGGTTGTGAAAGCATTATAGCTGGATATCTAACAATGTGAACCCACACACTATTTAAAAGATTGTCTCCATGCATGTGCAGGCTAATTTAGATAACAATGCCAACATTGGCTACAGATTTATTGTAGAACAACCCAGCAGGACGCCAGAAAGTTAAGTCTTAGGTTTTACATCTAAACCAGCAGAATGTTAACAAGCAAAAGGAGTTCAATAAGTATTCAGGAAAAAAGAAAAAAATCACATAGGAAAACTAAGGGTTTCTAATCAACCAGAAGTTCATTAAAGGAAGTACTCAATCTATAACCACCAATATTATAACAAAATAACAGCATATTCATCTTTCAATAAAACCCACAAACCAGATTGTTAACAGATGGAAAATGCTCTTTCTCGCACAAAAAATCAAAACCTTTCTTCTCATCCACCCAACATGTTCAATGCCGCAATCTATTAACATCGTTATCCAAAACAAGCATTTATTCATCTGATCACAAGCAAAACCCAGATACCAAATGTAATAAACATAGACAAAGAAAGATAACTTCAATATCAACAACCCAAATGAAATTGAACAACCACAGATCCCTCTTCATAAACATTCAGCAAATCTTTTCGCATAAATAATGCTTTCGACAACATCAAGAACTATCAGACATGTCCACAACAGAAGATAACTCAACAAAAAAGGGTAACAAACAACCCGAAGAAATCAAACCAGCTTCTCATCCGAAAGACTCCAAACAATCAAATAAACTGATAACAGTAAAACCAAACATCAACAACTTCAAACTCTACCCACAACAATTAACACAAAGCAAACCACCAATATCACACAAAGATATCACAACATTAACATTACATAGAAACATATATCTATGCAAGAAAGAAAAAAAGTAAATAACAAAGTTTTCAAATGGACAGTGTCAACTAACCTCCATGGAACTGCCTGGAATGTCAAATCCCAACGTGAAATGCACAACCTGGACAAAAGGGTCATCACGTTAACCACTATATAATTAACTTATAACATCAACACAAAACAAAACAAAAGTACCATGAAAAGAAAAGAAAAGGACGACAAGACGAGAGAGAGGGCACCTCACCTTGTTGATGAAGAAGGCTTTTGCTTTAAAGGGTTGTTATCTTTCAGGGGAAAATCAAGAGAGGAGAAGCAAATAGTTTGTCATGGTATGGGAAAAGAGGAGTCGTCGAGAGGGAGGAGAGAAAATAGTGTCTTGTGCCTCTCTAACAAGCTGCTGCTGCATCTTTTTAGAAGCATTAAATAAAAGAAAAGGTGATTATATAGGACTTTTAAAAGCCTATGAAAAAATTATTTCAAGCAATCAAATTCAAAGCTTGAATAAACATTTTTTTTTAAAAAAAAATTAGATCTATTGATTTTCAACTATTCAAAAAAATATCTCAAATAATATTTTATGATCATTTTACGATTACTAAGAGTGATGAATTACTTCCAAATGGAATTTAAGTTCGTTGATTTATGAAAATAAATTAATTTATTTTTTTAATATAAATTTAAATTGAAATACATCACAACAAACTACCTTATTAATTTTAAAATAATATTTTTATAAAATAAAATTTAATATAATATAGTTATTAGATTCAATATGAATACCAACTTGGTTTCCAAACTGAATAAATTAATTTAAATTAACTTTAATTTTTTAAAAAAAAATTAAAAAATATCTTTTTTAAAAAATATTTAAATATAATTGAATGAGTTTAAACCTTGAATCAATGGATCAACAAGTTGACTCGCCAAGCTAAATTCATCGTGTAAATTCTTATAAATATAACTTATAATTCTAGTTACTTTCAAATTTAGTTAAAAAAGCAGATTATTTATGTCATAACTAATTATAGAGAAATTAACCTTTTTGCAATTTAAAAACACAATAAAATATGAGCTTGTGTCGTGCTTCTATTCATAGAACACAAGTCTTTGAATTACAATTTTCTAAGATTATATTTGATATGAGAAATTTGTTCCCCCTAGGTTTGACATTTTAAATGCGCATGATGTGTCATTGTTTGTGAACCAATTTCAGTTAAACCTAAAAATTAATTAATACCCTGAAACCATGAAGCATCATTATTTAATTAAGACATGATTTAAATTTTAAATTTAAATTAGGACCGAGCGAAAATATTATTTAATCAATGTCATTAATTCATCGAGTACTAATTTATCAAAGATACACCACGCATATTTTTTTTAAAAGCGATGTGGGCTATGGATATTAAGATAATTACTTCTTGCATGGGCTCTTAAGTATTTATAAGTTGAACTTCACCGTATTTTGAAACGTTTTTTATTTTTTTTATTTTATATAATAAAGGGTAATTTCATATCGATTTGTACGTTGACTAAGATTAAATTCACTTTTTATACTATTTAAATGGCGCATTCCTTATGCTGGCTTGATGAATTCGAAGAAAACATTTGAGAAAACAAAAAACACTATTAATGTTTGAGAGAACACATTCATTAATTATTCGAGTTTCTCCTTGACTAAAAGCTACTTGATATACTATCTTAGTTGAACTACAGCAATTTCTCCTTCTTTTAAAAATTCACAAATTCGAGAACCTCTGCTCCATTAAAAAATAAAATCAAGAAGAAGAAAAGCATGGCATCAACCCCATATTAGGATAGATCCATGGGGTTTATACGAGCCTCGTCTAATATCCATTAATAATCTGATTGATGTACATGTTGCCGGCTGCTTAGCTGTTTGATTTTGAAACTTTCATCCAAATGCAAGTGTAAATTTTAAGAAGAAGATGATGATGATGAAGAAGAAGAAGAAGAATTGTGATGCGGTTTTTGATGACTAAACCTGGCCGACGTGATTTAGAAAAAGGAAAAGGTAATGTGCAAAGTGGAGACCACACGTACGAGAATTGACTCAGTAAATTTATGGGTTAGACTAGGAAGACGAGTAACTTGGCTTGCTATTGATTTTCTTTTTTGAGAAATTAGTTTTTGATTAAGTTAATAGTTGAATTTTATAGTGGGAGATTAGGAGTAAATATTTAGGTATATATGTGCTAATAAGGTAACTATTAATGCATGATGAATTATATGGATGGTGTCTTGAAAAAAAAACAAGAAGG
Source organism: Populus ilicifolia (assembly GCA_015708895.1). NCBI lineage: Eukaryota > Viridiplantae > Streptophyta > Magnoliopsida > Malpighiales > Salicaceae > Populus > Populus ilicifolia. The sequence goes on along the minus strand of SRLM01000489.1, from coordinate 469,444 downwards.
TTTTGTTTATACTTTATAATCTGTTTTTCAAAAAACAAAATACTTGAAAATATTAAATTAATAATTGTTTAAATATTTTTAAATGATTTTAATATGATAATATTATATATATATTAAAAAAATTATGTACAACAATACCAATTACACAAACCACTAAAAAATAACCCATATCATCATTTTCTTAGAAAGAGAAGAAGAAGCAAGTTTCATATTGAAACCCTAGTTCTCCATTTTACTATTTTATTTTATTTTGATTTATTTTTCATGGGACATTCAAAAGTGTTTTGAAGGGGAGAGAGCAAAGCAAGATACATACATATATGTTTTAAGAGGTCTAAACAAAAATTTCTTAGGAGTATTAAAGAATAGTCTTTAGATAATTCCTTCCGTCGAGCTTTATTAATTAATTCAATAGCTAAATGGGGCCAATGATGACATTTATTTTTCATGTTTTTAAATTTGAACACATTTAAAAGAATTTATTTTCTTAATATATATATATATTAGAATTATTTTGAAAATAATTAGTTTTGATTAACGTATAACATATTTAAAAAAATTATTTCCCTTCAAAAGAATATAATATTTTCCTCATTATGTACTATCTATAGATAGCACTTTAATCTAAAAAGCTACTAATAAAGAGTACTACTCGAACAAGTTTCTTCGGCAGCCATTCACCGCAGGACATGGCATGCATGATTCTGTTGGCTACAAAACCTTGGGCCAGGTTAATTAGATATTATTTAATCGCAATGCTAATCACATTATAATTATAAAAATAAATAGTTTTATAGCGAATAAAATATGTTTTTTCCTTAAATCTTTTAGATTCAAATCTTGAATTCCTTGTCCAATAGAATTTATCGAATCCTTCTTAATAGATTATGTTAATATGATTACATGTTCTTAAAATTATAAATTATCCAAGCAGATAACTTATCATTAAATTAACTGGCTATAGTAGTTGTACGATGATTAAAGTTTATCATGGTTAAATTAATCTTCCTCTCATCATGAACCAGGTTTCGGTTGCACGAGTTAACTCATCGTACCTGTTATATATATATATATATATATATATATATATATATTGGATGACCGAGGTGGATATTCTCAAAGGGGGGCCAAATCGCCATATCCCCACATTTACTTTTCGTTGGCAGACGGAAAAAAAAAAAAAACAATATTGACGGCCATCAAGTTGCCGCAATGGGAGCTGACCATGTTCATTGAGAGTTAAAATATCATAGTCAACGCTTCAAAACTAGTCGTTTTTGGACGGTCTATAAATAAATATAAATGCATATTAATTAATCTATAGACTATAAATTATGTTCAACTAGAACAAATAAAATCACATATATATTTCCATTGATCTTCCCTGGACTTTCATGTTCATAACGAGATTCCTGCATTTCTATAGTAGTGATTAACTCGCAATTTGGCTGTGAAGTGTTGTATATGCTTAAGGTTTACGATTTTCCAGCTATAAAGCTCCGTTGGTTACAGCACTTCAAGCACAGCTCGGAGATGCTCATCGAATTCTAGGGAGAGAAAAGGTGTCTCTAGTGAGGGAAGGGAGTTTGAATATCTGTGGATTTTAGGAAAGTTTTCGGAATTAAGGAGGACAGGTCCAGCTCTGTGTTCAATCTTGTCTTTGCAAATTCTTATCTGGGGTATGTTTTGTTCTTATTTACTTTGATTTTATTGGGATCTCGTGAACATCTTAGTGTTTTATTTACACAAATTTGTAACAAATCTTACTAACCTTCGCCTTGATTGCATCATAAAAACTATAGAATTGCTAAAACCAAAACAAGCAATCAAATGAATAATAACTATATATGTTAAGAAAAGAAAAGGAAAAAAAAAAGGTGAGATTATAAGGTAAATATTTTAATGCATAAAAACGATGTTCAACTTGTTTACATTTTAATCAAATTAAGTTAAATCGATGAAATGTGAAGAGTATAAGGTGAACTTGACGAAATGTCTTCAATTGGATTGTTTTGCTCTTGATTCTAGTTTCTAAGATAGTTCTTGAATAGGGATACATATAATAATTCGAAATATAATTTAATTACTTAAATAGTAATATACACCACCATAGCTTAAGTTTTGGTAATTAAAGAGCAAAAAACTAGCTTGAATATTAGAGCCCTTCAACAATTGCAAGTTAGGTTTCTACCTACATATCTCCACTCAATTGCAAGTTAGTCCCCAAAAGTTTTGAAAATAAACAATATAGTCTCTCCTTATAGGATCATAATGCAAAAACAATTAGCCCCATTCAATTAACAGTGCTAAGCTCGCCCAGCATGCATTTAGCCATAATGGGCTGAGTCATTCTTTACAAACTTTAGGCTTAGATGCTCTTTCTTGAACACTAACAATTCTTCAATGGCTTGTCTTGAGTCCAAAAACTAGCTTGAATGTTAGAGCCCTTCAACAATTTGAAATGAGCCCAGGTCCAAACATTGCCCTCTTTTCCTCCAACTCCTCTTTTTTGAGACCTTAAGCAGGACGATGGGGATAACCCTCTACTATTACATAATAATCAAATAAATTATAGTTAAAAGAAACTATTAGATATACAAACATTAGGCTATGACCGCCTGATTATTATTCTTTTCGTGTATTAGGCACCCTAACTAGTAACTATGCTTTTGTGGCCATGGCTTGAATTTGAGAAATATAATTTGGGTAATCATTGTCTCGGAGAGGATAATTGTGAAGATTTAATTTATCAACGATACAAGGTTAAGCTTATGACTTAATCATTGTTTGTGAGAGTGGTCTTTATCTACATTTTTTATTTTTTTAAATTAGTATTTTATTATTATTTTGATATGCTAATTTAAATAAATAACAATATAAAAAATATTAGTTTAATATATTTTAAAAAGAAAATATTATTTTAAACATAAATGTTTAAAATAACACTTTGCACTACAATATCAAATACGAATTTGTCTCAGCAAGGTTAAGCTCAATATATATTCACACAAAAAAAAAAAAAGAGAAAGAGAAGAAGCTAAACTTCCACTTCTAATCACAAATATATACATGGTGTTGCTTGGATTTGGCTGCATAAAATATCATACCAAACCCAACATTGCTTCCAATTTCCTATCAGTGAATATATTCTCCATTCATTCAGAAAGTTTTAACCAATGCCAGGAAGACAAACAATTTAAGTTTAATTTTAACTTTTCCATAAAAGATATATAATTTGGCAAAGAGTAATGCTCTCGGCATGCCGAAAATCATTCCGCCCTACCGATAAATAAAAATATAAAAGAAATATATCCATGATATAATGAATTTTTAAAGTGATTTTAAGACAATAAATACATGGAAAACATGTTTTTTCTATCTCAACCTCTTGTTGACGGTAATCATTCGTTGTTCTATGAAGTTATTATTTGGTCATAAATAATTAATATGTCTTTTCAATTCCTCGCAAATTAGCCTCGAGTAAAAGAGGTAACGGTGTTTATTTTGATTAATTGTGTAAGATGCATGAGGAAATCCTTGTGTGCTGGTTGAATAGAACATGAACAGGTTACCTAGCTAGCCAGGCACACGAATTTCAATCTTACAAACTTTAAATTTGACGAGGGTACGTTGTTTTTGATCAAAGTAGCTAGAGCAATGGATATAATCATGATATACAAGCTAGATAACTCAAGAGTACCAACTTTAATTAACAAAAGAAAGGCCTAGTTGGGCAAAAAGAATAATGCTGTCTTCAACAAGTTTCCTACCTTCCTGCTTGCACTTATGATACGAAAAACTTTAACAAATAAAAAAAGGGTGTTATTCCTATCCACTATGCATTTAATTAACTTCTCAAACTTTTACAAGAGATTAATTAGGGTTGAAAGGATTTTATTTTTTATCTTGTGAAAGGATCCTGATTCCCCAAGAAGGCAGCGATTTTTTTATTCGATACACCAAAGTCATTCTTTAAACTATAAAAAAGATACTTCAAGTTGGTACTATGGCTTAGACCCAAAAGAAAAGAAAAGGAACGAGAACAAGACCACATGAGATGCCCATTTGGGTAATTAAGGTACCAAAAAGAAAGGAATCTCAACAAAGTTATTTATGGCCAACACAAGAGGTATTCCAACTCCTTGTATAAAGAAATGACTTCCAAATATCTTGCTAGGGTTTACGGATCATTACTTCATTGTATGGATTTAGTGCGTGTAGCCACTTGTTTATCTGCTTCTTTGGTCCTTCACTGAAACCCTAAAAGAGTTACAAACCCTAAATAGGTTTTCAAAGAAATATCTCCAAACTCTATCAAAAATGTTCTTCCAAAGTCATAAACTTGAACAAAATTAAGATTCAATAAACAAAACCTCAAATAGTTAGCATCAAGAGGTTACTAGTTATCTCACTATAAAATTATAAAATATATATCGACAAAATATTCTGTTAATGGATAAAAAAAAATTTATTAATATTTCACACAGCAATAAATACTATCATAAAAAATTAACTCGTTCATTCCCGTTACTTTTTCCGAATTCTCCGGTAGTATGTAGGTTGATTATTCAGCAAGTTTTCAATTTATCAACTTCAATAAGTGATTCAAATAGTCATTTGCCAATAGGTTGAACATAAGATACAAAAGTCACAGAGACTATGTGTGGTCCTGCAGGCTATATTTTCCTTTTTCTTTAACAATTAAGGCATTTATTCCCACGTTATCTTTCACACATAAATTAAGTTGATCTCCATCATAATCATGAAAATTTTCTGTTTTTCAGCCAACCCTTTTGATTGAAACCTGAAATAATGATGCATAAAGCAAATCTCATCAATGTAAGTAGATAGAATATGGAAGACGTTTTAAGCTTATATACTTACAGAAAGTATAAATGAGATGTTTGCTCTACAACAAGAGATATTTTCGAAGCTCTATACATGAACATTGTTTAAAGTTCGCAGAAATAATGATTAAAGCGTAAAGCTAACATATTTTAACAATCATGAGTACTTAGTTGAATTCAGACTATCAATGGCTCACCCCAATGTTAATACTTTGCTATAAGGCATTAATTAGTGCTAATGGATGATAATCAAATCAGATTACAAGATTATGAAAGAAATTAAGTTTTAAAATTTTTGTTAGTGTCTCCACACTAAAGGAACGGATACAAAAAAATCAATAACATATTTGATTAAATATATATATATAAGATAAATTTATTTTTTAAATAATTTTAAAATAAAATTTTCTTCATTATTAAGGTAATAATCCCGCACTACTTAAATATTAATTTGTTTAAATTGTAAATTGCCTCATACTTGGTTTTATTCAAAGATATACCATACCAAAAATCTAGATTACTAGTCCCACCAATATTGCTCCTAATTATAAATTAGACCAGCACATTCAAAAGTTGAAAATATTATTTAGTTTGTTTTTATATTTTAAAAGCATTTTTTAAAAAAATTAATTTTTTTATTTTTTTTCTTTAATTCAAATTAATATATATGTTTTTAGATTATTTTGATGTGCCGATATCAAAAATAATTTTTAAAAAATTAAAAAAATATTATTTTAATATATTTTTAAGTAAAAAATATTTTAAAAAACAACCATAATTATTCTTTTAAAAGGATTGAAACCTCTGTTAAATAGTTTATCATTTTTCCTACTATTAGACCTAATTCAAGAAACGAGAATATGCCTAAAAAGAAATGAGCATGATTCGATTCATAAAATATCATGCCTAAACAACTATTTACTAACAAAATTCAACTAAGCATTGCATAAAATAGCAACTAAGAAAAGAGAATGTGCATCATTGAACTATTTACAGGCATAAAAAGAGGTACCATCCATTATTAAAAAAAACCGTCCATTTCAAGATTTGGCACTGATCATGATAATCAAACTTTAAAAAAAAAATCAATTTCGATCACTAAACAATCCCTTTGGAAACCTAATTTCAGTTCACTACAAGTACTTAAATCAAGTGACCTTGCCTCTTGCTATAATCAATATCTAAAGCTTTCGAGTTCCCACTAGTAGTATGACCAACCAAACAGTTTAATTATACTCATGATGCAAATGCTCTGATGCCATATAGAGAGAAACCTAAAAACTAGTCTAAGCTTGAGGTAAATCAGACGCTAGCACTTGCTAGCTAGTGCTTAAATTCAGCTAGTGCTTAAATTCAGTTCTTTTTAGGTATTGTTGAGGTTAATCCCAAAACATGCAAACGTGCACAAACGGAGTCCACTCATTTGAATTTGCAGAAAATATTATTATATGAACAGTCCTAATGCACTGCAAGCAGAAAACGCTGCAGATTATATGGATATTTTAAAAAAAACGCTGGTGCTGCAAGGGAGACCGCTACTAATCAGCTTTGCAGCTGCGGAACTAGCAAAGTTTCTAGGATTATTAATATTGGTTGACCAAACTAATACTCATCTTTAGTTGACGAAGAAGTTTTTTCGTGTAGTGTAATAAGATGTGATTAAAATTATATCATGTTTTAATTATAATTTTGAAGGTGTTTACATAATCAATATACATCATAATTTTATATAAGTTCTATTAAAAAATCTCCCTTGAAATCTTGATTATATAAAAATATATAATTTATATTTTTTAAAATATAATTTTTTAAATAATAATCACAAAATCTATCACAATACTAAACTCAAGTTTTTTTTTTGTTTCTTTTTATTGTGTTCTAATTTCTTTCTTTCCTTTTCAATCAAATTAGAATTAGGTTATGCAATTTGAATAACACATCATTATGATTTTTCTAATTTTATAATAACAAATTATGGATTTCAGATTTTAATTTAAAATCTTAATAATTATGAATGGTTATTTTAACCGTATCAAAATATAACATTAATATTATATTTTAGTATATATATTATGTGACATTGAATATTTATATATGTATAATATCGAGAATCGTGATTGTCATTTAATTTTAAAATAAATTTAAGAAATCATAGTCTTTGGTATTAGTTACTCTAAGAATCTTTTTTATTTAATCTTGTCTTTTGTACTAGTGACAATCATTAATTCAATTTGTTTATTTTTGAATAACAAGAGATATATTAATCAATTGATATAACCATTAAGAACATGACTTAACAACTAGTAGAATATAAAAAAACTTGTTAACAAAACTAAACACACAATCAAAATCAAGCATAAAAAATGCTGACTAAATTAAAGTAACTATAGTGTTACCAGACAACTAAATCAACTTTTCAAGAACTTCTTGTTTAGTCAAATGATCTGCAACATGATTCTTTTTCTATATAATTCAACAATTTGTTATATGCATCGATATATTATGTCACGTGTTAGTGATCGATGTGCATCCATGTGCATGCTGTGTGGAGACACATACACATACACACATATATTTATGCAAACTATTACCAAGAGAGTTTGCAAAGCAAAGTTCAATTTCTTATTAAGAAGAAATGGATGATGAGCAAGATAGATTGTTGCCTATTGCCAATGTGGGTCGGATGATGAAGAAAATCCTGCCACCAACTGCCAAGATTTCCAAAGAAGCGAAACAAACCATGCAAGAATGCGCGACAGAATTCATAAGTTTTGTAACTGGTGAGGCATCTGATAAGTGTCAGAAAGAGAACCGCAAGACAGTGAACGGAGATGACATCTGTTGGGCTCTCATTTCTCTAGGGTTTGATGACCATGCAGAGGCGATGGTAAGGTACTTGCATAAATATAGAGAGGCTGAAAGAGAGAGATCCACCAACCAACATAAAGCTTCTGGCACTGGCCAAGGTGAAGAACCCAACCATGAAAGTAAGTAGCCAAAGCAACCAATTGAAGCTCCTAGTAACGGAGTAGAATTTAGGGTTCTTGATAAGGGCAACAGCAGCTCTTTCACAAATCCATCCTGAGAAATAAACGGAGTAGAATTTAGGGTTCTTGATAAGGGCAACAGCAGCTCTTTCACAAATCCTTCCTGAGAAATAATGTCCACTCTTTATGATGAAGTAATGAAGAAGAAGATCGAGAAGACGAAGAACATGAAGACCGTGATGTACACAGAAGACAAATTTTGGAGATTTTCCTGCTTGATAAAGATTTAGATCTCTTGACAAGGTTTGATATTTGAAGTTTTTGACTTGAAAAAGCTTTGAGAAATCTGTATAATCTGAGGTAATATTTAATACATATTTCTCCTGAGCTGACGGTTTCTTCGTCTTATCTCTTAACTTCTCCTTTACATTGAAGGGGGGGAATCTGTATAATTTTAGCTATGCTTCGAATTGCATACTTCACTTAAGTAGCAAAGGTTTTGGTGTCTGAAGTTTTCTCATAATTAATTTCTAGCTTGAGGCCTGTGATTACTGTACACATATGACAAGTTAGCTTTTTGTTCATAACTTTGAGAAATACGAGCTTCACATGAAAGATTTTTGAAATTTGTACTGTAAGCAATGTTCAAGCTATAAGAGAACCTTTTTCTTGATGCTTTTGAGTAAGAACCCTCTAGTTTACTGTTCATAGATTTCAGAAAGTTGGGTGCATCAGATTGCTGAAAACTCTTTAGATTCAATGTGAATATATTGGAATCTAAAGTTTCTTCTCAACCCTTTACCATTAATCAAAATGATTTTGTTTCTTCATTTCGTCTTTACAGTTCAGACGTACGTTTCTCTTATCTCTCTCTCTCTCGCGCGCACGCTCACGCTCTTACAAGGATGACGAACAGTACTGCTTCTGCTCAGAACTTGTGAATTTTCTGATCAATCACTATAAAACATTGACAATTAACTTTGTTATTTTGATAACTCGAATTGAATTGAACAAAGGAACTGAAGGTTCTTAGAGAGGAAAGACTTGATAATTGACGAAGCCATCCAAAAACTCAAGAACGGTCTCTGAACCAGACCAAAAGACAGCAACAGCAGCTTGCTAAAACCAGTAATGTTCATTATTTGTTCACATATTTATGTAAATCCTGATGTTCAATCATGCTAATGAAGCATGCCAACCTATGTGGCAAATTCATTGATCAGTAATTGGTTACGTGGAGACTGCGTGCATTTCAAGGGTTCCCCAGCAATAGGAGTCAAACGTGCACCACATGGTTCTTTGAGCACTCTTGCATGCCCCCCGGGGCTCTCCGTGACCATTCAAGCAAGTCCAACAGTAAATAAATGACCTGAAAATGCTAGAGCTAAACAAAATATCTAAATGGCCACCTGGATGTAGTTGAACCTTCGTTGTTCTGATTCTTCCTTCTCGAAAGCAAGTGAAGTTACCAGATGCATAATTAATTAGTCAACTAATTAGCGCTAAAAAAGATCACTTGAGTACTAGATTCAGAGTTTGCGTAACCCCAGAATCGGGACCACTACTATTGAGGCTTTACATAGCATGTTTTGTCGAGAAAATCCAATCAAAATCTGAAGCATGCTTATTTTTAACTATATCAGCAAATGGATTGGTAATCTCCCCGTACTAAAAAGATGATGATACAACCCTGATAAATTAATGTTAGAATTGAAATTGAGTTAGGTTTCAAGCTTCAACATACCACCAAGAGCTTCACTGAGCTCTTTGGGACCACTTCTCAACTATCATCTGTTTTGACAGAAGATGGAATCTTAGTTGTGCTTAATAGAAAAAGGAGAGAGGAATGCAAAGACCCACTTAAAATTGTTTCCCAGCAAAATGAGAGAAATCATACATGATATGAGACAACATGAGAGACAAAAGCCGAAACTAATTGAAAACGTTCTAAGTACCAACTATACCGAAGCAAATAACACCGTTAAGGGATTTCCTGATAGAATGAATTGTCTGATAACCTCGAGACTCTAGGACCAACTATGTCAATGCAATATTAGGCAACCAATTATGGCATTCTTGAAAGAATGATTTCAACTAAAGCTGCTTCCACATGCTTTGACCATGAGTCTCAGGCATTGGATTTCATAATCTGGTTGCTTGCATTGCGCGCTGGAAAGCACTTGGCAACATAGGATTCGAATTAAACTAAACAGAACAAGCATTGGAGCACGTTTTGTGCACCAATTTTATAGGATAGATGGTGTCAAAAAAACCTCAATCTAATAGCTTAACCTATTAAGTGCGGTTTTAGAATATAATTTATATTATTCTTTAACATATCCTCTCAAGTGAAAATTTTTTGAGCTTAAAACCTACATAGACCCACATTATCTTGTACTTAATTTTTATCAAATAAATAGGGATGATGAGATTCAAATTCGTAACCGTTTGGTCATCAAGATTCTGATACCATGTCGAAAAACCATCTCAACCCAATAACTTAAGTTGTTAGGTGAGGTCCTAAAATATGATTTATATTATTCTATTACATAAGATAATAGAATCATGAGTTGTCCATTTGCAAGGCAACAGCTTGCCATAGGCAAGCGCAACAAATTGTTACAAGCCCTAAGACTAAAAAATTCGAGAGCTGCATTGGTTTTTCAAGTTTGAAAAAAAGTCCTCACCTTAATCCTCAATCATACTAGGAACTAATTTGATGCAAGCCAAAATGCACCAATGCCATTCAGCAATGACAATGGGCTTAAATTATTCCATGTACCGCATGACATGCCAACACTTCTGCAATATAAGTGCTAAGAAAATGATGCTGTTATAATGTAGCTCTGACAGAAACAAATAGCTATAGTTAAAACCCTCCACCATCGACTCTACCAAGAGCATAAAACATAATATCATGGTAGGTGAGTAAGCAAGCTTTGTTCTTTCTCTAGAAGTCCATGGCTCCTTCCAAGAAATCATCCCAACATTTCAGAGGAGCTCATATATATGATAAAAAATGTTTATCAAGGAAAACTAAAGATTTCATTATTATTTTACTTTGGTCCAATAATAAAAAGAAATCCATCATTCTCTAAAATTTCTGATATTCACTTCAACATCAAAGTCTACAGTACAAGAAAAATGAAATGAGCCAGTCTCATTCATGATAAAATAAAATCAAGTAATTTGATTAACGAAACCTTCTACAAATCCCCAACCATCATCTATATCTGGCCCTACCCAATAACCAGTTATTATTTTGTGAGTACAAGAACTTACATGCATATAACTAGAAACAAGTCGGTAAAAATGGTTGGTGGAAGTTGCTAGACATCCACCGCAGCTCTGATTCACAGAAAGTATCTCTCCAGTTTCGTTGCAAGGAACCAAAAGGTTCGTTGCTGTAAACAAAATTTGAAGTCATATAGGAGAGCAAGTAGAAGGCAGGTCTTCACGTTTCTTATGCATTATCTGTTAGCATTACCAGTGAACTTCTCCCTTTTCCTTTCCTTATCTTTTTTTACTTTAAATAGAAGTTTTCATTACATAGTTTAACTCTTCCAAACCCACAATCCATGGTGCACTTCTAATTCAACTCAACATGTTATGCTATAACAGTTATTTTCACAAGCTTATGTTCCCATCACAGGCAAAAATGGTAATAAATAATCTTGCTTCAACTATTTTTTGGTAGGTTGTGTGAATTTAATATACCTGTCCCCGATGTTGCTTGGCCTGAAAGTCTAGTAACAGCTGATTTCCTTAGTTGTAATTCCTGGGAAACCAGTCACAAAACAGTCCCAAATCAAAACACAAACTTATTAACTCAAGTCAAGAACTTGGGGAGCACAACGTGATAATACAAATTAAATAATAATAGTTGGGGAAAGGTTACCAACTCATGATGTGGTAAGTGATGGATATCATGCATAAACCATTACTAGTGGTTGGCAGGAAGAATCTAAATCACCATGAAACAGCAACTCTACATTGACATAGGCTCATTTTTGCAAGCAGTTACAGTCTTGAACATGCAACCAGATATATTAAAAGTCAGCATTTCTATGAATTAACCCATGATGTTGACTATTGGTTCAAACCAAACTTTAAGACAAACGTGAACTTCAAATTTCATGTCTAGTTTCTTACATTTGATATGATCTTATCATAAAGATGAGAAGTAAAATAGTCATTTACCCCAGAGCTGTAAGAGTAACTCATTATTAGTTTTCAACAAGAGAATTGGAAATTTATTTTCATGCTGGCCAATAGGTGGAAACAATTTTAAAACACAGACTGTGTGATCAATCCACCAGTCAGCTTCTATAACAAAACTACAATTTTACACAATCCTATGCCAAAAGTTGTTCAATCTCAAATCTTTTAATTGACTTCTAAAGTAAAAACATTTATCTCCTCTACACTTTCGTGCAGCAAGGAAACATCAAGTACTTGTCTGTAGATGGACTATTCTACAAGATCTGTCCCTATCATAATGCAGCTCAAAGGAAACATGATCACATTGTTCACTTTCAATGCTGTTTTCTCATTTAACAATTAACTAATACTTGTATCCAATGGTTAGCAACATTATATTCCAATAATTTGATGGGAATATTAATCTACAATAACTCATCTCATCTCACACAATACGCATTCATAGTATCCTTCAAAAGAACCATCAATTTTTTTGCCCAAAAAACAGTCTCTCTACACTTTCAGATAAAGATATCCATATCACACACTGAACCCTTTAAAGGAAACAAAAGGACGACCAAACTCCTAATCCTTCAAGATGACAACCCATAATTTTCCTAAATCACATCCAAAACACCAACTGAATCAAACTACAAAACAACTCTTACCCCAGAAATTTATAAACATCCCAACCTCACCATACCATCTCAAGCACTACTTTACTCCATAAAGTTCATTCCTTTATGAAAAAAAAAACACTCTTTTAAAAAACAAAACCCACCAAACTATTTACTCGACTTCATAAGAATAGCAACAAGAATTCACAGTGCTCAAATAAAATCCTTCCAATCAAGAAAGTTCAATTCTTGGATCACTCAATGAAATAAAATGACAAAGAAACTCGATAAGGATAAGCTAAATATAGCAATTGTCGCTTACAAGAAGATGGGTATGCATGGTTTTTTTACCTTGAATGAGAATTTAGGGGCGGGGAGAGGCATAGGGAAACTGATGGAGACTAACAAGGATGCCATTGAAGCTTCTTTTGCAGTGTAAGTTCCTGTGATTTTTGTGAGCTTCTGTGGTTTAGCAGTTCTTGTAGGGGTTAAGGGAAGTGTTATTTCCGAGGAGAAAGTCGCAACGACATCGTTTTGTTGATTGAGTTAAATTCCATGATTATTGGGTTTTTTGGGCGCTGCCATTTTGAAAAAAAGAGAGAGAGAGTATTTGTTAGTTAAAAAAGGATTTCCACTTATTAACACGAAATATTAGAATTACAATAAAAAAATTGAATTTTTATTTTTATTTTTATTTTTAAATAAATATTTGTTAATAATTATTAAACTTAAGTTTTACTTATATTTACAATTGGAAATGTTTTTACTCTCATTACAACTTTAAAAGTTGTTTAATTTTGGAATTGTGGTAAACATTTGGGTTTAAGAAAAATTTAAATTTAAATTTTTTATTAATTTTTCAAAATTATAACTATAAAAACTACTAAAACATTAAATATATATTTAAATCAATTCAAAAAATTAATTAAATAACTTATTAACCCATAGCTTAATTCGTGTTAGGTTTTTTTTCTAAATTCTGGAAGGGGTAAATTTAATTAAATTATTAAATTTGAATATTATACTTAAAAATTATAATAATTTAATTCAATAATTTAATTAATATCAATTTAATTTTTATTTAGAAATGCAGTTCAAATAGAGTTAATCAGAATTAAAAAAAATTACTTAAATTTTTTTATTTTTTTATGTTTTCATATAATTTTNCATATAATTTTAATATATTAATATTAAAAATAAATTAAAAAATAATAATTTTTATTAGAATCTCAATCACCCCCCTTAACTTTGCATCCATCATAAGAGTCGCCCGAATTGGATGGCTTTGCTTGTGATTAAAAATAATAAATGAATAATTTCCCTTGCTTTTTTTCTTCTTCTTTTTTCCTGCCCTCGTTTGCTGCTAAGAGAAAAGGAAAGAAATGATAATAAAAAATAAAAATCATAAAGCAATATGGGCTGAATGGCTGGATCCGCAGGAAGAGAGACATTTGTGAGCCTGGACTCTTCTGGGCTCATCTCAGGCCGTTTGCTCATAATAATGAATAGCTAGGCCCGAACATCGGGCCACAAAAGCCTTATAATTGTTTAATATAATTCAATTTAGCCATCCGCGGGTTTCGTCGGTCCAAGCCTCTGAGCAATGAAGGTTTTTTTTTTTTTTTCCCATAATAAATAGCTTTTCAAGGTTCAACAGAAGGTGTGATGTACATATGTACCTTTTTATCATAGTTTCCCGACCCGAACCGGGAAAAAAAAAAGTTGCTGCATTATCAACTTGTGAATTATCTGCTTGATTAATTTTTTTATTAAAATAATTTTATTTTATTTTTAAAATATTTTATTGATACTAATCCGGTTAGATTTTGAAAAAATTTTGTTGAATCAACCAAATTATTAAAAAAAACTCGGTGAAACCTATATTTTTTTAATTTAATTAAAATTTAATTGAAATTAAGTTCTACCTAATAAGTTTTCAGATTAACTTGTTGGTGAAACCAAGTTTTTTAAGTGGAATTTAATATTTTTGAAAGAAAAAAGTAATTATATATTTTTTTTAATTGCAACTGGTAAAATCTATTTTAAGCCTTGTTTCTGCCATAACCATCACAACTCACAACATATATATATATATAGAGAGAGAGAGAGAGGGAGAGAGGTATCTATCCATGTCCATGTTCTTAGATTCACGCTTGTTTGAACATTTATCGATCCATAATTACGATGCCCCGTACAGAATTTGCTAAAGCAAGATGGTAGACTAGTCGATGTGTTCATGGAGGTACGTACGACTAGCGAAGAACGTCAGTAGCTCACATTTTGAACAACAAAGTCAAGAGATATAATTGCCAATGTTATAGTTGTAATTTTATTTTTCTTTTTTAACTAGAAGATTTGGAGTACCTGTCAGGCAATATATATAAAACTCAGTGATATTAAATTTTGCTTAGTCTGATAAATTAATTCAGTGATCTACTAACTTGGAATCTTTTATACTAGAATTTTATAATGAAAAGAGTTTTTTGAAAGGAAATTAACTAGATTTTTATTCAATTTTCATGAATAGCGCGATTAATAACATCATAAAAAATCGACAGAAACTCTCTGATATTAATATTTGTGAAAAAAAGAAAAAAATATATAGAAAAATAAAAATAAAGTAGTAGTTTGCATAGCAAAAGAATAACTATTGGTGATAAAATATAGTTCATGTTTTACGCATACAAGAATGTGTGCTGCATGTTAGATTATCATACGACGATGATTCATAAAATTAAACATAGAGATATATATATATATATATATATATATATATCACATAGCTGAAGAAAGAAATATAGAAGAAAGAGGAAAGTGAGCTGGTTGTTAATCAACTATCTCACCAAGTCGGATTGCCTAAATAGGCAACCTTGGTGGTTGCCTAAATGGGTGACAATGTTGGTCGCGTGGGTGACCAATAGAGCTCAAATTTTGTTTAAAAAAAATTAAACTCTGGCTCATCAACGAGTTAATCATTAAGTTTAGGGATTAGTTTAAAAATTATTTGAATTTTTGGATAAACTTGTAGGGTATCATGTTAATCTTAGTTATTTATTTTATTAAAATGATATGATTTTATTTTATTTTTGACAGTAATTCATTAGCGTTAACCTAGTCGAATTTTGATGGAGTAATCAATTAAATCACTAAAAAACTTGGTCTAACTAAGTTTTACATAGTTTTTTTTTTTTCAATTTAAGTTAAAACTTAACAAAGATCAAGTTGCAGGTTAAGAATTCCTCGGATCATCACCTCATTCGATCCAATTTAGTTTAATAATTATTGTGAAAGGTCTTGTAAATGTGGTTTCGGCAGTCTCGCTTGATTACCCTCCTTGCCTCTCTCGTTGGTCAAAGTTGCAAACTGTTCCTAACGACGAGGCCAAGGCAGACAACGCTTAAGTATGGTGACAAACCCGAAACATGTCCAAGATTAGGCTCTGAAAACAAAATAGAATATAGCCAACAATTACAAGAGACAACGAAGTCATTTGCATGAATCACTCCTGCAATTTTATATATATACGTATGTATGTATAAAATTTAACAACCATATACGAGACTGCAAGATAAGCCTCCGTCCAGCTCACCTGTTGGAGTTAGGTATTGACAACTAGTCTTTTGCTAAAACTTCTACCAAATGCAAGTGAAAACTTGCAAAATCTTTTACCCTTGATAACAAGTAAGACACTGCCATCTTCGAGTCATCAGGTTGACTCGCTGGCCTCCAGTGAGTGCATGCACAGGACAGATCCCGGATGTCTCTCTCTTGTGTGTTTTCCCACCCCTTTATTATATTTTTTCTCTAACTAAAAATGGGGCCGGCTAAAGATGCCCACAGCCTTCTGTTGGGCTGAGTGCATCAAGCCACCTCAGTTGAACCGTAGTTGAATTTTATTTTTTATTTCGCTGTTTAAATACTTCAAAGAAATGCCAAGTCCGACGATATTAATTATGGAGAGAAGTGAGGGCCCAAGGTGCTAGCTGGAGGAGAGATCAAATGATTAAGGGAATATATATATATTAACTCAGTCCCGCTTGCGTAGTTTTTTGATAAACGAGTCCCCAATCATCTTTAAAATCTTGTTACTTTCTCTTTGATGTCTCTTTTGCTTAACGTATTCGCTCATATGTCAGTGTCAGAGTTCACACTATCGTTAGGAGAATTGGTTATACAAACTTGCAAGAAAATCGAGTTTATGGAAATCACTCATGTAACAATGTTATAGCGCTACACGCACGCACGCACACATATGGCTACTGCTGATCTCTTGATACCAGATATTTCATATCCTTTTCTATCTTGATCTTCACATCCAAACTCTCTCTTTTACCAGTAGCATGAATAAGAAGATGGAGAGGATGTTGAAGATCAGTTGTTTTCGGTAAATAGAGCCAATGTAGGGTTCTAATCCATCTAGCCTTGGCATGGTTGGTCACAGTTTTACTTGTGTAATAATAGTATAGTGTTGTATTGCAAGTATACGGCTATGAAAAAAATTGCATTTGTGCTTCTTTCTCTTTGATGTCTTTTTGCTTAATGTATTCTTTTTTTTTTTCTTTCTTAATCTCATAGATAGATGCTAGAATAACGTGAAGCCTATTTAATAAAGTGAAACAACGACATTTTTCTCTGAGATTTATTTCATGTTTTGTTGTTGGTGAAGAATAATGGTATAATAAAGGAGCATTGATAGAAATTATTAATACTCTTTGAACAGTTAGGATTTCTTGAACAATTTAAAATTTATTGTAAATATATATCATGTAATTTTATTTTGACATGATAAAAATAAAAACCCTTTTTGTTCTTGTGAATATAAATATATTATCGAATTACCTTTAAATTTTATGTTTTTTCTGATTTTTTTATTGCAATATTCATCAATAAATATAGGAGGTTTTTTGCAATATTACATTGTCTTAAAATTAGGAGAAATGGTTATACATCTTGCAGTTTATAAAAATCACTCGTGTTTTAGTGTTATATTGCAAGTGTATGGCTATAAAAAAAATGCTTAATTTCTTATTCATTGACAGAATAAATTGTGTCTATTTGATGTTTTTTTATTTTATTTTTGTATGACGAAATACATTGATTGATTAATGATACATTATGATATACAATGACTGACATGAAAAAATAAAATTTTCATTTCAATTAAAATTGTTTTTTATACAACTCTTCCTAATATTTACCACTCACAGATATAGTTTCATAAATCGTGATATTAATAACATGTTTAGGAAATGCTAAATGTTCTATTTACACTTTCTTCTCAAAGTGTTCTATCATTGAACATAACATAACGTCAAAACCGATGAAGCATGAATTTGTTTGTATATCAAGTTTTTCCTAAATTGATAAGATTTAAAGGTAAAAACACCGATATGTCAATGAACACATAAATTGGGGACTGATTTGTAACTAATCCAATCATTGATCAATGTTGTTGCAGGACTTGTTTATTGCAGGACCAATCAAGAAAAAGTCTTCGTGGAACTATTTATTCTACGAAGAAGATTGTTTAGCTTTAGGTAGATCCAGACCAAGCCAGCCGTGTTCTAAATTTACCCTAGACTTTAGAGGACTGTCGGTGCATGTCTGTAGCATTGCATGGTAATGCATCACTGTCTACTCCTCCATCTAGTTGTTACCATTGATTACTACTCTTTTGTACACCGAAAAAACTATCCACGTCTCCTTACCGACACTACTTCGGAAAGCTCCCTGGCTCCCACTAGGTTGCTGTAAGGATATGGAGGAGTTGAGAGGGCCATAAAGGCTAGCCTTTGCCTTGTCTTGTCCTTGTTGTCTGGTTTTCAATTTAAATCTCCAAATACACCAAGAAAATGGGAATTATACTGTTTTAAGTAAAAGAAAAAGGTAACTAACTGGCCTCCATTGCCCACTAAGTTTCTTGTTTTAGCAAAACAGAATTTCAAAACTTCCACTGCATGAAACCATGTCTTGATAAGGAATCAAAATCTTGACAAGACTCCACATTTTCTTGGAAGTGAATCGTTTTCTTGATGTGGGTTTTTAATTTTGAGCTGAGTTATGGTTTTCCCACTTGTGTTCTTGATTTTGCTCAAGCTGAGATATTGTTGATCCTTTGTGTGGTTGAGAAGTTTACCTTTTTTGCTTTAACTTTGGCATGTATTAGGACTAGTAAATCAATTAATTGAAGTGCCTGAGGATATTTATTTATGGAATAAAATTAAGAAAAGTAATTTTGAGACTTGTTTGTGATTTGATTGAGGGGGGAATTTTGAATTAATTGCTTGACTGTTGATGGTTGACACAGAAGGGAAAGGAAGAAAGATGAGTGGCAGTTTGATTGTCTCTCTTTTGGCATCATAAATAAAGAAGAACAGAAAAGGAAAAGTTACATTGCTGTCGACAGCTCTGAGACCGGCATATTCTGCAATGGAAGTGAGTGCAGGCTTGGTGGCCGGCTCTCACAACAGGAATGAACTTGTTGTTATCCGTCGCGATGGAGAATTCGCTGTAAGCAGCTAGTTTTCTGTAAATACTCTTCTACTTCTTATGCCAACTTATCTTGTCTTAATTCCACATTTTACTTGTTTATTTGTTTGCAGCCGAGATCGTTAGAGAGAGTGAGTAGGCAGATATGCCACATATGTGGAGACGATGTAGGGCAAACGGTGGATGGAGAGCTATTCGTGGCCTGCAATGAGTGTGCCTTCCCCATCTGTAGAACTTGTTATGAGTATGAGCGTAAAGAAGGAAATCAAGTCTGCCCTCAATGCAAGACCAGATTCAAGCGTCTCAAAGGATGTGCAAGAGTCCATGGGGATGAAGAAGAAGATGGCACTGATGATTTGGAAAATGAGTTCAATTTCGATGGAAGGAGTAGCAACAGACATGATATGCAGCACCGTGGTGGACCTGAATCTATGCTTCACTATGATCCCGATTTGCCTCACGACCTTCTTCATCCTTTGCCCCAAGTCCCTCTCCTTACTAATGGTCAAATGGTACTTGGCTCTGCTTCCTGTTCTGTCTTAAGGCTTTCCAAACTTTGTAATGAAATAATGACCCTTCATGACTTGCAGGTTGATGACATTCCTCCTGAACAACATGCTTTGGTCCCTTCATACATGGCTTCTGTCGGTGGTGACGGGAAAAGGATTCACCCCCTTCCCTTTTCAGATTCTTCTCTTCCTGGTAATTATTCCTATTCAGCCAATAGTTTAGGAAAATTGGGGGATCTTGGCTTTTCTTTCTTTCTTTTCTCTCTTGTAAATTAAAGGGCGATTGGCTGCTGCAGCACAACCAAGATCGTTGGATCCTTCCAAGGACTTGGCTGCTTATGGTTATGGAAGTATTGCTTGGAAGGAAAGGATGGAGAGCTGGAAGCAAAAACAGGACAAACTGCAGATAATGAAGCGTGAAAATGGAGACTATGATGATGATGACCCCGATCTCCCATTGTACGCCTTAATACCGACCTTTCTTTATAATTCCTTGCATAATTAATTGTCTTTAAGCTTTTTTATTCTTCTTATTTCCAGATTACTTGCATGATTTACTGATTATTATACTTACCATTAGTTTCTCTTTCTGCTAAATGATTCGATTGCGCAATCACGAATTCTGTTTTTCCATGTCTCTCCTTATGCCTAAGAGCTTTAATCTAGTTTTTTGAGGAAATTTAATTGTATGTAAAACAATAGTGCATTCTTCACTGTAAGTATATAAGTTTTAACCATGAGTCTTCATGCTGAAATGTTGGCAGGTATTATATACTGTAGTGGAATAATGGTGGCCATTTCTCTTAGTTTCTTCTATCTCTTCTCCCGCTTGAATTCCCACTCTTAGCTTATTATTAAACTTCAGATATCATAAAAATTACTGATTATGGAAATAAAAATTATTCCTTGTGGATCAGAATGGATGAGGCAAGGCAACCACTATCGCGAAAGTTGCCTATTCCGTCCAGTCAAATAAATCCTTACCGAATGATCATCATTATTCGACTCGTAGTTCTTGGGTTCTTTTTCCATTATCGAGTCACACACCCTGTGAATGATGCGTTTGCGTTGTGGCTCATATCTGTGATCTGTGAGATTTGGTTTGCTGTTTCATGGATACTTGATCAATTCCCAAAGTGGCTCCCTATTGACAGGGAAACTTATCTGGATAGATTATCTCTGAGGTAAGAAATCTGCCATGTGCTTTGGTTCCTACAACTAAACTATTGGCAAGACATTAGGTGAACTCATGGCCCTAACTTGTTTGTCAGGTATGAGAAGGAAGGCCAGCCTTCTCAGCTTTCTCCAGTTGACATATACGTAAGTACAGTTGATCCATTAAAAGAGCCCCCTCTGGTGACAGCAAACACAGTTCTGTCCATTCTTGCAGTGGATTACCCTGTTGACAAGATTTCATGTTATGTTTCTGATGACGGTGCTGCTATGCTGACATTTGAGGCATTGTCAGAAACATCTGAATTTGCAAAGAAATGGGTCCCCTTCTGTAAGAAATTTAGCATTGAACCTCGGGCACCCGAGTTCTATTTTGCTCAAAAGATAGATTATCTCAAAGACAAGGTTGATGCTTCATTTGTTAAGGAAAGAAGAGCAATGAAGGTGATTAGGCTTCAATCAAAGATTTTATTTTCTTGTGCCTCTTTCTCACTCTCCCCCCTTTCATCTTTGTTTTCCAGTTTTTAAAGTGACCCTATTACTTATTCCAACTGCAGAGAGAGTATGAAGAGTTCAAGGTTCGGATCAACGCTTTGGTTGCCAAGGCACATAAGGTCCCGGAAGATGGATGGACAATGCAGGATGGTACTCCATGGCCTGGGAATAATGTTCGTGATCACCCTGGAATGATTCAGGTATGTGAATATTGATCCTCGTTTAATGCTCTTATGACAGTGATTCAATTCTTGAATAAACAAATTTTCTCAATGCTTCATAGGTTTTCCTAGGCCAAAGTGGAGGGCATGATACAGATGGAAATGAATTACCACGTCTGGTATATGTTTCCAGAGAAAAGAGACCTGGGTTTAATCACCACAAAAAGGCTGGGGCAATGAATGCTTTGGTAAGTAACTCAATTTAGAGTTATGTTTATTTTCTGAAAAGTATTTTTTAAAAAATTATTTTTTAAATTTTTTTGTGTTTGTTTTTTATTAAGAAAGTTGATCAATAAAAAATATTTTCTTGTCAACGAAAAATACTTTTCAGTTAAAGAAAAATTTAGCTTGATTTTCAGAAAAATATTTTTCTTTTTAGTTATGTTTGTTTTCTGAAAAGTAGTTCCTGAAAAATTACTTTTCAAATTTTCTTGTATTTGTTTTTCGAAAAGTGATTTCTGAAAAATTACTTTATAAACTTTCTTGTGTTTATTTGCTGTTAGAAAAGTTGGTCAACGAAAAATATTTTCTAGTCAAAGAAAAATTTAGCTTGATTTTTAGAAAAATATTTTCCTAAAAAATTTGGACAGAAAACACTTTCTGAAAGTTGTGAAAAATTTTAAAATATTATTTTTTGTTGATTATATCAAATTTGATCCTCAAACTTTTAATTGTTATATATATTTTGTTTCGAATATTTATTTTTTAATTTTATTTCTTAAAATTTAATTTTTATATTAACTTTGATCCTCATTTTTGTAATTGTTATTTTCTTTTCTCTTATTATTTTTTTATTGAAATTTTTTATTTATCAAATTTGATCTTCATTCTTTTAATCGTTACTTATTTTATTTGAAATACTTTATGAAATGTTAATTATTATTATTTTAATTTCTTCATCTTTTTTTTAGATTTGATCTTTATTATTTTGATTATTATTTATTTTATTTGAGATAATTTATAAAATTATATTTTTTTTCAATTTTATTTTTATTCAATTTTTTTAATTTGTAAGATTTGTTCCTCGTTATTTTAATAAACTTGATAAAAATAAAATATTAATAAATTATTTTTCAGTTTATTTTCAATAACATAACCACTAGAAAGTGGTTTTCAGTTTGTTTTTTATAACACTACCAAACATCAAAAAATAATTTATTTTTCATGAATTTATTTTCTAAATAAAAAATAACTTTTCTGGGAACAAATGGAGGTTGCGATTTCGCACATGTTCATATGAAAGTTATTCAGGATGTAACTTTTATTTGAATTCATGTGCTCATCTGTCAAACAGGTCAGGGTCTCTGCCGTGCTATCAAATGCACGTTATCTTTTGAATTTGGATTGTGATCACTACATCAATAACAGTAAGGCTCTTAGAGAATCAATGTGTTTCATGATGGATCCATTGCTTGGAAAGAGAGTGTGCTATGTCCAGTTCCCACAGAGGTTTGATGGCATTGACAGGAATGATCGATATGCAAACCGGAACACTGTATTCTTTGATGTAAGCATTCTTTTATCAGAAATTCCGGATTGTTCATTGCTTCTGAAATTTGTCTGTCTAATAGAGAATTCCTCCATCGCTGCAGATCAATATGAAAGGTTTGGATGGCATTCAAGGACCTATATATGTAGGGACTGGATGTGTTTTCAGAAGGCACGCGTTTTATGGTTATGATGCTCCAAAAACAAAGAAACCACCAACGAGGACATGCAACTGCTTGCCTAAGTGGTGCTGTGGATGCTTTTGTTCAGGAAGGAAGAAGAAGAAGAAGACAAACAAACCTAAGTCCGAGTTAAAAAAGAGGAACTCTAGAACATTTGCACCTGTGGGTACTTTGGAGGGTATTGAAGAGGGCATTGAAGGTAACATTTATAACTAATTTACTCCTCAAATCCTGGTTTAATGTTCTAGTTTCCTTCACCATTGAGGTTTAAATTGGGCTAAAAAAACCACTTGGGCTGTGTATCTTATGTTACTGAACTTGGCTATGATTTTCCACTTTGGTATTTTATATGCTGATCAATTTCCTTAAGATTGCCAATATTTTTTTCTATATGTCAAAGTGATGGAAAAGAAAGAATATCATTTACGTATCCACCACCCAGTTTGTCAGCTTTCAGTTTGTAGTTAGCAAAGGCTGATTCTAGAATACAAACGAGATACCCTTCTTCATTGGTAAAGCTGATTCCGTGGTGCAATGTAAAGGACTATTGAGACATGTTCTGTTAGGAACTGCCCAGTGCTTTCAGGGCATTTTTAAAACCAAGTTCTACATGACTCCTCATTTGTTTGTGTGCTGCTTGTTGAAGATAGTTTAATGTAATTGTCTGCAAGCTTTTCGTAGCACTTAATTTTTGTTGTTGAATTCATTTTGTTTCTTTTCTTTGCTTGAGGCACTGAATGATTATCCTGTTGGATCTATAATTTTGTCTTCTAAACTGGAAAAGCTTGAATTCAGGAATTGAAACCGAAAACTTGGCTGTAACATCTGAGAAGAAATTGGAAAATAAGTTTGGACAATCTTCAGTGTTTGTAGCATCTACCCTACTAGAGGATGGCGGCACACTGAAAAGTGCCAGCCCTGCATCCCTGCTCAAAGAAGCCATCCATGTCATTAGCTGTGGCTACGAAGATAAAACAGAATGGGGCAAAGAGGTAAAAGGAATGTTTAGATTTTTTTGTGGGGTTCAGACCTTTCGCTTGCATAATCATTATGACAGTCAGGTTTAGCAAATCATAAATTTGCTTCTGTTCCCCAGGTGGGGTGGATTTATGGTTCAGTTACGGAGGATATATTGACAGGCTTTAAAATGCATTGTCATGGATGGAGATCAATATATTGTATTCCTGCTAGGCCAGCATTTAAAGGTTCGGCGCCCATTAATCTTTCTGATCGTCTACACCAGGTCCTTCGATGGGCTCTTGGATCCGTTGAGATATTTTTGAGCAGGCACTGTCCTCTTTGGTATGGATATGGAGGGGGGTTGAAGTGGTTGGAGCGTCTGTCTTACATAAACGCTACTGTTTATCCTTTGACATCTATTCCTCTACTGGCATATTGTACTCTTCCTGCAGTGTGCTTGCTTACCGGGAAATTTATCACTCCAGAGGTATGCCATTTATAGCCACAGGAAACTATGTGAAACACGAACAGTACGAGCATAAACTATTAAATTTGTGTGTTAGATTTATTTATTAATCTAATTTTTTGCTCAACTTGCAGCTCAGCAATGCTGCCAGCTTGTGGTTTCTGTCTCTTTTCATTTGTATTTTCGCAACAAGTATTCTGGAAATGAGATGGAGTGGAGTTGGTATCGATGAATGGTGGAGAAACGAACAATTTTGGGTGATTGGAGGGGTATCAGCGCATCTATTTGCAGTATTCCAGGGGCTTTTAAAGGTTCTAGCTGGTGTTGATACGAACTTCACAGTGACGTCTAAAGGAGGAGATGATGATGAGTTCTCAGAGCTGTACGCCTTTAAGTGGACCACGTTACTCATCCCACCAACAACATTGCTGATAATAAACTTGGTTGGAGTCGTGGCTGGTGTCTCAAATGCTATAAATAATGGCTATGAGTCATGGGGGCCTTTGTTTGGTAAGCTTTTCTTTGCATTCTGGGTGATAGTTCACCTGTACCCTTTCCTGAAAGGTTTACTCGGCCGACAGAACAGAACTCCCACAATCATTATTGTCTGGTCAATTTTGCTTGCTTCAATCTTCTCTCTGTTGTGGGTTCGGATCGATCCATTCTTGGCCAAGTCCAGTGGTCCACTTCTGGAGGAATGTGGATTGGACTGTAATTAAACCAGCATTCATCAGAACTCGCTCGTCAGGAAGTTTGGCTAGCAATGTTGATAACGAATGTCTGAATTGACGATCTTCAATCAGAACATGTGGTGGGGTGAAGCTTGCAGGCTGTAGATTGAATGTGTGTTTTCGTGTGGATCTTTGTTTTGAACTTCTCGCCCCTCGTCTTTGGTCCATAAATTCCAAAGGGGTCGAGAAGATTGAGCTGGCTGCTGTGCCCCAGCGCCTATGCCTTACATTTGGTGGCGCGCAATTATTGTGCAGAAACTACAAAAACACTCCCTGATTCTTTTTTTAGTTCAACTTACATATACAGGGAAGATGAAGTAGGGAGAAGAACAACTGTATACTGTGTATTATCATTCTCATGAGTCTCTCATTTCATTCGTAATAATAGCAGAAAGTGGGATTTGTCCTGCTTCAGATGTTGTAAAATGACAGGGGAAAAGTATAGTGTTCATATTATATGATGGAGCTTATTGTTTACCCAATTGTTTCAAAAATCGACGTTACTGCATTTTAAGTATCGTATTCATTTCAGCCCAAATCCTTCTCGTGACCTCTAACCTTAATTTATCATTTTTATTAAACCCGGCTTAATTTATATTAAATTATAAATTTAAACCATTAATTTAGATTTTAAGATATAATTTAGGCTTATTTTAGGTTATGTTATTAATTAGATTTTAATTAGTAAAAATTTTAATTAGTAGAGAATAAAAATAATGAGATTTAAATTTATAATTGTTTGATTAATAAGATTATGATATTTTATCAAAAATATCAACATGAAACCTAACTTAACTCATGTTTTAAATTAAATTAGATAGAAGTTGATCTAATCAGACTTGACAGGTCAACTCATAATAAAATTAATCAAATGAAAATCTAATTTAACTTTTTTAAAAAGTAAAATTCTTGAAACAATATTATTTTAGATTAAGTTAGTAAATGTGAATCTCCTTAGCTTGTGAATTTAATAATTGACTAGCAAATTTAATAAGTTTAGCCCAATGTTAAGCAGTTTATGTTGGTGGATTAAAGCATCTCTTTATGACTACCTAAGCTTGCAATGATCTGGTGGATTAACAAATTAAGGCATCATGTGGTTCAGGTCTGCAAATGCCAAAACACCCATACCAGCCCTTGTAATTTGGACGACAACTTCAAAACATGTTAGTTGTTGAACAGATGCATCATCGTCCTTGGTTAATTTTTCATTAATCAGGAACATAAATATACAAGTAATTGTCTTAAAACATGATGATCTATCCGCTGCTCACTCCGAAAAAAAGTGTCAGAACCTCCATCTCAGAGAATTGGCAAAATCCATTGAGGCTCACACTGCTAGTGTTTCACATTTTGGCGAGGGCACGGACACTGCTACAGAGCCGGTTTCAAGATAATTTCCTGTTTTCTTCCCGCGAGATGCATCTACTTCCAGATTCTTTGACCAAGGGCTTTCTTGTAATATTGGAACCTGATCCAAAAATGAAATTAGATGTTATAACTGTCTGTTTTAAGTTAGGTTACGTTTATATAGCTTTTTAAATCCTTTTTGTTTATCAAAATATCCATAAAATCATGGGCTAATTGTTACAGCTCATCTTCCCAGCATGCCTCCAACTCAGTATGAATTTGATGGGATGTCCCTCTCATCATCATCCAATTGCATGGTCTTCAGTATCACCGTTACATCAAAATTTGCAGGAGTTATCTTCATTTAGGCATTTATGATCCAAAGAAAGGTGGAGAAATCCTATGCCTGGCTAGTTCTTGAGAATGAAAATCCTTGTGATTCTACGAAAAAATCCTACCTGACAGTGTAGAGGCGAGCGAGTGGCAGTGTTCGCAGGTCATGTTGAAAATGGGTGTATGCTCACATTCATGATCGTTCAACAATGGCTGGGAAGAAAACTGAAGACCTGCCATGCTTTTTCTGAGTTGAGCTTGTTTATTTTTATGTTTTATAAATATTTAAAAAATAAATTATTTTTTTATTTTAAATTAATATTTTTTTAATATTTTCAAATTGCTACCATCCAAGCCTCATGCCAAAAATCAAGTTTTATAACTATGATCCAGGTCCCCTACCCTCCGGTGGCAAACGTTCGGCTTTCCATGGTTGATGGACTGCTATCACACTCATCAGGATTTACCATAAACCACAACGATCATTTTGTTTATGCTATCACACTCAATTCAAGAATTGCCCTTTTGACAAGTAAAACGTTTTCAATACAACAATGATGGTACCTCAAGGAATATTGTACCTAATCCATTAAATTCGTTTCAAAGTTGATGGCTCTACAAAATTGATTACCCTGGGATCTTGAAATAAATTTCAGTCTATATTTCACAGAACTTCTAATGATTAGTCGCATGCCCAAAACGTATCTCATATAAATATAAAAAAATTCCACATATATAACATGCTCATAACAAATAATAATAAATAAATATTAACATGTATCTTGTACTCAACTGGCATGAGTATCTCCCCTCCTCCAAAAAACCTTTCAATCGTTTGCTGTCAGATTGAGTTCTGGGTTAGGAGAAATTTTGACAGTGAAAAAAATAACTTTTGGGGTCCATTCATAAAATCGGTCCAATGGCAAATTAGAAAATTCAGCCCCTCTTGAGATTTTCAACTTTCCAGGCACAAATCAAGATATGACAAATTAAAGTACAAGGAACTTCTGTAATTCCGTAAGATATTAATCGACTGATGTCATCCAAATTGGTACATAAATATAATCTCCAACAAAAATCTGGGAAGCAAAAGGCATGTTAGTAAATCGCTTAAATAAGGAAGGAAACACTTGTGAACAAGGAGCAACATACAATTAAGTCAGTCCTGGGCCATTTTGCATTTCATTCGAACTCTTATGGGACTTGTGTTTTGATTTCTTCTCCCTTTTCTTATTGCTGCCAAACAGTCAAACATCAGTGGAAAAATGAAAATAGAAAGAATATGTAACATATTTAACTACCAATAGTTGCAAGTATTTGTGAGTGTGAAAGACATACTCTTCGTGTGAGTTATGACCCCAGCATGATTTCAGCTTCCGATTTATGTGCTTCATATCCTTATCCGTAGGGAAACTGTATTTCCTCACCTGCATGTAAAAAAATAATAATAACAATTAGATGCAAAAGGACTTCATTCTCTAGAATTGAATTGCATCCACCAAACACAGAATTATTATTTCATTGTTTGACTAATCTTCTCCCCATCTGTGTCACCAACAGGGTGATGCAAAAGAATTTTCCAACGAATTCAAGCTGCAATTTCTAAGATTCATACCCATTTCTTGACGGCATGTAGAGATTCACTGATCTCTGAAATCATGTGTGCAGAATTCTGACGAGAGAGGACACTCTCAAGATATCTGAAAAGTAGGATATGATAAAAATCACTACTTCAGCAACTATACCTTGGCCAAGAGCAAGAGTTGAGCTTGATACTGACAACCAACTTGAGAGAGAGAGAGTGGATATCACAATTCAAACCTCTCAAAATCAAGAACTCTATGCACCTCATTTGCACTCTGCAGAGCAGCCAATGCCAACTGTGCCAAATTTATGATCGAGATAATGAGATCATATTATAAATAGATCACTAAAAGACATATGAACAGCAGAATAACTTCAACTCACACTAATATAAGAAAGCATTCTAGCATTCATGCAACAACAACAACATGGCAATAAATTGAGCATTCAACTTATAAGACACATCGAAACAATAGATTTCTAAAAGGACAAAGCTTCCATACATTAAAGATATCATAATGCAATAAAGAATTAACTATCTTCAAAAGATCTTTGATTAACACTAACTATTTATTGTTTCAAATCAAATGGGGACATTTTTTTTTATTTCTGAATATTTAGATGGGTTAATTGTTTTGATCTCCATAAATTTTTCAGTTCCAGTTGGATGTTGTCCCTGCCTTTAAGATGGTTACTTTATCATTGGTCATTGCCTATCTGTGAGTTTCATGTTCTTTTCTTCCAATATAATTATGTGAAAAGAAAGATTCCATCTTCAAAGTCAATCAGGAAAAACACCCATTCAACAATGAAGGATACCTGCCCAGGAGGGAACAGAACGGGTGCATCAGTGAGCATGATTTTGTCAACCTCTGCCACTGCAATTTCCTACAAGATATTGGTCTATCAGATTACCTATTTGTAAATCCACAGTAGATTAGGGATTTTGTAAAGCCATGTCAGATAAGATCCTGCATATCCACTGCATCAGAGAAGCATTATGCACAGCTATTCCAAATAGTCAATTCGAAGGTATTAATTGCTAGAATTCTCTTCTAGATCTACAATGATTAAGCAGGACAGCACTCAAGCATGTTGTTGTTGTCAAGTCATACATGAATAAATACCAGCAATTACCTTCAGCTTTTCAATATTTTCATCTGTTGGATGGCAGAATTCCTGTCAGATCAAAACTAAAAATCAGTAGCCCTCCAAAAAATAGATATAAAGGGACATGAAAAGGTGCAAAATCATTTTGGATAATTAGAGAAATCACAAAAACAGATGAATTAGTAAAACTTGCCTCTATATCAGCAACAAAACCTTCAATAGATCGATATGGTGCATAGACAATAAGATCAAATTCCAAACTCTGCATTATAAAGTTCATATTAATACAAACACAAGTAAGAGCTAGCTAGGACAGCAATATTACATAAGCCACGTCCATGCCTGATAAACTATCATCTCGTAATTGAGAATCATTTGATGATCCTGTGAAATCCCCTTACCAAGCTCCTCCGCAGACACATGATTTTCTTCTATCTTGCATGCTGCATAGATGCAGGTTAACCTGTGCACACAAAGTCATTTCTCATTTAATATAGTATCATGAAAAAAGTAACGAGTGCCACACAAGGGTGGTATACAATACATCCAGCGCACTGTGGAACTCTAATCCATGCTAAGAATGTTTTCAGATGATAACCTGATGCATTTCTACCGACTTGAATGAATTGCGTAAAACAATAATCATAAGAATTGGTGAATTGCATAAACCAATAGTCATGGGAAGTGGCCCTATTTGGATTAGATATGAAGGAGATTTGAAAAAAGAAAACGCACATTACATGTTTTGGATCATGCTCCATGACTGACCATTGAAGATAAAACCTTTTAAAGTATATGAGTGCAGTTGCCTGCAAAACATAAACCAATCCCAATTAGGTGCCACTAATCCCAATTATTGCAACAATGCAATAAACATCTTCCTTACTACTTAGAAACAGAATAAAGCACCTGAATTTTATGAGGAAAATAGAATGCACTACACACTTCTCGAAGTTTATACTCATAGTATACTCGCATAAATTGCTCTTCCTCAACACTTATTGGTTTTGATCGAGAATGCTTATCAGCTAACAAAAAAAAAAAAAGAACAGTAAAAAAAGACACAAGTTGAGGAAAAACCATCATCAGCATTTGAAACAAAAGATTAGAACCACAACATTGATAACATATTAGCAAAACCAATTACCATTCTCTGTCATGTTAACTTGAGGTTCTGGATATGACAATGACCCATCAACATCTACTCTCATTCTTGTGGTTCCATACTAAACAACACAAAAGGCACAATTAACCATCAAAAGGAAGACCATTATCATCACAAACAGTAGCAAAAAAAACAACGCAGCAACAGAGCAAAATGCATCATACCTTCTCTAACATTTGTTTCGCTCTATTATTAGTAGCTTTATACTTCTCGGCCTGAGTTGAAAACACAATGCAATTAATTTAACACTAATTAACTTCACATTACCTGTTGCTGCACAAAGTTTGGGTCTTTCAAACACCAACATGTATAGCTACTAAAAATAAAGGTTCTCATGTGCACTAAAAAGACCTAAAAATCCTAATTAGAACAAAAAAAACAAGCCCTAAACTAACCCATTTAAATATTTCAAAATCGAACTTAAACTACAACTCTCGCTCTGAACTAATATTTCTCAGTTCGAATTCAATTACTAGCAGAAACGGAACCGAAAACAGAGTTAACAGACAAAGAAATCGAAAATTTTAAAAAATCTCTTTCGTTCTCTCGGAAACCAAACAGAAAATGGAATTGAGTGGTGTTGTAAAATTGGTAGCGGAAGCGATAGACGTTAAGTTACCAGCTGTTGAGGGGTGAAGATCCACTTGGCTTTGTGACTTGAGGATTGGAAATCGGCCATGGGTGACTCGGTAACCCTAACTCAGTGATCAGCGTGTCGTGTTACTTGTTCTTTGATCAGAGAGAATTTATATTCCAATTATTTGATGCTATCGGTGTCCTCTTAATTTTGATTTCTGCGATGTGATTAAATAAGAACTGTAACCAACACCATGGTAAGCTACTAATGTTAACTTTGTAAGCTTATTTCAGTCCTTATATATTCTTCGGTGTTTCAATTTTACCCTTAACTCTTGACCCGTGGATAACAATATAAAAACCAAAAATCACGGTAAAAAATTATTTTAAAGTTAACTTGTGTGTTATGCAAAGCTAAATGAGATTTTTTTTTACATGGAATGCTGTTTTAGTACACTCAGAAAAAAATTAATTTTTTTATCTATTAACCCTAGAGTTTAAATCTAATAAGTTGGGAAAAAAGATATACCTTCTTAATTATTAGACAAACTCCTTAAAATTTCTTATAT
Source organism: Populus ilicifolia (assembly GCA_015708895.1). Lineage (NCBI taxonomy): Eukaryota > Viridiplantae > Streptophyta > Magnoliopsida > Malpighiales > Salicaceae > Populus > Populus ilicifolia. Next base: position 437,392 of record SRLM01000489.1, on the reverse strand, counting down.
CGAAATATTCTAAAAATGGTACTAAAACAATGAGAACATAAACTAAAACCATTATCAACACTAGCAAACTAATCCACGTACTTGTAGTTTATACTAATTCATTAGCTTTTATTGTCTTGAGAGTCGGATCAGTTTTTTAACATAAACAAATCAAAGTATTGGTAATATATCTTCTAATAAAATAACTATAAACACAAAATATAATATATATTGAATAATATCTTTTTTTAATATTAATACAATGATATGAATTTTTTTGATTGAAAATATATTAAAATAATTTCTTTACATTTTAAAAAAAAATAAAACAAGCATATTAAAACAATTAAAAAATATTAATTTAATATTCTCTATATCAGGTGTATTTTTGAAAAGTAATTTTAAGCTATCACATTCCCCGAAAAAAACCAAAAGGGAACGGCATTTGCAATATTCATTGCATTTCATCAGTAATTCTCACCAATCAACTTAGCGTTTGTCATTATAATTAAAAAACTTGATTTTATCGGGTTTTATTTTGATTTTTTATTAAAAAAATTATTTAAAAAATATATTTCAAACAATGTAATTTGATGTTTTGATTTTTAAAATCATAATTTAAATTGACTTACATATTAAACCATCTAGTGTTTCATTTTAATCCTGGACTGTATACATTCATGTTTTTATTTTGGTACTTTAAATTATTTTTTAAAATTTTTTATTTAAAAAATTTAATGATAATTTTTAATAATTTCAATACGTCATGTTAAAAATAAAAAATATATATTTTCAATCAACAAACTTCGTAAAAAAAACATTTTGTCAAACAAACACCGGAAAAGCTATTGTCAAGTCCATGACCTATCTCCCGTCAACTTACTTTGCAAGCTGCCATCTTTTTGTGTAGTTGGGATTATAGCAGATGTAATAGTTTCAAATGTTTTTTATTTAAAAATATATGAAAATAAATTTTTTATTTTTAAAAAATTATTTTCAATATCAGCTGAAAATTAAAAAGATAAGTTTTAACAAAAATAAAATTTAAATTTAAAAAAATATGATTTTAACTATATTTCAAATATGTTATTCAACTACAAGTATATATACAAACCCAACCACTAATATTCGCCATAATTATCACCGTGACAATAATCTGTTCATATAGTGTTTCTATATAGTGATTCTATAACACTCTCATCCAATATACGTAAGAGAATATCCCTTCCACTTTTTTCTCTTTATATATATATATAGTTTTCTATTCTGGTTACTTGAACCATGTAAAATTCTTAAAAAGAAAACAATTCAAATTCAGTGTGTGACATATTTAATTTTGATAGATTGCATGTGTTGATATATTTAATTTTTAAATATATTATTTTTTATATTTATTGAAAACAGTAAACATACATAGCGATGAAGAGAATTACTAGTCTAAAAAAATTATAAATTATAATTTTTTAAATGTTTTATAGTTATTAAACCTAGTCAGGATACGGTGACGAATCCGAATCCCAGATTTTATAAGTCAACTTGAAAATTCACTTCTGTTTTTTTTTTGAAAGCTGTTCACAACAGCATCAACACCTAAAAAAAAAAATATTCCCACAACTTTGTAATTTACCTTCATTTTCTACATGTTTCCCCGCCAAATTGGCTCCATAAGCTGCGAGGAATGCCCTACATTGCAATTTAATATATTATCCAGCCAAAGCTTTCCTTTTTGTTTGGCCAAAGCAGCTACCACAACTTCCTCCATCCCTCTCTCAATCATTACCCTAGTCTTTTAGTCAAATCAGAGAGCCTCTCCATCTTCCTCCCCATCCGCTTTTGTCTTTCGGCCAAACTAGAGTCGCTATTCACTGACACAAGAGACTAGCCCATCAAACATCCTCTATAGTTTCTCCCATCTCTGCTAAACCGAGACCCAATGCTCTCTCTTTTGACCAGCCTCTAACAACAGCGTCCCTTATTCTCCTTTCCTCTCTGCTGCTGTTAATAACAACTCATTATAAAGAAAATGATGGAATAAAAAGGGAGGTCGAAAGACAAAAACTATATTTGAAAAGGAAAAAAAACTTTTGGTATCGTCCAGGGTCGACCGACTAGATTAATTGAGTTTTGTTGAGTCGTTCGATCGGCCCATCTTTTAATAAACTTGAATCCATTTAAGTTTAGGATTGATGAATTTCAAGTTGACTCACCACAAATTTAATAATTATAAATTTTTTTATTTATCTTCTTCAATAATAAATATATCTACATGCACATGCAAAAAAATATAATATATACCAGTAACCCTAACGGAAGTTTTATATAATGCATCATAATATGATATAATATATAACATGACATAATATATAGATCCAATCCTAATAACGCAATTATGTTTTATCACATTTCTTCAATACATAATAGAATTTGACCACCATGCATATATGTGCTCGTGGAGATCCAATGGTTTTGGGTGTATTTGGAAACAATGCAAACACGTTTCTTCAAAATTTAATTAATTAATTAATTAATATTTCTATATCATTTTAATAAAAAAATACTTTAAATTAAAATTGTTATCACATTTTTAATTACATTTTTGTTTTGTTTGGTGCATTGAAGGCTAGTAAACGATGCTTCATCGAGATAGTGATGAGATGGCTGCTGCAACAGTGTTTTTTAAACTTGTTTTTTTAATAAATCAAAATATTTTTTTATTATTTTTACATTAACACACTCAAACTATTAAAAAAATCAATTTAATAAAATTTTTAATAAAATACACTTTAAAAATATATATATATATATAAAAAACTACCATAACTTCAAAAATTTAATATATTTCAGTGTTATTTTTCACCAAACAATTTATTATTTACCTAGCTCAAAGTATTTTTACATCAAATTTTACTTGAATTAGTTTTTTAATTAAAATAATATTATTTAAAAACTATTTCAAAATATTTCATTAAATGTTTGTACTTTTTAAAATAATAATTTATAAATTAGCTTACAAATTCTTAATTTGAATCTTGATCGACAGGTTGCATCTTACAACCTTGGTTATCATGATTTATGCTTCGTTGAGGCTTACTTGAATCGGTTCAGAATGTCTTTTAAATTATTTTTTACCAGAAAAGAATTGTTGAAATTGTTTTTAGATTTTTCATAATTTTAATAGGCTATATTGACTTTAGTGTTAGTTAGTGATAAGTGCACATGTTTTTTAAAGTATTTTTTTAAAAAAAATCATGTGCGCCTATCACCGAACAATCACCTAACACTGAAGTCAATGGTCTATGACCTATGTCCCATCAACTTACGATGGAAGCTGACTTCTTCATCTTTCCCTTCAACTTCCCCTGCAAGCTGCCTTCCCCTACAACTAATGGCAAGCCCCGCCTTTCCCTTCAACTTCCCCTGCAAGCTGGCTTCACCTATAAGTATATGCAAGCCCCACCTTTCCCTTCACCTCTCCTCTACGCTGTATCCGATTCTCGTTTCACTCCTTTGCTCAACCAGGTAGCTCTTGACCATATTTTAATTGTTTTTGGCCATTGATCACATGGGTTTTAGTGAATGCTACAATTTGTAATGTTGATGGTGATAAGGTGCAAAATTTGTGCTGGGGTTTTGCATGCAATGTAGGGGAAGAAATTGACTTCTAATTTGTAAACCCTCAAGATTTCCAACCAACTTGATAGTGTTTCTTTCTGTGCAGGGGCATGTGAGGTGATGTAAATTGCCATGCTTTATGAGTATTTTTTATGATTTTTCTGTCTGGCTGTGAATGTCCAATCATTAATCTCTCCAAACAAGCTCGAAACTGCTGGTTGTATGTTTTTGGCTTATGGCATCACCTAAAGTTTCTTGCTTTATGGATTTGATTCTTGAATTAGACTTTCTGGGATGTTTGCTTGTATACTGTCTCCTATGACTGTAGTCTCTTCACAAGTGGACTCCCTTTTCAGGTCTTAATTAGAACATTTCCTTGGATGTTTTAATTGCCAGCACCACAAACTTTCTAGTGTGCTCAAAGGGTTTTGGATGCTATTGTAGACTTTAGAAATTCTGTTTGTAAAAGGAAAACGAGAAATATAGTCTGATGGGTGGCAATACAGATGCATGCTTTCTCTTTCTTTGATTTTGCACTGTAATCGTTACACTTTTAGATATTTTGGACTGCAGCTAAGCCAAGATGGATGTTGACATGATGTTGAATGAGAAGCTAAAGATGATAGATGATGCAATTACGAAGAAGAAGACGATAATAGATTGTCACCCTGAGGTTCCATTTACACCTGCGGAAAAAATGAACGCTTACGAGTATCCTGCAACATGGTTTTTACTTGCATTGTCAAAGTTTGATTTCTTGATTTTTTTTACTACTTGACGAGATAAATCAATATTCCTGAACATGATTTGAGTTGTTGAGAATTGGCATATCCTTAATGCTTGTGGTAGCTCTGTATACACTTTGTGCAATCAGAAACGTCGAGACTACAGCGACCTGGTTTATAAGAAGTACACGAACTGTTTAACTGAGAGAATTCAAGAAAGGGTGAGATTTCCTTGGTATAATCAATAATTCTGTCAGTTCGATTCTCTTCTGCAAAATTTCTCTGGTAGAACTGGCTCTCATGAATCCAAAACGTGTTGGCTAAGAATGACAAAGCATGAGAAACTCTCGCTTTGCTAATGATCATGCTTTCCCAATTTTGTTTTCACATAACTGGAGAGATGAGACGCGGCAGCTGAGAAGGGTCTCAATGTGTGTTCCTCTTCACCTCTTCAAAGTGCAATATTGAACATGATAATTAACACATCCCTTTGTTTTTCATCTTTGAATGCTCTTTTAGGCACTTCCTGTGTTAATGGACAAACATGGCACAGAACTTTTAACAGAAGTCATGCGATTGTGGTCGGAGTACAAGGAATTTGCAAGCTTTTTGTCAAGAATCTTTGCATACCTGGATAGGTACTACATCCCTAGGAAAGGACTCCTATCACTTGCTGACTCCATGAGACATTACTTCTGCAATCTGGTAAGTAACCAGGCCCCTGAACTATACTTTTTCATATATGTTTATTATTAAAAAGAAATTGTTAATGAAAAATACTGATTTTAATAAAATGTATTATTTTTATTTTTGATGAAATATATTTTCCAAAAGTTTTTAAAAATTTAAAAATATTTTTTATATTTTATTTTATTGTATCAAATTTCACCATCAATTTTTTTATAGATATATAAAAAAATTTATTTTATTAATTTGAATTTTATACTTAATTTTCATTCTCATGTTTTTTATTGTTATTTTTTTCATTAGAATTTTTTATCTATCAGATTTTATTAATTTCTATTTATTAGTTTATAAAATTAGTTTATTTTTTTAATTTACTATTTTTTAAACTTTTTTATATGTAAGATTTAAGTATCAGTTCTTTTAATTATTATTTGTATAATTTAAAATAATTTATGAAATGATTTAATTATCAGTTATTTTAATTGTTATTTTTATAATTCAAAATAATTTATAAAATTGAGTTTTTTTTTTAATTTTATCATCCTTTAATTTTTTTTATTTATTAATTATGTTGACTATTCTTTTTACTAAATTTAAATAAAAAACATTAATAAATTATTTTTTAACTTATTTTTCATGATATTGTTAATTGTTGAAAAATATTTTTCAATTATATTCTATAATATTACCAAATATTAAAAAGTAATTTACCTTTCAAAAATATATTTTCGATGAAAATCATTTTCCCCTATTTTTATGAAGAAGTTTAGTTCTTATCCTTGCTCATGTGCTCTTACACTATTTTGCTGAATATAATATCCAATTATATTTTCAGGTCTGTGATAAGGTATTCAGTAAATTGCAGGAAGCAATGATGAGGCTGGTCAGTAAGCATTGACTGGCTGTTTCGTAATGGTTTGTCTTCTTTCTGAGGTGGGTTTAACTCTGTACATGACATTCTGGGCAGATCATTCAAGAGCGTGAAGGGGGGCAGATTGATCGGAACCTGCTAAAGAATGTATCTTACTTATTTTTTGAGGTGGGGGGAAAAGGAACCATCAACTGTTATGAAAAAATCGAGCAGATAATGCTAGCAGAAGTTGCTGCCCACTACTCTCAGCTATCTCTGGAGTGGTGGTTTTGGGGTGATTCCTTTTCCAACTACCTGCGGAAGGTAGTGATGCTTGAAACTTTGGCATCCCAAAGAAGCTAATTCTTTGTTTTTGTAGCCACCTATAATCTATAAATCATTCTCCTTCTATTGTTTCAGGTTGATTGGTGCTTGAACCAGGAGGAAGCCAGAGCTGAACTCTACCCATGCCAGACCACCAAAACAAAAATACTGGATGTACAGTGTTCTGCATCTCAGTCTCATAACACCATGGATGCTGTTTTATTACATGTTTGGCATGCTGATATGATCCTACACTGATTTGGTTTTTGTTGCAGGTGATGAAATATGTTTTGCTGGAAAGAAATGCGAAGAAGTGGGCTCAGAAGCAAAACGCCGAGGGGATGGAAGCTGAAGATCGGGTATTCTTCAATTTGCATGCTAAGTTAATGATGACTAAGATAATTGAAATTGTCTCTAAACATCAGTGAACCAATTTCATGCAGGAGCTGTTATCCAAATATGCTAGCTTGAAGCTCGAATAGTAGGATAGCTCTGCTGCCATTGTTGCCAGCATCGCATGAGTAACGTCTGCGCTTTGGATCTTTGCAGAGGAATCTGAAATCCACAGCTAGTGGCATTTCAGGGTGTATATACGAATATGAAATCCTTTAAACTAGTATAGTATCGTTTTATTATAATAGTCATCATGAATTGGATATGATCTGCAAATGCAAGCCAACACTCCCAAGTGTGACAATGGAGTCAGTTAAATGGTTTAACTTGTCTGTGTAACCTCTGTACTTGCTTTCTACCGAGTTTAATGTGTTTGGATTTGTGGTGTGCCGCGGAGATAAAGTTGAACTGTATTTTTCAAAAAAAATATTTTTTAAATTAATACTTTTTAGTTTTTTTATATGTTTCTCAAAAATATAAAAATATTATTTTAATATATTTTAAAATAAAATTACTTTAAAAAATACGCTAAATCACAATTCTAAAACTCTGATGTTAATGTGGCAGGGATCCTAGATCCCAAAACTTTACTGAGAGGATATCGTTAAGACAAATCTCCCTAGATTACATGCTGGGAGGTCTTCCCAGCACAAAATTATAAAAAAACACTAAAAAAAATCAATTTACTATTTTTTTTCTTTTCAAAAGAAATACACTTTTACAACACACACAAAAATAAAAGTTACCACACTCCTGCGTACACATTATATTTCAGTGCCACTTTTCACTATCATAGTTATAAAAATTAACTTTATTTGACTTGTCCATCTAGTGATTTATTTACCCAAAACGTGATTTATATCAAGTTTTACTGAAATTATTTTTATTTTTATTTTAAAAAAATATTATTTTAAATTTTTATTTTTTAAATCATAATTTATAAATTAATTTATATATTAAACCACTTAATCCCCAATCTGAATCTTAAATCTGATGGATTTAAGTTGTTTTTTGCCATTATAGCTATCATTATTTATACTTTATTGAATTTTATTTAAATTAATTTAAATTATTTTGTATATGAAAGAATATCAAATTAACATGTTTTTTTATAATTTTAATATAATAATATGAAAAATTAAAAAAATATTATTTTAATATATTTTTAAATAAAAATATTTTTAAAAAGAATGACAATTATTACATAAGAAACGACAGCCTATGGTCTATGAACCTATGTCCTATCAACTTGCCCTGCAAGGTGACTTTTCCCTGTAAGTATATGCAAGCCCCCACCTTTCCCTCCAACTTCCCTTGCAAGCTGCCTTCACCTGTAAGTAAAATGCAAACCCCACTTTTCCCTTCATTTCCTCTCTCTGCTGCATTTGATTCTTGTTTCACCTTTTCGCTTAACCAGGTAGTTCTTGAACGTATTTTAATTGTTTTTGGCCATTGATCACGTGGGTTTTAGTGAATATTGCAATTACAATTTGTAATTTTGATGGTCAAAAGGTTCAAACTTTGTGATGGGGTTTTGCATGCAACGTAGGAAAAGAAATTAGTTTCTAATTTGTAATCTATTAAGATTTCCAACCAGCTTGTTAGTGTTTCTTTCTGTGTTGGGGCATGTGGGGTGATGTAAATTTCCATGCTTTGAATTTTTTTTGCGATTTTTCTGTCTGGCCGTGAATGTCCAATTATTAATCTCTCCAAACATGCTTGACACTGCTGGTTGCATGTTTTTTGGTATATGGGGTCGCCTAAAGTTTCATGCTTTATGGATATTGATTGAATCTTGAATTGGACTTTCTTGAATGTGTTCTTGTATACTGTCTCCTATGGCAGTAGTCTCTTGATATTTTGCGCCACAAGTGTACTCCTTTCTCAGGTCTTAATTAGAACAGGACCTTGGATGTAGTTTGTTTGGTACAAAGTTTAGTTGTCAACTCCAGAAACTTTCTAGCCTGTTCAAAGGGTTTTGGATGCTATTGTAGACTTTAGAAATTCTATTTTTTAAAAGGAAAATGAGAAATAGTCGGATGAGTGTGCAATACAGATATGCATGCTATCTCTTTCTTTGATTTTGAACTGCAATCATTACAATTTTAAATATTTTCGACCGCAGCTAAATGAAGATGGATGCTGACATGATGTTGAATGAAAAGCTAAAAAAGATAGATGATGTAATTATGAAGAAGAAGATGATTATGGACGGACACCCTGTGATTCCATTTACACCTGCGGAAAAAATGATTGCTTACGAGTATCCTGTAATATGGTTTACTTACATGTCGAAGTTTGATATCTTGATTTTTTTTTCTACTTGACGAGATAAATCAACATTCCTGAATTTGATTTTAGTTGCCGAGAATTGGCATATCCTTAACACTTGTGATAGGTGTGTGTACAATTTGTGCACAAGGAAGCATAGGGATTCTTGCAGCCTGGTTTATGAGAAGTATACGAACTGTTTAAGTGAGAGGATTCAAGAAAGGGTGAGATTTCTACCATGTATAATCAATAATTCTGTCAGTTTCTTCGCTTCTGCATAATTTCTCTGGTAGAATTGGCTCTAATGTATCTTAAATGTGTTGGCTATGAATGTCGAGGTATGAGAAAATCTCACTAGGACATGCTCTCTTGTTTATAACTTACTGCATAGGATAATTTTGCAACATGCTTTACTCATATGATTATGCATACCCAATTTTGTTTTCTCTTGCTATCTAGCCCAGTCTAGATTGGTGGTCTTTGTAATTTACACAAGTGGAGAAATGAGATGTGGCAGTTGAGAAGGGTCTCAATTTCTTTTGCTTTCATCTTTGTCTAAGTGCAATGAATATAATAACGAACACATCCCGTTGTTTTTCGTCCTTGCATGCTCTTTTAGGTACTTCCAGTGTTAATGGACAAACATGGTACAGAACTTTTAACAGAAATCACGCTATTATGGCTGGAATACAAGAAATTAGCAAGCTTTCTGTCAAAAACCTTTGCAGACCTGGATAATTTCTACATCAGTAGGAAAAGACATCCATCACTTGCTGACTCCATGAGATACTACTTCTGCAATTTGGTAAGTAACTACATGAAGTAGTTTAGTTCTTATCTTGCCTATGTGCTCTTACACTATTTGGCTGACTATCATATCCAATCATATTTTTTCAGGTCTGTGATGAGCTATTCAGTAAATTGCAGGAAGCAATGATGAGGCTGGTCAGTTAGCATTCACTGGTTGTTTCATAATGGTTTTGTCTTCTTTCTGAGGTTGGTTTAACCCTGCATATGACTTTATGGGCAGATTATTCAAGAGCGTGAAGGGGAGCAGATTGATCGGAACCTACTAAAGAAGGTACTTGATTTCTTTTTAGAGGCTGGAGGGAATGGAACCACCAACTATTATGAAAAACTCGAGCAGATAATGCTAGCAGAAGCTGCTGCTTACTACTCTCAGCTATCTTTGGAGTGGTGGTTTTGGAGTGATTCCTTTTCCAATTACCTGCGGAAGGTCAGCAATGCTTGAAACTTTGGTATCCCAAAGAAGTCAATTCTATGTTTATGTAACAACCTCTAATTCTTTCTCTTGCTATTTTTTCAGGTTGATCGGTGCTTGAACCAGGAGGAAGCCAGAGCAGAACTCTACCCATCCCAGACCACCAAAACAAAATTACTGGATGTAGAGTGTTCTGTATCTCAGTCTCGTAACGTCATGAATTGTACATAGGATGGCAAAAGGAAAACGCTTCTCAGGAGTTCGGTAAAACTGATTTGATCCTACACTGATTTGGTTTTTGTTGCAGGTGATGAAATATGTTTTGCTGGAAAGAAATGCAAAGAAGTGGGCTTAGAAGCAAAACGCCGAGGGGATGGAAGCTGAAGATCGGGTATTCTTCAATTTGCATGCTAAGTTAATGATGACTAAGATAATTGAAATTGTCTCTAAACATCAGTTAACCAATTTCATGCAGGAGCTGTTATCCAAATATGCTAGCTTGAAGCTCGAATAGTAGGATAGCTCTGCTGCCATTGTTGCCAGCATCGCATGAGTGATGTCTGCGCCTTGGAGCTTTACAGAGGAAGCCGAAATCCACAGCTAGTGGCATTTCAGGGTGTATATACGAATATGAAATCCTTTAAACTACTATAGTATCGTTTTATTATAGTATTCAGCATGAATTGCGGATGATCTGTAATCCAACTCTCCTAAGTTTGACAGTGAAGTTAGTTAAATGGTTTAACTTACCTGTTTATAATATTTGAATTTATACTTCATGAGCAGCTTTCTACTAATGCGGATCATTAAGACAAGTCCCTAGCTTACTTGCTGGGAGTTTTTCAGAGCACAAATTCTTCTGTTGAATGTTTTTTGATTCCTGCTGCCTTATCTGGAAGGACTCTGGCAGTTGGCCTCTGGTTAGGCTAAACAAGTTTGCTAGGGGTTTCTAAGTGGGGAATGAGGGTGCTGGTCCAATTAAATCATCATTTTGACTCTGGTGGTAAATCCCTTTTTTAATAAAAATATATTAATTTATTTTAATAAAGTATTTAAAAGGGTGACAATAATTGTTTTTTGGTTATAGAAATATATTAAAATATTTTTTAAAATTTATTATTGATATCGATATAATATATAAAACAATAAACATTAATCACACACAGCTAGCCCGGGCCATCGTAAGGGAGGGGCCCGCGAACATTTAACCTCATTCGTGGACTTCACATGCCTGCCGCCATGTAGCAGGCATGCATCTGGAGACCACTTTCACCAGCTTCCTCAATGGGAAGTGTTTTTTCAGTGGGAAAGCTTGTTTAAAAATAATAATAATAATAATTTTTTTTAATTAATATTTTTTTTGTATTTATAGATTGTCTTGATGTGTTTATATAAAATAAAATTTTTTAAAAATAAAAAATATTATTTTAATATATTAAAAAACATGTTAAAAAGTAATTATTATTATTATTATTCTTTCAAACATCCTAATTCAATAAAAAAAATTCTTTTCATTATTTTAAAATCTAATGTATTATAATAAAAAAATATTTTAAAATGATTTTAAATAAAAAAATAATTTAATTGAGTAGAATTGTTTCTTTTATTCAACTATCAAATGAATTTTCGATTTAACTTGATCTCAACCGATATTACATATA